>JAMPIV010006083.1:739920-967420 GCA_024509875.1 Oreohelix idahoensis
CTCAATGGGCATGTAACAGGATCCTTTCTTCTTTAAGTATCATGCAGGCTTGTGTTGGCGATTATGTTTCTAAGCAACGTACCGTTCCCCATTATCAATCAATCAATTCATCAATACATTTCAGCTCCCGTGGAGCTCAATACTTTAACAAAAGCATGGCAAGCTCTCTTATTCTGTGCCATCCTTTCAAGATATTTCTATGATTTATCTGTCCTATTGTATCTGTCTCCAGTTCTCTTCTCCATGTTTTTTTGTGTGTCTCACTGTGACGTGTAATGGAAATGAAGTCTTCTGCATCCTTGACAGCCTTTCATGACCTCAGCGTAGTTTTAAGATTCGCTAACTAAGTCACGCATTTATCTAGCCGTCTGACTCACCTTGTAATCCACGCCTCTTTTTACTTGACCATATCTAACGAGCTTCTTTACCAACCTTCGCAACCTGTCATTCATAGCAGGGGGCGAACCACGTCTGTTTACGCAAAGTTTATCACGCGAGCGAAGCTGTCAGTATTACGATGACGAGCAAATCGCACGTGGAAAACACATGGAAGGTAACGGCTTTTGAAGTTTCTCTATAAGGGGAGCAAATCCTGTGATGTTCGTACATTCAGTGAAAGATATTTCTTTGATCTCGAGAAACAGGGAAATTCTCAGACGGAAGCCCGCAACACGGGTTAAGCTTTGTTGTCGTTCAGCAGCGGCCGGCAGAAGGGACCATAAAACCCTTGATCGGGGAAACGTAGTTTCAGATTTCTCTGCTGGGAAGCAGAGTGTGAGAATTCACATCTTCTAGAGATCATAACAACATGATCCTATATAAACTGCGTTTTTTCTCAAATCATTATCAGTTGTCGCTCAGATTTTTTCGGAGAGTCTAAACACGTTATCTAGAACTACTGGAAATAGATATGTTAATAGATCGTGGTGTTTCTTTCTGGATTTCTGGTAATATATAAATTTGTGCTTAAGCGTATTAAAATGTTACAAGTTTTAGCATCTTAAATTCACTGTGATTTCTAGGTGTTAAGACTAGCGAATTAAATAACGCGTAGCTATTTTTATTCCAGATGTTTCAGTTGTAACGTAAATTTAATTACCCGCTATCGTACAGAAAGAGACGGTTTAGTTGTCTAATTAATACACTAGGCGACTGATAAGTGACAGAAAAGATTTCGCGTTTATTTCATTTGTGTAATTTTGTAAGTGACGGTTGTTTAAATATCATGCGACTTAACAAACAGATGCCGACAATCTAATAGTTATTAATGACAGGCGATATTTGTTAAATTGCGCGTATGGATAAATTAAATAATAACCGATCAGACAGGATAGGCTAGACATAACGTGCGCCTTTTAACTTTAATCAGGACTGACGGAGAGGATGAGAGATGTCTCGTCCCCTTCCGTGTGTATATATATGTAGATATCATAAGCAGTAATTTTTTCATAATGTTTCTATTTCCTTTAGGCAACCTGATCAACGGTGACCAGCGGTTTCTTAATGTGGCTATACCTTGGGCTTTGTCTCTATTTTTACTGATTGGATTAAAGTTGTCTTCTGTTGGCTGACGCGTCTCCAAGTTTTCAGTTGTAAACAGGACGGGCCACAGAGACGAACGAACTTTTTAATAGTAAATTTTAAAGGGATTTACAAAATGCCCAGAAATATTTTCTTGCATTTTTATCAGCCCATTGTGGTGAAATAACAATAACTGTTCTCCCGACCTCTGATAGTCGTTTTCCAAGAGGATTTTTATCCAGAAGAGTTACGCTATTTCAGAATCGGCACTCATTACAGAGCCAGCCGATAGGATTTACCAATCAATTACTTACCATCATAAGTAACAATTTTAGCAACTAGCGGTGTCCAAGTACCAGAAGTATTTGTTTTTCCATTCTTTGCTGTGAACAATAGATCTCGATTTTTTTCTACTATTAACTATTCGAGGTGACACTAACAATCCAGGATTACCTCACCCAAACTTGGCGTCCACCTTATAAAGTCATTGACAAGGCTGGACTGGGGCCAAATTTGGCACTGTACCCTGACACCATCAATATCGATAAATATATTCAGGATAAGGATAATTGTACATTCCAGGAAATATCACCCGATTAGGTAAGGAGAGAGAGAACATGGCCACGCACGACAGAGAGAGAGAGAGAGAGAGAGAGAGAGAGAGAGAGAGAGAGAGAGAGAGAGAGAGAGATATTGAATATTTTCTTGTCACGGTAGCTTGCACCAAACTAGTTATTTTGCTTTAACAAATGTTTACTTTACGGAGTAGCACGCATTGGGAATTTTGTTCACTTTACTGTCTATATACTGTAACCTGTTGCTAACCTTTTGACCTTTGGGGTTATTAACTTGGTTGGGTTCTTATCTTCTCAACGAGGGGAGGGCATAGGTATTCTGTTAATTCTCTATATGTGTAATTTTGATTTATTTGATTCTTTTAGATATTCGATGGTGTAAAGTTTAATGATAATAAACAACAAAAGGACTAACTTTGTGTGTGTTGGTCAGACCCATACCCAAATTTACCCATAGTTTTTTCATGTTTGTGTGTCTTGTTATCACATAGCTGTGTGTGTGTGTGCATGTATAGTAAACTTATATTTCTCAATATAAGGGGGTGCAAGATTGTCTGTTACTAAACTTATAGTCGTACAGATAGGCTGGACTATAGAAACTATTCAGTCCAGAGACAGATCTTCTCCTTAACTATTCACTCGTGTCGCATAGAGATTTATGATCAATAAATTTTCTATATTCTTTTCTTTTCTACCCGTGTCCTCTACTTTATTATCGCTCTTTTATCCTTTTCCTGTATTTTTCGCATTCGTTCGTTTGTGAAAAATATATTTCTTTCCCATTCTGACTTTACCGTTTTTTCTCATACACTGGTAACGCATTTTATTACATCAGATGTCAGTCGCTGAAGGTAGACGACAAACGGTGAATATCCGTCTAGTCAGACAAGAGAGCAGACATATCGTCTAGCATTTCCATCTGACACGGCACTCTACGGCCAGTTTCTTAGACGGAGGTGTCAAAGACGCGAAGTGGCAGTTTATGGCAATCTCTTGGTTTACGTAAGTGTTAAGAGGAGAGGGGAAGACGGGGGGTGGGTTCGAAATAATGTGGGATCCTTTGTCTATTTCATATATCTTAACCGGAGTTTTAGATTTCATTCACTCAGTAACTTCGCAGTCAAGACTAGAACAACCTACGTTCGATTCATAAGAATCTCTGTTGATAGAAGATGGCATTTAGTTGGTCGAAGTGGATTTAGTTCTTAGTAGTTCTGTGTTGAGGTAAATATAATCTAGTATTTTGCGAGTGATTAAGTGTTAAATCGCTTATTATATTTCACTAGTTTCTTTTGTGCAGAGTGATTAACGTATAAGTCGGTTATATTCTCTAGTTGACGTGTTTCAGTGAAAAGCAGAATAAATTATAATTTCTAGCTTAACTCATGCAGCGATAATAAATTTAATTTAACTGCTAATAACCAGTCAAGAATATTTAAACAAACTGATAACTGCACTGATTCATCATTGAGTATTGACGAAATACCCATGTATTTCTAATTCATGATGATTGATTTTATAGATATAACTTATTTCACGGGAAGTTTTAAACGATAAGTCAAGCTCTCCGCTTGCGGTTTATAATGTAAGTTATAACCGAGTACATAGTATGTATAAGTATTTTATATGTTGTTTTTCTTTATTCAGTGAAAACTGGGGTGACCCAACTTTGCCAGCGTTTGAGTACAATTGAGAGAAGAAACATTTTACCTTTAACCACGTGGGTTTACAAGTTAACACCTGTCTGACAGTGCGTGTGTCTCCATAAATAGACAGAATACAACTCTCACTAACGGGGTTTTTTAAGGACTAAATGCTTATACTGTGCCTTTGAGCCAGATCATATTTCTTCACAAACTCTCAAGTACATTTTCAGCCCTTGTGGCAAGTAAATATCACTATCAGTAACATTCCGACGTAGTTTTGACCAGTGGTGGTGTGACCAAATAAAGTCCTATACTGAGATAAGGCACCGACCTGACATTCCTCATTTCTAGAAACCTAAGCTATTGACACTGTGATCGCTGTTAACTTTCGTGCCTGGACAGTTTTAATGTGACTTAAACAGACATCCAAAAATAAGAATAACCAAGAAAACGTTTCCCTGAAGCAGTGAATTCAGCCCGTCTTTTGGAACTGGGGTTCTCTTGGCCAAGACTAGTATTGGGGAGTCTGTATGTGCATGTCCTAGAGATTGTGTTTTCAGAAGTTGCTACCAAAGCTGTAAGTACGAATGAAAGCACGTGATCACGGCTGAATGAATAGAGTGAAGGCAGGACTGAGTGATTCTTTTATTGTTGTAATTTTGGCACCCATTTTTGCTGTCTTAAATTTCTTTATGCAAGTTTTGGTGCTAACAAATTTTTCCTTAGGATAGATCATACAAATACCTAAGTCTGGTCATACCTTTAAAAGGGAAAATTATTAGATTACTGCAGATGTATCCGTGACCCTTTGGGGCTATCACTTTTTCTTCTAACAGGACTGTGGGCTATACATCGAGGGAAAAGATCATAACTGTGGGTCTATCATTTCTTGTAGCAATTCATTGACTTTATGACTATTTGTATATGATTGATGTAATTTTTATGTGTTGTGATGGAATTTTAGTATGATAATTAAAATCCATTTTAAACTTAATCATCGTGTCGATCAGCTCGTTCCAAAATATATATATAATAATTGTTATAGTGTTCCCACGTGTGTACGTCTAACTGTCGTCACTTATATGTGTGTGTGTATGTGAGTGGAGATATATATATATATAGATATATATATATATATATATATATATATATATATATATATATATATATATATATATATATATATATATATATATTAGGATAGACTGTCTGACTCCTCTAAATCTGTTGTAGAAGATAGGCTGAAAGAGAGAAGATTTTCTCGATTTCAGGGACAGCCTCTATTTTCCTACCATCTCACTCGTGGAAACCTATTTCTATATATTATCTCTCACTGTGACTATCACTTATTCTAATCTATTCAGAAGGGACCAACCCAAGTCTTAATTCCCCTATCAAAAATCTACGACAGAATGGGTGCTCGTTTTCCGGGAATTGAACTGTAGTCCTGAGCAAATACTAATATCAGCTCGTATGCAGGATTAATTTTCTTTATTCTGATATAGAGTAAGAGTGTGATGTCTTGTGAGTTTTTATATCTTTAAAAAATAATTTATCCCCTAGACAATCGATCTGTTTATGGGCGTGCTGACCACACAATTAATGATTGTTTTTCCACAGCATTTTGAGTAATATACATTTCAGTTACGGGCTGATCACCCGTTTGCCAGTCACTTTGATTACGGAAACAACGGCGAACGGATTGATTTGTCGTTGCCCTAAAGACGCCATTAGGCGTGATGGGAACAACGGCAGAGAAAATCTGTTCGCTTTTGCCCTTAAGACGCCACTAGGCGTAATGGCCACTGACTGCTTTGCCGGTCGTTGGCTAAGGACGGAAGGAAGGAAGGAGGACATTTCAGTTACAGGTAGATTTTGTCGGAATATATGTTAATTATTGATTTTGTAATACTAAGCGCTGGTAAAGTTTGTGATTGTCTAACAGTCACAGGGTTCTGAAGAAGAAAGTTGTTTGAGCTAAGCTAAGGAGTGCGTTCAGACAATTACGTCCTGTTAATTGCCTCCCTTACCCTAACTGTCTTCATGGATGAACTTAATAGTGGATTTAAAATTTTAGGGATTTTTTTTTTTCTTCAAGGATTTTCTACAATAAATATTTTGTTTCCACTGTAGCAACTTATTTTTCAGTGAGTAATCTTAACTACCATTTATTTGGCGTAGTCGTCTGCATTAGGTGCTTTATTGCCGATTAATAGAAGCGATAGTTAGTTACTATATTATAGGAGGGGGTAACCCAGGTTAAAGTATATCATCTTTTGTTTTGGTATTTTCTCGTAAGTAGTAGGAACCAGTGTATCCTTTTTCTTCTTTTCTTTCTCGACTAGTCTCAGTCACTGATTTACAATGGCAGAGAGGGCGAAGCTTAGGCAGATCTTCAGGGACGAGGCAAGAGAAAATGGTTTGGACGGCGAAGAAGCGAAAGCTTTTGTCAGGGATGAACTTGAGAGATATGATGCGGAGCAGAAGGAAAAAGCAGCCGCAGATAGAGAGCAGAAGAAGATGGATGAAGAAATGGAAATCCGCAGAGCGAACGAAAGAGAGAAGGAGAGACAGCATGAGGAAAGAGAGAAAGAGAGACAGCACGAGTTGGCGCTTAAGACTCTAGAGTTCCAAAGCCGCAGTGCTGCCTCTACCTCCAGCAATGGAGAATCTTCTCCTCATTCTTCTTTAACTGATCCTCCGAACACACAATCTACTCATCTCACTGCTATGTCTTTTCCGCTAGAATCTGTCCCTTGTCCTAATGAGAAGATTGACACATGGCTAGAAAAATGTGAGAAAATTGCAACTCTGTACGGTTTAGAGAGGTCGCGTTGGAATATGAAGCTTTCTCAGGCTTTGAAAAGCAGTGTGTATGATGTTTACGCCAAACTGGAAAGCAGCCAACAAGACAATTACGACGTGTTGAAGAAAGCTTTACTTGAGCGCTTTGAAATGAATGCGCGAATGTTTTTGCAACTGTTTCGCAACAGCAGGAAGAAGAGCTCTGAAACTTTTCAGCAGTTCTCGTCTCGTTTGAAGGGATACTTGACAAAGTGCCTTGAGCTTTCACAGCTCCCCTCTACCTATGAAGGTCTTGAGGAATTTGTTATAACAGAACAAATAAAGAACACTTTGTCTGCTGACACCCGGAGATTTCTAGCTGAGCATGGTGCAGAAAAGCTTGAAGACATTTTGGAAAAGTCTGAGCGTTATCAAAATGCGCTGGCCGAACTGCCGGCCACAAAACGTAAACCGACAGAAGAGCATTTTCGAAAGAATAACCTAGACCAATCTTCTCATGCTTCTAATCAGAATAATCACAGAGAAACTGGACCTCAAAACCCCCTTCCTGAAAAATCCAAGTTCTACAAAAACATGTACCCCAACCACAATAAACAGTCTGATCAACCCGACCGCCCTTCATGGCACCGCGGTCAGAAAGGACAAGGTGACAAAGGGAAAACCCCTGCGCACGGAACTAAGGATCAGAGCAAACACACCGAGCCGAAGCGCATCGGATGCTTACAAACAACAGACTCGCGGGAAAGAATTATTGTCAGTGATTCTCAACCTGAGGGAGAGAGGCCATCTACGCGAGGTACTGTTGTTTTAAACGGGACTTCAACTTATTGTTTGTTTGACACGGGGCTTTCTTTTGATTGCATTGTTGCCATGCACCTGGTCAAACCCGGTCAAGAGACAGAAGAAACCGTTAAACTTTGTGGAGTTTTTAAGAGTGATGCACCAACAACGCTTCCCATCGCATTGGTGGAGATCCAATCTGATTTTGTCAGAGGTGTGATCAAAACGGCTGTTATTGATGACCCCATCTACCCAGTCATACTTGGCTGTAGATATGTGTTTATTGGGAAACCGGAAGAGCCAATAGTGGCAACAGAAACCACAAGAGGGCAAACCAAGAAGGAACGGGAACCTGCGCCAAATTTGTTACTCATGGAACTTAAAGAGGCGCAACAAAAGGACCCTACTTTGGAACCCTGCTTTAGGAAACTGCCCATGGCCAAGGACCCTAGACAACACAAGGACATTTTTTCTAAGGATGGCGTGCTTTATCGGAGAACGGGCAAGCCTGAACAAGGTTTTAATCAGCTCCTAGTACCGAAAAAGTACAGAAGTCAAATCCTAGAAATGGGGGCACTCTCTTCCCTTTAGCGGACATATGGGACAGAACGCCACATACCAGCGAATACACACTTACTATTGGTGGCCAGGAATTAATACTGATGTAGTGGTGTTGATGGTATTGTATGATGGTGATATTACTAAATGTAATTATATGAGGCCAGCTGTGAAGGCTCCTGAGATAAAATGTAGTTGAGAATTTGAGGCCTTTCTTGCTACCACTACGACCTCACACTTAATTTTTTTTAATGAATGTGGCTACGTAAAGTGTCTAGGGTTATGATATGTAGTGTGGTGTAATAGGTTATAGATATACCCACAGATATTTAACAAGACTAATAATATTAATAAATGTTAAAATACACTGAACTAACTCACGTGTGTAAAATTTTTGATAAAAATTATATTACATTTATTTTGTTCTGGATCAATTTTTTAGGTTGACCAGAACTTAAAAGGATTTAGAGATTATGAAAGAAATGCATGGAATATTATATCATAAATGCAATAGTGTACATATATATGTACTATACTAGTTAGTTTTATTAAAATGTTCTAGTAGTCATCTACTTGGGAGGATAGTTACTGTTTGTGCTGTTGGGGTGGCCTCATCACACCTGTCTATATTGACTACCCAGTGTCCAGAAAATGGTGTTAATTTTTATTGGGTATTAGTAACTACACAGCGTTGGTGAATGTCCAACAGACCATAGGCTCACTCAGCTTATATTTTTAGCTCTGGGTGCTGAAAACTGATAGATGGGGGCGGGGGGGGGGCCCCACCTCTCCGTGCTGGCGGGCAATAATGGTGGTCTCTGTCACAATTACTGCACAGATACACTCGAGTAAGTCACCAACTGAATAGACACTGCTTGGTTGACAACAGAAACTTGCAGCTCTGCAATCAAAGTATGGGCCATGTGTCAAAATCTATTCTCTACCCACGTCTGGACACAACACTGACACAACAACCACATCATACAGACAGGTCAGATCTCTCTGACCAAACAGCACATTTACCATGGTGGTTTTACATCAGATAGATCCTCCCGACTATAGATTCTGAAAAATATTTATTAGTTGTCTGCCCTAAAAGAGGATAGGTAATATGTTTCATTATTCTCAACACTTGATCTGTCTTGCATAATCCTTGCTGGAGTTTATGTACATTGTTGGTCCCTAGACCCTGACTAGGGCGGGGGGTCTAGAGCAAATCCCTACATGTTTGTAAGGCTAGATTTCGATATGGCAGTATCAAATCACTCGAACATGAAACAATATTCAAAATATATAAAGAAATAATTTCAATCTTACCAGATTATGAATAAATAACACAGAATTGCTAGCAAAACTCAGCTGAGCTGCTGGCTATAGTATGGCGTCCCTAAATTTATTACACTTTCTTTCATATGGAAATCACCACACTTAAAATCTGTGTCTATCACTGAACAACTATTGAAGAATGGCCCCACTTTCGCGTCTGAGCGCTAATGATATGATTGTCTGTGGCCAATCACTGCCTAGGTTTATTTTAATTTCAAATTTCCTACCATAAAGTCATTTCAGTCATGCTTCAGTCAAGTATGGATGGTTATCTGTTAGTCTGTCCGTCTCTACTTGTGTTTCTACAAAATGTACTTGATTTTTGAACCAACCTTTCTCTCCCCTCCAAAATTTTGTCGTTAAAAGTTATATTTAGACACAGCTACCACCCAAAAACCCTCTCCTCCATACTAAGTAAATTTGAACACCTGCGTTTCGAGGTCGTGTTTTTTTGTGCAATTAGCGACACTTTTAGATTCCATACAGTCTGTCGATGATGTGAACAACACTGTCTTTTGTCATTATCTTCAATATTATCTATCCGTCTGTAAAATTAAGAACATATTAGTTCACTGCTCAGAATAGGCCATCCGGCCAGCTAATTTTTATATTCCTAACATTAATATTAAGAAAAAAGTACTTTTTAAATTTTGTAATATTCCTACCATCTGCGTTTTAGCCGCTGAATTCAAATCAAGGGCTTGGTATTGCAAAAGCGTCCAATATATGGCTGTGGCGTCTTATATCTAAGGTCCCTTCTGTCGAGTTGCTTACTTTTTATGTCGACTTGGGAAACCGCACTTTTCCCCGTTCCCCCCCCCCCCCCCCAATTGCGTCTCCTTAGCCTTTCCAGTCTCACGCAATCTTTTCAGTCATATTTTTTTCCTTTTTTGATCCGCCGTTCCCCTCCTGTCTAGCAAGTCAATTATTATGGAGGATGATGACCCGCGGTCTAGGCGATCATGTACATCAGCAGCCTACGCATTATGTTTTTATCCCTAAATGTTATCTTTGGAGATATTTTACCGTTGTATCTCTGTCAATTTCACTACAACTGATATTATCAGATACGTAAAATCCTGTGCCCAGTGTCAACGGGTAGCACCCAAGCACTGGACCGCCCCAGTTCCCATGGGGCAAATGCCAATAGTGGGGACTCCATTTGAACGGGTTGCTGTCGACATTGTTGGACCCCTAGAAAGGACCAAACGAAGGAACAGGTTTATCCTGACTTTAGTCGACACATGCACTATGTGGGCCGAAGCTATACCGCTAACATGCACAGATATTTGAAGCAGTTTTTTACACGGTTGGGATTCCCTCAAAAGGTTTTGACGGACAATGGATCCCAATTCCGTAGCCGTTTTCGAGCATCCTTGGCTTCTAAGCCATGCCAAATTATCCGCCTTGCCGGACCAACAGACGTCACATATTAATAATAATTCAACTGTTCTGACCTGCTAATTATAAACATCCTGTGTCTCGAAAGCATATTGACTGCTAGATATTTCAATTAAACAAATACTGGATGCAAATAAAATGATCAAATGTTTTTCTCCACACATAAATACATTTTTTTCTCCACACATGATCAATTTTTTTTTATTCTAGATGCATGATCAAATGCTTTTCTCCCCACATGTTCAAATGCTTTTCTCCCCACATGATCAAATGCTTTTCTCCCCACATGATCACATGTTTTTTCTCCCCACACGATCAAATGTTTTTATCCCCACACGATCAAATGTTTTTCTCCCCACATGATCACATTCTTGTCTCCACACATGAACACATGTTATTTTCTCCACACATGATCAATGTTTTATTCTAGATGCCTGATCAAATGTTGTTCTCCCCACATGATCAAATGTTTTCTCCGCACGTGATCAAATGTTTTCTCCCCACATGATCAAATGTTTTTCTTCACTTATGAACACATTTTTTTCTCCACACATAATTTTTTTTATTCTAGATGCTTGATCAAATGTTATTCTCCCCACATAATCAAATGTTTTTTTCCCCACATGATCAAATGTTTTTTCCCCACGTGATAAAATGGTTTTCTCCCCACACGACCAAATGTTTTCCTCCCCACATGATTACATTTTGTTCTCGACACCTAATCAATTTTTTTTTTTAATAGATACATGCTTGGTCTTTCCAAGCTCCATAAGGAGAAAATATAGAAATGATTATAGACGTAGTTTTAACGTACTTTGGTTTATCAAAAATTATGAAAAATAAAAATCTTGTTTGCAGTGTAGTGGTGTACTCCATGAAGAAACATTTTTATTTCTCGCCAGGTTGTCTACGTCACAGCAACCCTTCCCTACCTCATCATGACAATTCTGCTAATCCGGGGATTACTACTGCCTGGAGCAGGGGAGGGTATACGCTACTTCTTTACACCAAAGATAGAGAGTTTACAGAGGCCTAAGGTTTGTTTCTAGGATTTTTTGAGCCTAGCGTTTATTTGATTAAGTGAGTGAAATAGTAAATTGTATATTTTGAACTCGAAAAAAGGGAAGTAAATAAATTAACCAGAATGAATAAATTGTTCTGGGTTCGAGTCGCCAGTAAGCCTATTATGTTGTGTTTTAGTTATCTAGTTTTCTACGTCTTTCTACGTTTCTTATTATTATTTCTACGTAAACAAAATTGTATTATAGTGCGTTTCACAATATTTGCCGCTGTTTAATATTCAATATCTCTGCAACCACTTGATCGTAATTGTTGCAACTTTGCATATGACCTAATGATCGCTATGTCCCGAGGGGGACATTTTTTTCCTCGTTAACAAACTTATGGTTTTAAATTTTCTTTATTTAAAGTATACAAAATCGACCACCTCCTAGTCCAACCGTGTATTGAGAGGGCTTACCCCTTCATATTTGTGAGCTATTTCGATTTAACATCTTGAACGCATTTCACGTGATTTTCCCCGTGTTTCAGCTCACTATCGCACTGTTTTGAGCATTACATTGATCCTTCCGGTGCGTTCAGTTACCGTTCTACTGATTGTGTATTACAGTGCATAGGCGTATCTTGCGGTATTCTGGGTCTGTAATACAATGGGTATGAAAGTCACGTTCCTTACACTGCATGCAATGGCAGTGAAGATGTATAAATATTTCTGCAGAGAAGCTAAGCGTGGTAAACTGTATCGGAGTCTCTCAAATCCTGAAAAGAGAACTATTCACGCTTTGGGTTTAAGTAAACGCTCATTTCATCAATTACTCAAAGCTAATGGAATTTTCAGTTCAATCAATACCAGGACGCAAGGAAGAAAGGAAGTAGTAGATAGTTTTGACAGGGATGTGATTAGAAGAGAGATTTGTAGAATGTTTAATTCCAAATAAACTGTGACTCTAAGAAAACTGAAAATTCGGCTGAGAACACACAATGACATTGATGTGTCGAAATCAACATTATTACAGGAAGTATTCACAAGATAATTCCGAAGTCAAGAACAATGCGGCATTGGCAGGGCAATTGTTAACTTATTATCGGTCCGCCGCCTTTTGTGAAGAATTAAGCAATGGTTATAGCCCGTTCAATCCCCTAGCTGGTGTAAATCCAGCGAAATTCCTTGTATAGGTAATAGCTCTGTAAATGTAAATATCTGTCTACATGTAGATATATTAAAGAGTCTTGCTCATACGTTTGCTTTCATACTTATAATAACTGAATAAACAATTATTGTTATGTTTTAAAATAACATGTAACAAATTTAATAATCAATTAGTTTAACAGGTTAAAATGACGATGAAATGATGGTGACTTTTAGAGTTAAAATAAAATTTCTCGTCATTGAGGATTGGGTTGAGGATTTAAATTAAAATTAAAATTTTTAGTGTCAGTTTGCTGGTGCCTTTTACAAGCACTTAACTGATATAAGTGAGTCCTGCAGCCTTGGTTTCGTCAATTCTTTTGTGATGATGATACTTCACAGTTTGATAGCTTCGTTCCACGAACTTTTAGACAAAATAGAAAGAACAAATGCCTCTGCAAATTACATTTGTAGGCTGCAAATCAACAGGCGCGTTGTCTCGCTGTTCACCCACCAATGTTAGCCTCTCTGAATAATTAAATTTTTTTTGAGTATACACATCGTACTCAGGGGGGATGATTAGAAATCACCAATATTCTTCTGGGTATTAAACTGGGAAAATATGTGCTTGGACAGCGCGAAATAAATGATTTGCCTGAATTACAATTAACAAGGTACATATATCTCACAAAATGATATGATACACTTAAGACACATGTGATGTAATCATCACTCATCATTGCTCCAGTCGGAGTCTGGGGTCACCTCTGCTGTCTGTTTTCTGTACGAATAGCAAGAAGAAATCACCAACGCTTGCTGTAGTGGTTTATGAATATACAATTTTCATATGTTGAGGTTGCCAGCTTCATATATAACCCCTTAGCGAGAAAACATGCCAAATTCACATTTGTAAAATAAATGTTTACACTTACCCCAAAGCAACTTTTGGGAACACTATCTCCTCGCACAGTTTAGAATGGACACAGCACTTTATTAGATGCTTCGAATCACTTGGTCTGGAAATGTTTGTATTCCTCTAATGACGGGTGATCTGATTCCTTAGGTCTCCAGTCTTTGTATTATAAATTCGGGTTTACTTTTAAGTTGTAACGTTGCCCAAATACTTTCGATCTATCACTTATAATTTTGGAATTCTTTGTCTGATCCTTCTATCTCTGGCTTCTGGTAGTTGCTAATTTGACGTTGCGGTGCAGTCTGATCTGTGACTCCGATTTTTCTAGATTATATCTCTAATTCTTAGTTCAAATCCCAGATTGCACTTCCGACGAATTTTCCAATGGAAGTCAGTGTATATTCCTGCTCTCAAATCAAACCAATGGTAAGCTCTTGTGCAATATATAGGTAGGGGTGTTAAATCATTACGTTCCCTCGCGTGTTTTAAAATATTACATTTTAAAATTCCACCGCGTGACCTCTTTCTAATAATGCTGTAATACTTCTGCCAACTCACAAACAAATCTGTGAACTTATTTGATGTCCAGATGCTACCTTCCAATATTGTCTCCCCAGACAGGTTATCTGTAACAATTACACAGGGATGGCCCGGCGGAAGCTATTATCTCATTATCACCTGTGTTTTCGTGCCTCCGCCAGACGGATCTCTCAGACAGACAATATGGCATTCTATTCATCACTCGCGCGAGACCATATTATGTCAATAAAGAGTGTCTCTAACAAAGGTGGCTAGGCAACTCAAGTGATAACCTTATCAGTCGCTGACCGGTGTAATTAAGCTGGTAAGATTACAATTCACCTGGCGGAACATAAACAAGTCTGCGGTGCAGTCACAGCAAAAAGAATATAAGGGCAATAAATATGCCAAATAAAAGGATGATGAGTGAGAAAAATGAAGAAATTGAGTGATACTGCCGGAGTGGATAAGAGTTATAAAAAGTGCACGACTGATTCACAAAAACTCACAGAAAACAACACTTCAGCTCTACATTGGAACCTCTTTAATTGAAAATGTAAATTAAAATAAAACACTAGGACTCCTAATTGACCAACATTTAAGTTGGAATTCGCATGTACAAGCACTGACCAAACAAACGGCACAAAAGGTTTACCAGATAGCTAAAATAAAACATTGCCTAGATGAGGAGACACGAAAAATGTTCTATACATCCCAAATACAAATACATCTAGACTATTGTTCCACAATTTGGGATGGCTGCTGTATGTCCAACACTAAAAGACTGTATTCATTACAAAAACGTGCAGTGCGCCTAGTTTCAGACAAAAACCTCACACATTGTATAGACCCATATACATATCTTAACATATTACCACTAAGAAAGAGTTTTCTCTTCAACAAAGCCAAATTTATTCACAAAATCCTACAACAGAATGCTCCAACGTATCTGTGACCTATTTTCAAATACAATGGAAGACGCAGCCAACGCTTAAACAAATTACACATGCCCAAGCCTAGGCTCGACTTATTCAAGAAAAGTTTAGCTTTTTCTGCTGCTCATCTGTGGAATAATCTTCCACACGACCTAAAATACACGCTTAATCCATATTCTTTCAATCACAGACTTTTCAAATACATCATGAGTGCAAATTATATGCCACCCTAATTTAGCTATGTTCCTAAATAAGTATATAACATCGTATGTAGGTTTTAAAGATAATTCTCCCCTAGTTAGTATTAATTATGATAAGGTACTGTAAATCTGTGTAACTGTTATTATATTTTTACAATGTTGGAATTTTATTTTATTTTATTGTATTGCATTTTGTTATTTTATTATTTAAGTAATATTTAAAATACCTGTGAGAATAAATGGATTCAGTATGGAAGACGAGAGAAAGGAATGGAATGATGTTAGACGGGCCTGCGTGCCCAATTCTAAACCCTTTGAAAATAAAGTTCGTTCGTTCGTCTTTATCTCTTTTAAGTGCCTCAAAATACTCCTTTGTGTCTTATTTTATTGACATTAAATGTAGAAGATGCCAGCTCCTGAAATTATATCACATAAAATTGTTTACATCAAGGAGGATTATAAATTTTTGTGGGTGTAGAATAAGGAGAGGAATTAATTAGAGTTCTTGAAAATATATCACATAACATTATTACATCAAATAGAATTTTTTTTTTTGGTTGAGGTTGCAAGAATAAGGAGCGGAATTAATTAGAGAGTTCTTGAAATTTCGTAGAACACTTTTTTGAGGTTGTAAGAATAAAGAGGGGAATTAATTAGAGTGAAAGAAATATCAAGAGACGTCTTCTGAACTTATGACAGAAAACTATATTTTTGTAGAAGTTATAATATGGAAGTAAGAGCACTGGAGAGCGGAGGGCGGGACGGAGAAGCGCTTTCTGAAATTATTAACAGTATAGAACAATGGCAAAGAGGATGAAAAGGGAGATAAACGTTGACGAAACAAGGCAAAATAACAATTGAGACAAATTTACCTGTGCAAGCTCAGTATATGATCTCTGTAAACTTATTCACCTTCATCAACTGCCGTCTCCACAACGAAGATCAGCTACAATGGATCTCAAACATCTTCTGTCTCTTGTCTTGGTGGTGCACTTTGGTAGACGCTCTCCTGTCCATCTCTTGGTGGTGCACTTTGGTAGACGCTCTCCTGTCCATCTCTTGATGGTGCACTTTGGTAGACGCTCTCCTGTCCATCTCTTGGTGTTATCTTATCACTTTTAGCGCTGTCTTTCTCCTGCACTTTTGGCTTCAACTCTTCCTTCCATTATGGTCTTCAGCAAGATCTTCTTGTATGTCTATTTTAACTGTCTCATTTTGATTTCCTTCGTTAATTCTCTTTTCATTCATTGTTTTTTATAGAATTCTCATTACTCAATTTCTTCTCTTTCCATTATTATACGAGTATATAATCACATTTTTTTCTTCCAGTTGCTTGTTCATTGTCCGTGTTTCTACATCATAAGTACATTTATTGCAATCCTCAGATTAATCATAATCTCTCGTGTTGTTATATAGTATGTATCAGTGGCGTAGTTAGAAGTTGAGGAAGAGAGGGAGATTTCGTAACATAAGTTGGGTGGCTCAGAGATTTATATTTGGGTTCCGCCGATGGATATTAGATTACATTGTTGTTGTTGTTGTTGTTGTTGTTGTTGTTGTTGTTGTTGTTGTGCAAGATGTTTATTCATCTTTGTAAACAATATCATCGCCGTCATCATCATGATTTCCCTTTTTGTTCCCAAATAGAGCATGGGAACCATAGCAGCTGGTTCACATGAAACCTGCAGCAAACCAAATAGAGCATGGGAACCATAGCAGCTGGTTCACATGAAGCCTGCAGCAAACCAAATAGAGCATGGGAACCGTAGCAACTGGTTCACATGAAGCCTGCAGCAAACCAAATAGAGCATGGGAACCATAGCAGCTGGTTCACATGAAGCCTGCAGCAAACCAAATAGAGCATGGGAACCATAGCAGCTGGTTCACATGAAGCCTGCAGCAAACCAAAATAGAGCATGGGAACCATAGCAGCTGGTTCACATGAAGCCTGCAGCAAACCAAATAGAGCATGGGAACCATAGCAGCTGGTTCACATGAAGCCTGCAGCAAACCAAATAGAGCATGGGAACCATAGCAGCTGGTTCACATGAAGCCTGCAGCAAACCAAATAGAGCATGGGAACCATAGCAGCTGGTTCACATGAAACCTGCACCAAACCAAATAGAGCATGTGAACCATAGCAGCTGGTTCACATGAAACCTGCACCACACCAAATAGAGCATGGGAACCACAGCAGCTGGTTCACATGAAACCTGCACCAAACCAAATAGAGCATGTGAACCACAGCAACTCGTTCACATGAAACCTGCACCAAACTAAATAGAGCATGGGGACCATAGCAGCTGGTTCACATGAAACCTGCACCAAACCAAATAGAGCATGTGAACCACAGCAGCTCGTTCACATGAAACCTGCACCAAACTAAATAGAGCATGGGAACCATAGCAGCTGGTTCACATGAAACCTGCACCAAACCAAATAGAGCATGGTAACCACAGCAGCTCGTTCACATGAAACCTGCACCAAACCAAATAGAGCATGGGTACCACAGCAGTTGGTTTACATGAAACCTGCACCAAACCAAATAGAGCATGGTAACCACAGCAGCTCGTTCACATGAAACCTGCACCAAACCAAATAGATCATGTGAACCACAGCAGCTGGTTCACATAAAGCCTGTACCAAACCAAATAGAGCATGGTAACCACAGCAGCTGGTTCACATGAAACCTGCACCAAACCAAATAGAGCATGGTAACCACAGCAGCTCGTTCACATGAAACCTGCACCAAACTAAATAGAGCATGTTAACCACAGCAGCTCGTTCACATGAAACCTGCACCAAACCAAATAGAGCATGGTAACCACAGCAGCTAGTTCACATGAAACCTGCACCAAACTAAATAGAGCATGTGAACCACAGCAGCTGGTTCACATGAAGCCTGTACCAAACCAAATGGAGCATGGTAACCACAGCAGCTCGTTCACATAAAGCCTGTACCAAACCATTCATGAGCCCTTGCTGCAGTGGTTTCAGTCGCACTTTGTTTAATCTGATGAAGTTTCCAACCCATATTTGTATGCAATATGCTGAGTATTATGTACAACTTTTTAACAAAATGCTCTGTGGGGGGAATACTTTTCAAGATTAAGCCCCGAATAGGCGCTTCTTGCCCAAAAGGCCGACTCCGAAATGAATTGCGAAATACGCCACTGGTATTTATTATGTACAGAAAGTGTGTGTGTGTTTGTTCGTTTGTTTGTCTGGTTCTTTATCTAACATGTCTGACTAATTTCCTCAGGTCTGGATAGACGCGGCTGTACAGATATTCTTCTCTATAGGGACTGGTTTTGGCACACACATCGCCTACGCCAGCTACAACAAATTTGACAACAACTGTAAACGGTATGGAGTTCTGGCCGCCTGCCGGCGTTATGTATAAGCTGTTGTGATTTTTAGAACGATTTGTGATGGGTAACGGTCTGTGTGAATCAGTGCTGGATTAACCATTAAGCAAAATAAGCACGTGCTTAGGGCACCAAGGGAAGGGGGCACCTTAGAGTTTTCCCCCTAGCTAGCATGCCCTTAACTCTTAAATCTTTCACTGCTACACTCGACTTTAGTCACATTTTTTGTAATTGTCCTTATCTGCTGTGTTGAATATGAATTGTTAAAACAAAGTATGGTAAGTGACTAAAGTTTAAATGTTTGAAGGTGTCAGACATAGACCAATGCAACATTCCAGATAAACTTGCTAAAGAAGGGGAAGCGGTGCAACAGAACCATATTGAGACAACTTATGAAATGGCTAAAACAACTATAAAAGTCATATTCAAGTACAAATGGGACAGAGAACATAAAAGATGATGCCTGTCACCAGCTATCTAGGCGAGACCAGGTCATCATTTTCCGCTTACGCACTGGTCACAATAGGTTGAGGCACCATCTATATCACAAGTACAGGATTGGTCCAACAGATCTCTGCTCCTGTGGCACCGGCCCCATGACAGCTGAACATCTGCTCCATGCTTGTCCAACTTACAGCAGTGAACGGGGTGGCACATGGTAACAACCCACTTCTCTCCAAGAAAAACTGTCTGGAGATGACAGGGACCTTGAGCTGACTCCTGCCTTTATTAGAGTCATTAATGTGGAAGTCTGAGGGTGAACGAAGAAGAACAAGAAGAAGACATAGACTTAGAGTTCAGCATTTTTTAATGTCCTACCGACGTTTTTCTGCATGAATTTCAGTGGGGTCTGGCCTGGAAGAAAACTGAATTTTCAATCTCTTATTTTCACCTTCAGCACTTATTGAGTCTTAATGTCTTGTCAGTTAAGCATTGGAAGGGCCAGAGGCACCATTGTTAGGCTTAGGGCATTACTTGGCCTTAATCAGACACAAGTGTGGATCGACCGATCAGCTAAATGGTTACATGGCTTTTCTCTCGCAACACAAGTCACCAGGCTCCGGGATCGAGACCTGACAGCGTCACTCTCCAATCTACCAAGCTGTAAATGGGCGCCTGACTTTACTCATGAGATAGGGAAGGCAAAGGCAGGAACGAGGGGAACTAGTCACCCACCTCATGAAAAAGGAGAATTTTTTATTATAGAGTGACATTCCCTTGTAATGTTAATATTCGCCTGCGACACGTGACCAAGACATTACAAGGGGATGTCACTCTATAATATAAAAGTCTTTAAAAAACCTTTGAAAAAAATGGACCTAGTCTGGTGAAGTCTCTAACATTTCATCCCCCTACGGCTGTATCTGCTTTGGGACTACATTACTTACTTACTTACTTAGTCGTTCCCCTTCTACCGCGAGGTGTAGAGGTTTGGAAGAGAGAGCGCCAGACTATCCTATCGGCTGTCTTCCTCCTGGCCTGGTTCCATTCTAGTCCTCGGTCCTTCAAAGATTGTCTAATGTTGTCCTCCCAGCGGACTCTGGGTCGTCCTGGGGGTCTGGATTCCTGGCTCTTTGTTTCCCATTCTTGTCGTGGTAGCCGATCTTCTCCCATTCTGCAGACATGGCCAAACCATCTTAGTTGGGACTGTTCTACTTGGGTCTGCAGGGGGTGGGATTTTAGGCCTTGACGTATCGTCTGGTTGCGGACCATGTCTCTTCTTGTTACTTCAACCACCTTTCTCAGATACCTCATTTCTGAGGTTTGGATCTGGCTTTTGAGGGTTGTTAGTCATTGCCCATGACTCGCATCCATATGTCAAGACTGGGACATAGGTGGAGCGGTATACAGCCATCTTCGTTTCCTTACCAACCTCTCTCTTGCTGAGGAATCCTCGATTTATGGCCTGAAAAAGTCTCCCAGCTGCTGCTTTTCGAGTGGCCAACTCTTGTTTGATGCCTCCCTTTCGGTCTATAATAGCTCCGAGATATTTAAATCGATGGACTCTTTCCTGTCTTTCTCTTGATGTTATCTTCCCACTTATAGCGCTGTCCCTTCTATTATGGTCTTCTGCAAGGTGTTATGCCTTTTTATCTGGCCAAAGTATTTTAGCTGTCGAACTTTGATCTCCCTCATTAGTTCTCTTTTCATACCTAGATTTTCTAGGACCTCCTTATTTGTTTTCTTCTCTGTCCATGAGATACGCCCCATTCTTCTATATATCCACATTTCAAAAGCCTCAATTCTTTCTTCCAAATGCTTATTCATCGTCCATGTTTCTACACCATACAGAAATGCAGAATATATATAACACTTTATGATTCTCAGTTTTAATTTGTGAGTTAACTGTTTAGATGTCAGTATATGTTTCATGTTGTTGAATGTAGCTTTGGCCATTTTATATTTACTACTTGCTAAAGACACAGCCACTGCAAGATAACTAACTCTGTAAGGAGCATATAAGGGCATAAACAAAAAGTTTGAATATTTATGCCTCAATTGTTTCTTTCTTATTTCTCCAGCTGACAGTTTTACGATTACTACGTATTCCTATCTTCATCATCATCCTCAAGTACCACGCCTAGTCGCGTAGGAGATCATGTCTCTCCATAACTTCCTGTCTCCAGTATAATTTATTAGTTCTGTTGTTGACCTCCTTCCATGCCACGATGTCAAACTGTCCAGTATTTGCTCTCTTTGTCTTCCTCTATCTCTTTTTCCTTCAATGTTACCTGTTGTTACGATATATTCCAGCTTTCCTCTTCTCATAACATGCCCCCCCAAAAAAGTGGATTGTTTCTTTCTAACTTGTGAAATAAGTTTTCTTTGCGCATTAGCCTCCCTCAGGACATCCTCATTACTCTTTTTTGGCTGTCATGATATTTCTAACATTCTTCTGTAAAACCACACCTCTGTGGCCTCTAGTGCTTTCCCTACTTGTTTACTAACTGTTCATGACTCACTCCCATATGTCAGGATTGGTTCTATATAACACACGTGTCTTAGCAACAATAAAAACAAAGTTGAAGGAACAGACAGTGATAACAAAATAAGAATGCAAAAGACAGGGTGAGTTATTATCGCCTTAGAAAATATATAGAAATTTAAAGAAATCAAGTCTGAAACAATAATGAGAATCTTCAATTCAAATGTCAAGGCTTTACAATTGGATGACTCAAACACGGAGAACAGCGAGAGTGGCAACCAGAAAAATACAGCTTTTCATAAAATAAATGGGTGCTTGAGCAGACTTCAACGATTTAAATGGTATGTCAAGGTGGAGCTGATAGAAATAACCAGACAAACGCCAGAGAAATAAAAGGTGAGATGAAGCTGGCATTGGATAAAACACAAACTGAGAAAACCCGCGGATAGCATTAGAATACAGTCTTTGTTTTGGAATCCACAGGGTAAAGAAAAAAGAGGAAGACCCAAAAACACATGGAGAAAATAACAGATAGAGGAAAGTGGTTGAAGTAACAAGAAGATATATGGTGCGCAACCAGATGATACGTCATAGCCTCAAAAACCAGTCGCTGCAGACCCGATTGGAACAGTCCCAATTACTATGGTTTGGCCGTGTCTGCAGAATGGGAGAAGGTCGGCTACTACGACAAATATGGGAAACTAAGAGCTAGAGATCCAGATAAATCCAGGACGATCCAGAGTTCGCAGGGAGGACAACATTAGACAATCTCTGAAGGACCGAGGGCTAGATTGGAACCAGGCCAGGAGGATAACAGCCGATAAGATAGTATGGCGCTCTCTCTCTCTGGCAAATCTCTACACCCCCAGGGCAGAAAAGGAACGACCAAGTAATTAAATAACAAAATAACTGAAGACAGACAAGAAAAGAATAAAACAGACATTGAAAGACTATGAACGGATGGTACAAGCCTTTGCCTGTGTTACTGTTGACAATATGTGCTCTCCAGGAATCCAAACGACAGTCATTGATTACAGTATGTACTCTACTATCTTCTCTGTGGTGACGTCATATTGTTTGATGTCATCTGGTTACCTCTATACTCCTACAACTTTTTATATTAACTAGTTACTACAGAAACTGTCACTGCAAGATTAAAAGTCCTTCAGTAAATGTTAAAGTAAGACAAATTTCTTTATTTTCTGTATTCTCCTCCCAGGGACTGTATAGTGACTGTGGCGGTGAACTCCTTCACAAGTATATTTAGCGGTATTGTTATATTCTCCTATCTCGGGTACATGTCCCTCAAGACACAAAAAGACATAGACAAAGTTGCTACAGAAGGTAAAGTGTTTGTTGTAACTTTGTTATTGTTAATGTTGAACATAATCGACATACTGCACTCCGGGCAAACCCATGGGTGCTCAGTCTCCCTCAGTATATGTCGAAGAGTATGAATACTAACTATTCCTGTAGCTCGCTGGTTGTATACACGACGGATGCATCCTTTCATACGTCCATCTCTGCTAGCCTTACGTTTGATGCCAAGTTCTGTCATCTTAACCTTGATGATTCATCTATTGCAGTGTCATTCTTTAACAGGCGATCATTAATTGTTCTCACTCTCTCTCCCTTATCCATATCTAGCGTCCCTACTGTTGGTGCTCTTGGTGCTAGTCTGTCAGCTCTCTCATTACCACGTACCCCTGCATGACCAGGACAGTGGATCCACTCCAGCTCCTGCAGATTCGAAACTTTTGTGGGTGTTTTCCATTCATGCCTTAGCCAACCATTTTGAACTTTTCGAAACATTAACTGAGAGTCTGCCTTTGTAACTGAAGTTTCAGTTAGCCACCTTTAGGCTACAGTAGCTGCCTCTACCTCCATTCTCATGCTGGAACTTGTTATCTTGTACGCCCTGCTATGTTCGGCGATGATTCTGCCCTTTACCCTAGCAGACTAGCCCCAGATTGATTTCTCACCACGGATCACAGACCCATCTGTATACACAATGGCATCATTGTCCCCGGCAGGATCACGTATCAGTTGAATAATTTCCAGTTCTGTTGTAGCTGTATGTGTTTGTGGTGTTAAAGTTTCAAGCTTATCATTTGTAAGATCGGTTTCTGTGTTTTGTTATTTATTTTTGTTTTAATGATGTTGTTCTCGCAGCGAGAGATTATTTTCTTGTTCTTATTGTTCTTTCTACAAAAAGGTAATATACAAGAGAAACTTTCATGGGAAATATATTGAAATCAAATCAAGGCCAACACAAGAATGATATTCTTTAACTCAAATTTTAAGGTGGTACTTCTGTATGGCTCTGAAATATTGAGAAAAACAACAACAGAGTACAGTTAGTGAGAGTACAGTTAGTGAGAGTACAGTTAGTGAGAGTACAGTTAGTGAGAGCACAGTTAGTGAGAGTACAGTTAGTGAGAGTACATTTAGTGAGAGTAAAGTTAGTGTAGTGAGAGTACAGTTAGTGAGAGTACACAGTTAGTGAGAGCACAGTTAGTGAGAGTACAGTTAGTGAGAGTAAAGTTAGTGTAGTGAGATACAGATTTAGTGAGAGTACAGTTAGTGAGAGTACAGTTAGTGAGAGTACAGTTAGTGAGAGTACAGTTAGTGAGAGTACACAGTTAGTGAGAGCACAGTTAGTGAGAGTACAGTTAGTGAGAGTACAGTTAGTGAGAGTACAGTTAGTGAGAGTACAGTTAGTGAGAGTACAGTTAGTGAGAGTACAGTTAGTGAGAGTACAGTTAGTGAGAGTACAGTTAGTGAGAGTACAGTTAGTGAGAGTACAGTTAGTGAGAGTACAGTTAGTGAGAGCACAGTTAGTGAGAGTACAGTTAGTGAGAGTACAGTTAGTGAGAGTACAGTTAGTGAGAGTACAGTTAGTGAGAGTACAGTTAGTGAGAGTACAGTTAGTGAGAGCACAGTTAGTGAGAGTACAGTTAGTGAGAACACAGTGAGAGCACAGTTAGTGAGAGCACAGTTAGTGAGAGTACATTTAGTGAGAGTACAGTTAGTGAGAGCACAGTTAGTGAGAGTACAGTTAGTGAGAGTACAGTTAGTGAGAGTACAGTTAGTGAGAGCACAGTTAGTGAGAGTACATTTAGTGAGAGTACAGTTAGTGAGAGCACAGTTAGTGAGAGCACAGTTAGTGAGAGTACAGTTAGTGAGAGTACAGTTAGTGAGAGTACAGTTAGTGAGAGTACAGTTAGTGAGAGTACAGTTAGTGAGAGTACAGTTAGTGAGAGTACAGTTAGTGAGAGCACAGTTAGTGAGAGTACAGTTAGTGAAAGTACAGTTAGTGAAAGCACAGTTAGTGAGAGTACAGTTAGTGAGAGTACAGTTAGTGAGAGCACAGTTAGTGAGAGTACAGTTAGTGAGAGTACAGTTAGTGAGAGCACAGTTAGTGAGAGTACAGTTAGTGAGAGTACAGTTAGTGAGAGTACAGTTAGTGAGAGTACAGTTAGTGAGAGTACAGTTAGTGAGAGTACAGTTAGTGAGAGTACAGTTAGTGAGAGTACAGTTAGTGAGAGTACAGTTAGTGAGAGTACAGTTAGTGAGAGCACAGTGAGTACAGTTAGTGAGCGTACAGTTAGTGAGAGTACAGTTAGTGAGAGTAAAGTTAGTGAGAGTACAGTTAGTGAGAGTACAGCTAGTGAGAGAACAGTTAGTGAGAGTACAGTTAGTGAGAGCACAGTTAGTGAGAGTACAGTTAGTGAGAGCACAGTTAGTGAGAGTACAGTTAGTGAGAGTACAGTTAGTGAGAGTACAGTTAGTGAGAGTACAGTTAGTGAGAGTACAGTTAGTGAGAGTACAGTTAGTGAGAGTACAGTTAGTGAGAGCACAGTTAGTGAGAGTACAGTTAGTGAGAGTACAGTTAGTGAGAGTACAGTTAGTGAGAGTACAGTTAGTGAGAGTACAGTTAGTGAGAGTACAGTTAGTGAGAGTACAGTTAGTGAGAGTACAGTTAGTGAGAGTACAGTTAGTGAGAGCACAGTTAGTGAGAGTACAGTTAGTGAGAGCACAGTTAGTGAGAGCACAGTTAGTGAGAGTACAGTTAGTGAGAGTACATTTAGTGAGAGCACAGTTAGTGAGAGTACAGTTAGTGAGAGTACAGTTAGTGAGAGTACAGTTAGTGAGAGTACAGTTAGTGAGAGTACAGTTAGTGAGAGTACAGTTAGTGAGAGTACAGTTAGTGAGAGCACAGTTAGTGAGAGTACAGTTAGTGAGAGTACAGTTAGTGAGAGTACAGTTAGTGAGAGTACAGTTAGTGAGAGTACAGTTAGTGAGAGTACAGTTAGTGAGAGTACAGTTAGTGAGAGTACAGTTAGTGAGAGTACAGTTAGTGAGAGTACAGTTAGTGAGAGTACATTTAGTGAGAGTACAGTTAGTGAGAGTACACTTAGTGAGAGTATAGTTAGTGAGAGTACATTTAGTGAGAGTACAGTTAGTGAGAGTACAGTTAGTGAAAGTACAGTTAGTGAGAGTACAGTTAGTGAGAGCACAGTTAGTGAGAGCACAGTTAATGAGAGCACAGTTAGTGAGAGTACAGTTAGTGACAGTACAGTTAGTGAGAGTACATTTAGTGAGAGCACAGTTAGTGAGAATACAGTTAGTGAGAGTACAGTTAGTGAGAGTACAGTTAGTGAGAGTACAGTTAGTGAGAGTACAGTTAGTGAGAGTACAGTTAGGGATAGTACAGTTAGGGATAGTACAGTTAGTGATAGTACAGTTAGTGAGAGTACAGTTAGTGAGAGTACAGTTAGGGAGAGTACAGTTAGTGAGAGTACAGTTAGTGAGAGTACAGTTAGTGAGAGTACAGTTAGTGAGAGTACAGTTAGTGAGAGTACAGTTAGTGCAGTGATGTCGATTCTGATCAACAATAAAAATAGTGGCAGTTACGGAGAGGCAGGAAAAGAGTTTGTGGGAGTTAAAGAAAAGTAAAAGTGGATGAGAGTTAGAAAACGATGCAAATACAATTTACTGGAAGTTACGGAAAGAGAGTAGTTTTAAAAAAAGAGGAAAGAAGGAGTGGGGCTTTAAGGAAGAAAAGTTAGAGATTTAGTAGGAGTTAAAGGAGAAGAAGGGTGATGGAAGTTAGAGACAGAGAATTGGAAGAATAAGTAGGGGTTATAGAAGGAGAGAAAAGAAGAGTTAGTAGGAATTAGAGAAAGAGGGAACGAAGCGTTAGCAGATGTTAGAGAAAAAAGAGGAATAAAACGGGAGAAGACAGAGGGAAAAGAAAAAAATAATAATAATAATAACCCTAAGCAACGTTGTTTTATCTGAGCCACATTTTTTATTCCAGGTCCTGGGCTAGTCTTCATCGTCTACCCAGAGGCCATAGCTACGATGCCTGGCTCTGTTTTCTGGGCCATTCTATTCTTCTTCATGCTTCTGGCTCTTGGACTTGACAGCGCTGTAAGTTTATTTTATTCTCTGTTACACGTTATCTGACAAAAAAAAAACAACAACCAAAAAGCTACAGACGTTCATAAACAGGTTTGGTTTGGTTTGGTTTGGTTTGGTTTTAAGGACTATCTTCATTGCACACGGACAACTCCATCAGTGCTCCGATCTCTTCCCTTAGATCACACAAGGAGGATCTCAGCACGGTGCATGAACTTCATAGCTCCGGCGAGAATCCCAAAGTGTATATATAGGAATAACACATTTTATAAATAGTTTTTGTGGTGGGCAGATTTCTCATTTTTAAATTTAGTCAGTGCAGCGGCCTTATGGCCTACTCTTTATGATTTCCAACTGCCATGGGATTTTTAACATGCACAACTTGCACACAGGACCTCCTATTTTTTTCGCCTTGTCCGAGAAGGCTAGGCATCCGATCTCACTACCCAGGAGACCAGGGGGAGTATGACATCATTAGGACCACTGGTTCTGAAAGAAAAAAACAATTTCCATTCATTATATTCCCTCTACTGGAAATCGCACCCGGTACCTTTAGAATTGGAGGCGGACGATGTACCTCTTAGCCACTCTGGCCCTCATCATAAATAGGTGAATGTGTAGAACGGAAGAATGGAAGTGGTATGACACGATCACTAATGTGGAACTGATGACAAGAACCAGACAAGTACCCGTGAAACAAGAGATGAGAAGAAGAAGCTGGAGATGTTTAGGACACACACAATGAAAAAAAAAACACGTGGATAGTATTACCTTGCGGTCCTTCGTCTGGAATTCTTAGGGTAAGAGAACGAACGAACGAACGAACTTTATTTTCTTTCATATGGAAGGGTTTAGAATTGAGAAGGGAAAACATACCTTTTGATATCGTGCTTTTATATCTATGTCTGTCATTTTATATCATTATTTGTCATTTTATGTCATTATTTGTCATTTTATGTCATTATTTGTCATTTTATATCAGGATTTGTCACTTTATATCAGCACTTGTAATTTTATATCATTATTTGTCATTTTATGTCATTACTTGTCATTTTATATCAGCATTTGTCATTGTATGTCGTTACTTGTCATTTTATATCAGTATTTGTCATTTTATTTCAGCATTTGTCATTGTATGTCATTACTTGTCATTTTATATCAGTAATTGTCATTTTTTATCATTTTATGTCATTACTTGTCATTTTATATCAGTATTTGTCATTTTATGTCATTAATTATCATTTTATATCAGTATTTGTCATTTTATATCAGCATTTGTCATTTTATGTCATTACTTGTCATTTTATATCAGCATTTGTTATTTTATGTCATTACTTGTCATTTTATATCAGCATTTGTCATTTTATGTCATGACTTGTCATTTTATATCAGTATTTGTCGTTTTATGTCATTACTTGTCATTTTATATCAGCATTTGTCATTTTATGTAATTACTTGTCATTTTTTATCAGCATTTGTCATTTTATGTCATTACTTGTCATTTTATATCAGCATTTATCATTTTATGTCATTACTTGTCATTTTATATCAGTATTTGTCATTTTATGTCATTACTTGTCATTTTATATCAGCATTTGTCATTTTATTTCATTACTTATCATTTTATATCAGTATTTGTCATTTTATATCAGCATTTGTCATTTTATGTTATTACTTGTCATTTTATATCAGCATTTGTCATTTTATGTTATTACTTGTCATTTTATATCAGCATTTGTCATTTTATGTCATTACTTGTCATTTTATATCAGTATTTGTCATTTTATATCAGCATTTGTCATTTTGCCCCTGTGTGTAGTTGACGGGGGTCTCTGATAAGACAAAGGAAGATTAGGAGCACTACTCCCTCAGGCATGTCGTACAAGGCAACTAATATGAGGTTGGGCATAAGGCTGGCAACCTCATCATGTCAAACAAATCGCTAGAGTACCTACTACTGCAACAGCCTGCGAATGCTTGGTGTGGGCGTACAGCTAGAGGAGCAGCTACAGTGGTGGCTCCATACTCCGTAGGGAGCAAAAAGGAGAATGATGATTGTCACATGATGATGATGATGATGTCAGTGTAATACAGATATCGAGCATATGTTGTAATGGTGATGATGATTATTACGCTGATGATGATGATGATGATAATGGTCAATGTGTGTGTGTGTGTGGGAGCAAATGATAAAGTAAGAGAGGTTGTTTGCGTGAACGATACATTGTGTAGGCCTATGTGTATGTTAAGTGCGGATGAAAACCAGTCAGTCTGGTTTGTACATGAGCTTGCCTCCTAAGGATTGTGGGTCAACACATGGGAGAATAGTTCAAGGTGTGAAGTGGTTAGTTTTTGGACTGAAAGGTGAACTGGAAGGTTGCATGTAGAGCGGAGAAGATGGCTAGATGTTATGGCTGAATCTTGTTGTACGGATCTGAAGAAAGTAACGGATTATTACCTTGGATATTTGAATTTCATATAATATTGGATTTTCATGACATTTTCGTAATACAGTGTTCAGTTTGGGACTTAACTTCGGTGTTGATTAGTTATTCAGGAATGGATGTGACAATTGTGGGGTAAGAAGATAGTAGATGTCTTTGAGGATTAATTAATGTGACAGCATGCATCATCCAGCATGTGTCAATGATGATGATGATGATGGTGCTGATAATGATGATGATTATGATGATTTGTTATTTTGTAAGGAATACGAAAATGTACGTATCTTGACTACTTATGCTTTGTCTTATGTCTGTCAGTTCGGTGGACTGGAATCACCCTTAACTGGTATCAGGGATGAATTGTCACAGCTGATGAAGTATCGATACTTCCGTGAAGTTCTTACCTTCGTAATCATCATATCGGCTTTTTTATTTTCTATTCCATGCATTTTGCAGGTAAGATTATATTATGTTTCATTTCTGAACATGAATCTTCTTCTTCGTCCTCGTTCGTCCTGAAAAGGACGTTGGTTGCGTTGTGTCTGTTTACACCGGAGCTGCGATATCTGCGCCTTCGGCCGACACATCCGACTTCAGCACGGCATTTTTTGGGACCGGGTTTGCCTTCCCTCTTCTATCCCTACTCTCTCAGCCAGACTGCAGTGATGCAGCCCGTTTCCAGGACCACCACGTGGAGGTGGAGTAGGGCCTTGGTCAGCTCTGGTTCGCTGACCCTGACGCAAGCAGTCAAGCTATGGGTCGCTGACTGCATTCTCTATTGCTGCATCTTTGGGTCCTTGAACATGAATCGATTTTTATGAAATAATTTAAAAATAACAGTAAAATAAAGTTGAAACAAAATACTCGTACTAAAAACAGAATAATCGTGATAATTACTGCTGAAAGTCGACACTATGAATCGGATAGTCGATATAGCTTTAATCTCTTATAAATTACTGTTAAACAAATTTGTACAGTTTTACTCTGTTCTGTATACCGTTCAACATATCTATATAGTGATCTTCGGTTCTGTATTATGTTAAACATGTTTATATAGTGTTATTCAGTTCTGTATAATGGTAAACATAGCAATATGCTGTTATTCAGTTCTGCATGCTGTTCAACGAATCTATGTAGCATTGTTCAGTACTGTAAACTGTTAAACATATTTATATATTGATCTTCGGTTCTGCATACTGTTGAACATATCTACATAAAGTTATTCAGCTCTGTATCCTGTTAAACATATCTATATATTATTATTTAACTCTGTATGCTGTTAAACATGTCTGTATATATAGGGTTATTCAGTTCAATATACTTTTAATCATATCTATACGGTGTTATTCAGTTCTGTTTAGTGTTAAACAAATGTGTATAATGTTATTCAGTTCTGTTTACTGTTAAACACATCTGTATAGTGTTATTCAGTTCTGTATACTGTTAAACAAGTCTGTATAATGTTACTCAATTACGCATGTTGTTACACAGATCTATATAGTATTACATAGTTATGTATCATCATCATCGTCATTATCACCCTTTGCCTCCTCAAAGAGCATAGGCCTTCAACAAACTTATGCCAAGTCTTCCTGTCCGTGCCATCCGCTCAATGTCTTTTCATGTCTTCTTCATGCCTTCTTCATGCCTTCTTCATGCCTTCTTCATGTCTTCTTCATGCCTTCTTCATGTCTTCTTCATGCGTTCTTCATGTCTTCTTCATGTCTTCTTCATGTCTTCTTCATGCCTTCTTCATGCGTTCTTCATGTCTTCTTCATGTCTTCTTCATGCCTTCTTCATGTCTTCTTCATGTCTTCTTCATGCCTTCTTCATGCCTTCTTCATGTCTTCTTCATGCCTTCTTCAAGTCTTCTTCATGTCTTCTTCATGTCTTCTTCATGCCTTCTTCATGTCTTCTTCATGCCTTCTTCATGTCTTCTTCATGCCTTCTTCAAGTCTTCTTCATGTCTTCTTCATGCCTTCTTCATGCCTTCTTCATGTCTTCTTCATGTCTTCTTCATGCCTTCTTCATGTCTTCTCCATGTCTTCTTCATGCCTTCTTCATGTCTTCTTCATGTCTTCTTCATGCCTTCTTCATGCCTTCTTCATGTCTTCTTCATGTCTTCTTCATGCCTTCTTCATGTCTTCTTCATGTCTTCTTCATGCCTTCTTCATGCCTTCTTCAAGTCTTCTTCATGTCTTCTTCATGTCTTCTTCATGCCTTCTTCGTGCCTTCTTCATGTCTTCTTCATGCCTTCTTCATGCCTTCTTCAAGTCTTCTTCATGTCTTCTTCAAGTCTTCTTCATGTCTTCTTCATGTCTTCTTCATGCCTTCTTCGTGCCTTCTTCATGTCTTCTTCATGCCTTCTTCATGCCTTCTTCATGTCTTCTTCATGTCTTCTTCATGCCTTCTTCGTGCCTTCTTCATGTCTTCTTCATGCCTTCTTCATGCCTTCTTCAAGTCTTCTTCATGTCTTCTTCATGTCTTCTTCATGCCTTCTTCATGTCTTCTTCGTGCCTTCTTCATGTCTTCTTCATGCCTTCTTCATGCCTTCTTCAAGTCTTCTTCATGTCTTCTTCATGTCTTCTTCATGCCTTCTTCATGTCTTCTTCGTGCCTTCTTCATGCCTTCTTCATGTCTTCTTCATGTCTTCTTCATGCCTTCTTCATGTCTTCTTCATGTCTTCTTCATGCCTTCTTCATGTCTTCTTCATGTCTTCTTCATGCCTTCTTCATGCCTTCTTCATGTCTTCTTCATGTCTTCTTCATGTCTTCTTCATGCCTTCTTCATGTCTTCTTCATGCCTTCTTCATGTCTTCTTCATGTCTTCTTCATGTCTTCTTCATGTCTTCTTCATGCCTTCTTCATGTCTTCTTCGTGCCTTCTTCATGCCTTCTTCATGTCTTCTTCATGTCTTCTTCATGTCTTCTTCATGTCTTCTTCATGTCTTCTTCATGCCTTCTTCATGTCTTCTTCGTGCCTTCTTCATGCCTTCTTCATGCCTTCTTCATGTCTTCTTCATGTCTTCTTCATGCCTTCTTCATGCCTTCTTCATGCCTTCTTCATGCCTTTCATGCCTTCTTCATGCCTTCTTCATGCCTTCTTCATGCCTTCTTCATGTCTTCTTCATGTCTTCTTCATGCCTTCTTCATGCCTTCTTCATGTCTTCTTCATGCCTTCTTCATGCCTTCTTCATGCCTTCTTCATGTCTTCTTCATGTCTTCTTCATGCCTTCTTCATGCCTTCTTCATGTCTTCTTCATGCCTTCTTCATGCCTTCTTCATGCCTTCTTCATGTCTTCTTCGTGCTTTCTTCATGCCTTTTTCATGTCTTCTTCATGCCTTCATCATGCCTTCTTCGTGTCTTCTTCATGCCTTCTTCATGTCTTCTTTTCATGCCTTTTTCATGCCTTCTTCACGCCTTCTTCATGCCTTTCATGCCTTCTTCATGTCTTCTTCATGCCTTCTTCATGCCTTCTTCTTTCCTTGTTCTTGCTTTTGACTTCTTCATCCTTCATGCCTTCTTCATGCCTTCTTCATGCCTTCTTAATACCTTCTTCATGCCTTCTTCATGCCTTCTTAATACCTTCTTCATGCCTTTCATGCCTTCTTCATGCCTTCTTCATGCCTTCTTCATGCCTTCTTCATGCCTTCTTAATACCTTCTTCATGCCTTCTTCATGCCTTCTTCATGCCTTCTTCGTGTCTTCTTCATGTCTTCTTCATGTCTTCTTCATGCATTCTTCATGTCTTCTTCATGTCTTCTTCATGCCTTCATGCCTTCTTCATGCCTTCTTAATACCTTCTTAATACCTTCTTCATGCCTTTCATGCCTTTTTCATGTCTTCTTCATGTCTTCTTCATGCCTTTCATGCCTTCTTCATGTCTTCTTCATGCCTTCTTCATGCCTTCTTCATGCCTTCTTCATGCCTCTGATGCCTTCTTCATGCCTTTCATGCCTTCTTCATGCCTTCTTCATGCCTTCTTAATACCTTCTTCATGCCTTCTTAATACCTTCTTAATACCTTCTTCATGCCTTTCATGCCTTCTTCATGCCTTCTTCATGCCTTCTTAATACCTTCTTCATGCCTTCTTAATACCTTCTTAATACCTTCTTCATGCCTTTCATGCCTTCTTCATGCCTTCTTCGTGTCTTCTTCATGTCTTCTTCATGTCTTCTTCATGCATTCTTCATGTCTTCTTCATGTCTTCTTCATGCCTTCATGCCTTCTTCATGCCTTCTTAATACCTTCTTCATGCCTTCTTCATGCCTTTCATGCCTTTTTCATGCCTTTGTCATGCCTTCTTAATACCTTCTTCATGCCTTCCTCATGCCTTCTTCATGTCTTCTTCATGTCTTCTTCATGCCTCCTTCATGTCTTCTTCATGTCTTCTGCATGCCTTCTTCATTTCTTCTTCATGCCTTCTTCATGCCTTCTTTGTGCCTTTCATGCCTTTTTCATGCCTTCTTTGTGCCTTTCATGCCTTCTTCATGCCTTCTTCATGCCTTCTTTGTGCCTTTCATGCCTTCTTCATGCCTTCTTCATGCCTTCTTCATGCCTTTCATGCCTTCTTCATGCCTTTTTCGTGCCTTCTTCATGTCTTCTTCACGCCTTCTTCATGCCTTTTTCGTGCCTTCTTTACATCTTCTTCATGCCTTCTTCATGTCTTCTTCATGCCTTTCATGCCTTCTTCATGCCTTCTTCATGCCTTCTTAATACCTTCTTCATGCCTTCTTCATGCCTTCTTAATACCTTCTTCATGCCTTCTTCATGCCTTCTTCATGTCTTCTTCATGCCTTCTTCGTGCCTGTCATGCCTTCGTCATGCCTTCTTCGTGCCTTCTTCATGCCTTCTTCATGCCTTCTTCATGCCTTTCATGCCTTCTTCATGTCTTCTTCATGCCTTTCATGCCTTCTTCATGCCTTCTTAATACCTTCTTCATGCCTTCTTCATGCCTTCTTAATACCTTCTTCATGCCTTCTTCATGCCTTCTTAATACCTTCTTCATGCCTTTTTCATGCCTTTTTCATGTCTTCTTCACGCCTTCTTTGTGCCTTTCATGCCTTCTTCGTGTCTTCTTCATGCCTTCTTCATGCCTTTCATGCCTTCTTCGTGCCTTTCATGCCTTCTTCATGCCTTCTTAATAAATTCTTCATGCCTTCTTCATGCCTTATTTATGTCTTCTTCGTGCCTTGTTCATGCCGTCTTCACACATAAAAAAAGCCTATAGAAATCTGGGTTGCCGGCTAATATTTTTTCTGCTAGGAAAATCTCCAGAATTGGCAACTGGAATGTTCGTACTTTAAACGATCAAGGGAAAGCTGCACATGTGGCAGAAAAAATGGAGAATTGTAAGATAGATATCCTGGAACTCTGAGAGACAACTTGGAAGCGCATAAAGGGGAAGAAACTGATCACCGGAGAAATGGTGCTGTCCTCTAGATATGAGGAAGCTATAAGCCCACCACAGTGAAGGGGTGGCTGTAAGGCTATCTTAGGAAGCGCAGAAACCACTAACAGAATGGGATGCAATGAGTAGTAGAATTATAAGAGTTATGTATATTTTAAACAATTCTATATATTTTGTAAAACGTTACCTTGCCCCAACTAGTGTTATTTGTTTCTATATATGTTACACAGATCCACATAGTGTTATTTGGTTCCAAAGTGTCATTTATATCTTAATATTGTCATTAATTTCTAAATGTTGGTACCTAAATCTATTAGTGTTATTTATTAATATAGTGTTATAAATATTTGTTACACGTTAATTAGGTCTGTGCATCGTAAAGATATATGCGTATAGTGATCTAGTTAAAGTATTGTCTTTTGTTACCGCAGTCAGCGACTCATAGCTTGACTGCCTGCGTCAGGACCAGCGAACCAGAGCTGGTCAAGACCGTGCTCCACCTCCACGTGGTGGTCCTGGAAACAGTCTTCAGCAGTGCAGGCTGGCTGAGCGAGCACGGATCGCAATGGGAAGGCAAACCCGGTCCTAAAAAATGCCGTGCAGAAGTCGGATGTGTCGACCGAAAGGTGCAGATATCACAGCTACGTTGTAAACAGACACGACGCAACCACCGTCCTTTTCAGGGCGAACGAAGAAGAAGAAGAAGAAGAAGAAGAAGAAGAAGAAGTCTTTTGTTGACAAAGTTTCAAGTTAAAAAAGAAAAAGAAAATAAAGGTATAGGTAGTCCTATAGCAAATACTGCCGTAGAAGGGTGAAGTGTTAAAGATTGCACTTTACTATGCTGTGTGATTATTCCCCTTCCTCAGTCCCTTTGCTTTCCCTTACTCAGTGACAGAGTCAGGTACCCATTTCCAGCTGGGTAAACTAGCGTGACGTCACAGTGTTTCGAACCTGGTACTTGTGCCGCGGTAGCGCAGTGGTTAGTGCACTAGGTTCCTAGCTCGGTGATCCATGGTTCGATCCCTATTCGAGGTGGGATTTTTTAGACCGCAAACAGCTCCGGGGTCGACCCAGCCTCGTGCATTTGGTACCAGAACAACTCTGGGAAGGTTATGGCGGCCGGCGTTATGCTGACCACATCACCCCTAGTGTGCCAATGGTCAAGAAAATAAGCGCCTAACACTGTATTCCCAATATGCCTCAATAGGCGGGTAACGGGATCCTTTACCTTTTACCTTTACTTGTGCCGTGAGAAGCCAGTGCTCTAACCTCTCTGCCAATCCGACGCTCTTGTCAAGTACTAGTATTTATTTGATTTATGTCGTTATTTCTAGGATATGCTTGAGGCTGGCCAACATCATCATGTAAAACATATTTCTACAGAACCCACCACTTCAGGATCTTCCGCTTTGGCGCAGGATTCCTGCATGCAACCCGTCTGCATTGATAGCTCCGTGGTCAGCAAGGAGCGAAAAAGATGATCCATAGATGAATGAAGATGAAGGAATATCTAGGTTATTGGAGAGGGTGATATGATGATGATAATGATGGTTATGATGATGACGATGATGATGATATGGTGATGGTCATGATGAATGGTGACTATATTTTTCAGGGTGGTGTGTATGTGTTCACGATACTTGACACCTTCGCAGCTGGTACTTCCATCGTGTTCATCGTCCTGTGTGAGGTGGTTGCTGTTTCCTGGTTTTACGGTTAGTGCAGCTACGAGGCCTTTACGTAAAGGTGTTCATTGTTATGGTTGTTGTGTATACGTTGAATATATAGAGTATATGTCATCAGTGGCGTATCTGAGGGGGTTTAATTCCAGGTTTGAGACAACCCTGGCCACCAAATTATCTAGAATCTTCTGGGTGGCAAAAAACGTATGTTTTGTTGCATTTATAAATATGTGACAACTTTGTTTGTCTGGTTTTTTTTTTTTTTATTGAACGATGTTTAGTCACCTTTTTTCATTGGTATGATTTGAGCGTTATGATATAACTTTGCCAGATCCCCCCACCCCCGTAAGTCCTATCAAGAATAGGACCGAAAAATCTTGCCTGTCAGGTGGAGACTTCTGATGGCCAGATTACTTCCCGTTGTAATGATCTGTATAGAGTTTTCCATCATTGCCTCGTATCATTTGGAACGTATTGTAACTAAGTGGTATTTTTTTTAAGACAGGGCAACACTTCCATGACTAGGCACACTAAATAAGACCCCATACGAAAAATCCACACAGAAGGAAAGTCCTAATAAATCATAGCTGTGTACCCTGAAAATATAATTTAAATGTTTATTTTATGGCTAGATAAACGCGTTGGTCAGATCACAGTGCAAAAACTAATGCAATATGTTTTACATGATGAGGTTGTTTTTGTGATTCGCTTGCATAGCTAGGCGGGGTTGTCGCACGGAAGGTCCTGGGTTTGAGTCCTTGGTAAGCCACTCACGTCTGTTGTTTTTCTGTTGTCTAGTTTTCTACTTCTTTATTTCTTACGAGTGCCTGAAAACACACCTTTATGTTTGTCTAATATTTAAAAACTAATGCCAGTTTTCGTATAGGTAGAAATAGCAGTAATTATCTTGAGGATGTGGGAGATTGGCCCTAGATGAAAAGTGCCTCGGCCCTTCAAGCTACACAGTTTTGTGTAACAAGGTTTGACGGTGCTTTTAAGGTAATGAGCAACTCACCACAACTTAGTGTAACGAGGTTTGACACTATTTTAAAGTACTGTGCAACGAACCATAACTTTGTCTAAAGTGGTTTGACACTATTTTAACTTACTTACTTAACCGTGTCTCTTTACCCTCGTATGTAGAGATTTGCCAGAGAGAGCACCATACTATCCTATCGGCTGTCATCCTCCTGGCCTGGTTCCAATCTAGTACTTGGTCCTTCAGAGATTGTCTAATGTTGTCCTTTCGGTGAACCCGTCTTGGAGGTCTGGATCCGTGGTTCTTGGTTTCCCATATTTGCCGTGGTAGCCGATCTTCTCCCATTCTGCAGGGATGGCGAAACAATCGTAATTGGGACTGTTTCATTCGGGTCTGCAGGGGCTGGGTTTTGAGGCCATGACGTATCGTCTGGTTGCAGACCATGTCTCTTCTTGTTAAAAAATAAAAACCACCTGTCTCAGATACCTTATTTCTGAGGTTTGGGGCAGGCTTTTGTGGGTTATAGTCTTTGCTCGTGACTCGCATCCATAAGTCAAGACTGGGACATAAATGCACGATTTTAAGTTAACGTAAACTATTCACAACTTTGTGTAACAAGGTTTTACAGTATTTCACAGTACCTTGCGACTAACAACAACATTGTGTAACGAGGGTTAACATTTTTTAATGGCAGAGGTAGGCAACCCAAGAACTGTGGGAATCTAAGTTAGAAATGCTGAGATCTCCAAAGATCTGCCACGATAAAATCATGTCTACGGAGTTAGGTGGAAAAGCAATCTCAAAAGCAAAATTAACCCTTTTTTTTTAAATGGCTCTCATCATTACATTCTTGACAAATAAAAATGACTGTCGTATATTTAATCATGGGATTACACGCTTTTAAATGCTGCAGGGAAAGTGCAAGTCTGAACTTTCTTTAGCTTACAAATTCGTTTTTGTTTCCCTCCGTCACCTACAGATCTAGCAATTCCTCTTCTGTGTTTTACCAGTAGAACGCAATCGACCGTTTGCCGACCCCTATTTTAATTAAGGTATTGAATGGGGACAGCTGATAATAGGGACACATACAAAGAGATTGAGAGAGTGTGCTTCTTTAAAACAGGGTTTCTTAACTTGTGGTCAACGGACACCTTCTGGGTCCATGAATGGATTCTATGGGGGTCCGTGTACATGACCTAAAATTTAATATGTAAAGTGTTTTATTGTACTTTTTTGTACTTGTTTCCAAGATGGGGTCCGTAGGCTTCATCAGACAATCAAAGAGTCCATAACCTTCATCATACGATCAAAAGGATCCATAGCCTTCATCAGACAATCAAAGGGGTCCATAACTTTCATCAGACAATCAAAGGGATCCATAGCCTTCACCGGACAATCAAAAGGGTCCAAGACCCCCCCCCCCCCCACCTCCATCTCCCCCCCACCCCCCCCCCCCCCCCCCAAAAAAAAAATATAAGAAACCCTGTTTTAAAGTAACGGTACCAAATTAACATTTGGTCTGGTGCGTTACAAACAATGTTACAGTAATTCAGAGAAATTAATTTTTGATTCTGTGTGAAACACGCTACATGACGCTGGTAATGGGAATGTCCAAATTTTCATTCCAAAACTGTGACTTAGATTCACGGTTTTAATTTGTTAAAGAGAATGTTGTTTGTTTAGTTGTCCCGTATATTGTAAAACACAATGTTTCTCTTGACAGCTGGAAATAATATATGACATTACTGAACGACTTTTTGAGGTTTATACAGTGAGTGCATGTGTCTACGAGATAGAGAGAGAGAGAGAGAGAGAGAGAGAGAGGCAGACAGAAACAGAGAGAAAGGGAGTGAGAGAGAGAGTGAATAGAGAATTAATAGAGACAATGAAAATGTGTGTGTTTGGTCGTGTGTGTGTTTGTGTGTATGAGCCTGTGTGAATGGCTTTATATTAAAAAAGCTCAGAACAAAGATAATTAATGATCACCTTTTATAGAACGAGACTGCAATCGATGAATCAACAAGGCTAAGAGTGCTGGAATTTGGCATCAAAAGTAAGGCTAGTATGGTTGCATATATGAGAGAATGCATCCATCGTGTATACAACCAGCACGCTACAGCAACGATTAGCACTGATCCCCTTCGACATTTGCTGTGGGAGAGTGAGCGCCTGTAGGCTATCCCAGAGTGCAAAGATGTCAATTCTGATCAACATTAACAGCATTTTATTTACTTTTGCAAGCATGTGTCGTGTTTGCACGAGTAATCCCAGCAACTGTTTTTATTTATTTTTATTTCATTTACTTATCCAACAGCTTCCCAACGAGCTAGGTCTTCAACAAACTTATCCCAAGACCACCTGCATCAGCTCATGGTCTTTCCAAATCTTCAGAGTCATTGACATTTCTGCCTCCACTTCACTTCTCGGCATGTTTTCCGGTTTACTTCTGGTTCTCTTAAACTGGGGTTTTAGAGTAAAGGCGGTCTTGTAATAATATCAACATGTTGCTCATTGTGCGTTCAGTCCACGACAAGTGTCTCCTTCTCATGTCTTGTTCAACTGGCACATGTCTTGTTCAACTGGCACATGTCTTGTTCAACTGGCATATGTCTTGTTCAACTGGCACATGTCTTGTTCAACTGGCACATGTCTTGTTCAACTGGCACATGTCTTGTTCAACTGGCACATGTCTTGATCAACTGGCACATGTCTTGTTCAACTGGTACATGTCTGGTTCTTGTCATCAGTTCCACATTGGTGACCTTTGCCGTACCACTTTTTCCTTCCATTCTACGCAAGCACCCATTTATGAAAGCCCGTTTCTTATTTTGTATTTACTTACATCGTATCTTCCAGTATGTTACAAGGAAAGTAATACTTAACTTTCTATGGAAGAGGACGTTACATTAAAAAATATTCTTGATTTTGTATTCTCAGGTAATTCCATGTAGACATCCCTTGCCTCTCCCGTCGTTTCAAATTGTTCCAAGTGCTCCAGGTATCTCAGACTTTTAGATTTTGGAAAATGTTATTTTTAAATTTAACAAGCGAAACACAAGAATAAACTCGTTGTTGCGTATTATGTTCCAGGTACGCCGCAATTCTGTGCAGACGTGGAGAAGATGATAGGAGAAAAGCCGAGTTTGTTTTGGAGAATCTGCTGGAAATTTGTCTGCCCATTTCTTCTTACAGTAAGCTTTGTGCTTTCTTTGTAAATAGATTTTACATTAACGAGTAGACATTTGGTAAATATAACAATAGAACATTACTGTTTCGAGCTTTTCAAAAACTTATAACATTCGGCAAACGATGAGGTGGTGTGTTAAAACATATTTTGTAATCCATCTCGAAGCGAAACGTCGCGTATCAATAGACACTTCGCTGACATAGCGGGCTATTGTCTCCTATCCTAAACTTTAATAAACACGATATGGCGCTAGTAAAAGCAGCACTTTACGACAACTTCAACATAAACGTAAAATTTTTATACTGTATGCATTTCAGCTCATCGTAGCTTCAAGTATAATATCGTACCAACCTTTGAGCTATCGATGGTCCCAAGGTATCTATACATATCCATATTACGCAAACATTATTGGCTGGTGCATAGCCTGCTCTTCGATGCTGATGGTTCCAGGATACATTATTTACAGACTCATCAGAAATAAAGGCTCATGTTCGCAGGTATGTCTGGGCAAGAAAAACGTTGATACTGTAATTTAAGAAAATGGGGACATGCGCATTTTAAGGGTTTAAAGTTAAAACGTGCACGAAAATTGAGGTGATCGGCTGCAACTAAATTGGCCAGTATCCCTTAAATATCAGATCGTCTGTTATCTTTCCATCGAAGTGAATCAGAGAATCTCCAACGTATTCTGTCTATTGTATTGATGATACACTCTGATAGATTCTTTCCTGTCTCCTGTCTTGATGATACACTCTGATAGACTCTTTCCTGTCTCTTGTATTGATGATACACTGATAGACTTTCCTGTCCATCTCTTGTTGTATCCTTCTACATACATCGCTGTCATCATTTTGCACGTTTGCCTTCAACGTTTTCTTCTATAATAATAATAGCCCTTTCAGTCATAACTGAACACGGGAATGTGCCCCTGAGGTGACAGCCCTCGGCTGCTTATTTTCCTGGTGTTCCTTTCGACGTTTTCTCCTCTATTCTGCTTGCCGTGATAGCTTGTTTTCGCCAAATCTGAGTTAGCGACGCCTCTTCCATTGTAGTTTTCAGCAATAATATTATAATATGTCTTTTTAAATCATCAACATATTTTATCTGTCTGACTTTGATCTCATTCATTAAGGCTTCTTTCATTCCTGGTTTTTTTAGAACATCATTATTTGTTTTCTTCTCTGTCCGTTAGATGCGTCCAATTTTTCTATCTATCCAGATTTCAATGGTCTAAATTCGTTTTTGTTACTGCTTGCTCATGCCCGTGTTTCTACGCCATCAGTATTGAATAGTATACGTAACCTTTGATGACTTTCATGTTTGATTTGTGCTATATCTTTGGACGTTAACATTTGCCTCACGTTGTTCAACGCAGCTTCGACCATTTTATTCTATTCTAGTCTTGAATTAGATATTATAATTTCATTATACAGAGAATACATATTCGTATACCCTTGCTGAGTTGCACGGAGGCATATCTGGAGTCATCCTTACATGTCCACCAGCTAAGCACAGTGATATAGTATATAGATATGAACCTCTACATGTGAGTCTAATTACACCCTCATTGACTCTTGAAATCATCCACTCACTTCCAGGGATTTCCCTTGTGATGAAACACGTTAAGAACCCAACACTGCACACTAAGCTTGGAAGGGTCATTTAAGCCCCAGACGTAACCGGCATTTAACTGATTGGCTGCATGCAAGAAGACTTCACTACGACCCCCATGATAGGTAAGGGGGACTGAGACGTGGCTCTGTGCAGGACGTGACGATTCCTTGGGCGAACCCAAAGCCAGAGTATTGTATTTTAGATCTGCGAATTTGGAGAGCCCCCTTGGATGACAGAGGAATGTACAGTATGCACGCGCTTCTTCCTCCTAGCTTGGAACTAGATGTTATGATCCTTTAAATACAAGCCAAGCTGGGGAAACTGAAGCTCATGACTTAAACTCAACAAAGTTTCGGAATGGCAGAAAAGCCACAGGAAAAGCCTAGATCTAGTATAGATAATACCAAGAAGTCTTCAACTTGGTATTGGCTGCTAAGGAGCGAAAAGCTCAGCAGCCCTAGTTAAACAACAACAACAACAACATCCTTGCTGAGACCAACTTAAGTATAGCATTTTAAAAATTGACCATTAACCTTTTCCAGTTAAAAATAATCACGTTTTCGTCTATAGTTGTTGCATCTGCAATATGATGCCATTTTTTGGTGTGGTTATTATTAGTGTTTACAAAACGAGGAGTTGTTTTCCTTACTAAAAAGTCTACGGTTTTACTTTGAATACAGGCGTACCTCGCTTTATTGAGCTTTGCTTTATTGCACTTCGCAGATACTGCGCTTTTTTTCAAATTATTCATGTTTATTTATTAGAACGTGCCTTGGGAGCCGCGCTAGCGTAGTGGTTACCACACCGCTCTGGCGACTGGGTGATCCAGGATCAAACCCGGGCGACGGCATTTGAGGATTTTTCGTCGACCGGGATTTGGACTGGATTAACTCGAGACCTGGCGAGAACATTTGAAGGATTGTCGTCGACCAGGGACTGGCAGCTCCTGAGCCGACCCAGCTCTAATGGGTACCTCCGAAATCGGCGAGTATCTGCCTGAATGGCGAGGGACACCTGTCTCGGTACAAGAAAAAAAGGGATACTCACGTAAAATCAATGTCAAGTTAGACATTAATAATAACCTGAGATTTCGCCTCGAGTATTAGCGGGCGTACGGAAAAAAAAAAAAAGAACGTGCCTTATTCTTCCGATAGATTTTGGCTCAGATGCTGAAAATTAGCATTTTTTTTTTAGCATTAAAGTATTTTTAATTTTAAAGTACATTTTTTTTTTTTTAGCTAGCGCTATTGCGTACTTAATCATCATCATCATCAGTTGCCATCTCCACAACGGAGGTTGGCTGTAATGGATCTCCAACGTCTTCTGTCTCTTGTCTTGATGGTGCACTCTGATAGACTCTTTCCTGTCCATCTCTTGATGTTGTCTTCCCACTTATAGCGCTGTCTTCCCCTTGCACGTTTGCCCTCAACTCTCCCTTCTGTTATGGTCTTCTGCAAGGTGTTATGCCTTTTTATGTGGCCAAAGTATTTTAGCTGTCGAACTTTGACCTCCCTCATTAGTTCTCTTTTCATCCCTAGATTTTCTAGGACCTCCTTATTTGTTTTCATCTCTTTCCATGAGATACGCCCCATTCTTCTATATATCCACATTTCAAGAGCCTCAATTCTTTCTTCCAAATGCTTATTCATCGTCCATGTTTCTGCACCATACAGAAATGCAGAATATATATAACACTTTATGATTCTCAGTTTTAATTTGTGAGATAACTGTTGGATGTCAGTATATGTTTCATGTTGTTGAATGTAGCTTTGGCCATTCCTATTCTCTTCTTGATTTCTGTTTCACATCTGCCATCTTCTGTTATTATATGACCAAGATATACGTAGCTCTTGACTTGTTCCAGGATTTCCCCATTTACGCTTATCTTTAATGTGGGTTTATCGTCTGTTTTGCTAATTATCATAGTTTTTTTGTTTTCTCAATATTAATGTCGAGTCCATATTCATGACTTATACTGTTCACTTGCTTCACTAGTTCTTGTAACTCTTGTTCGCTTTCAGCTAACAACACGGTATCATCTGCATATCTAAGGTTGTTTATTGACCTTCCACTGATGTTCAGTCCTGGTATTTCCTGTATCTGTTTGAAAATTTTTTCGGTGTATAAATTAAATAGGCAGTGTAAACATGATTTTAGGCTTTTATATGCACTGGGAAGCCAAAAACAATTGGGATGACCGGCTTTATTGCGATATTCGCTTTATTTAGGTGGTCTGGAATCCAACCCGCAATATCTCCGAGGTATGCCTGTATTTGATAACAAGGTATATCGTACAACGCGACCAACACAAAGTTGTGCATATGGCTGGCAACGTCATCATGTAAAAAACCTGCCACAAAAACCGCTGTTACAAGAGCATGTGACTGCTTGGTGCAGGCTTCCTGCGACGGGACCAACTGCAGTGGCGGATCCATGGGGAACGCAAAGGAAAATTATGATGATCTATTATCATACAACTTTTCATTTTTTTTATTCTGTCTTGTTTGTAGCGTCTTGCCCTGGCAATGTCTCCACAGTGTGAGCATGAGGAAATCCTTCAAAAAAAGGTGGTCAAGCGGTTTCAGGTACAACACGTTATCATTGTTAACTACCGTTATTTATTTATTTTTTTTTTTAGGGCTGGGATCTTTAACGATTAATTACTCGATTAATCGGTTACAATTTTTTTTAACTAGCTGCAGTGATAGCTCCACGCTCCATTAGGAACGAGACGACTAATGATGATTTAATGAATAATTATGTTTCATTGATACTAACAAACTTATACTGTATGTTATACTAAGGTATCTGTATGTTATACTAAGGTATCTGTATGTTATACTAAGGTATCTGTATGTTATACTAAGGTATCTGTATGTTATACTTAGGTAATCTGTATGTTATATTAAGGTATCTGTATGTTATACTAAGGTATCTGTATGTTATACTAAGGTATCTGTATGTTATACTAAGGTATCTGTATGTTATACTTAGGTATATGTATGTTATACTAAGGTATCTGTATGTTATACTAAGGTATCTGTATGTTATACTAAGGTATCTGTATGTTATACTAAGGTATATCTATGTTATACTAAGGTATCTGTATGTTATACTAAGGTATATCTATGTTATACTAAGGTATCTGTATGTTATACTAAGGTGTCTGTATGTTATACTAAGGTATATCTATGTTATACTAAGGTATCTGTACGTTATACTAAGGTATCTGTACGTTATACTAAGGTATCTGTATGTTATACTAAGGTATCTGTACGTTATACTAAGGTATCTGTATGTTATACTAAGGTATCTGTATGTTATACTAAGGTATCTGTATGTTATTTGATCATTTAAATTACATTTAAAACTTGTTTAATTTAAGTATCTATCAGTCGTGGTACTAACAGACAGGAGAGGTGCATGGTTTATTAAGTCACACATATGCTGTTGAATTATTATTACGTGACGTCTGTTGGTCCGACAAAATAGATAATATCCGGCAAGGGTTAGAAACAAACGATGCAGGAAAATCAGTGATGTACCTGTTATATAAATGTTTCCCCATGCAGAGGCGTCCCTCGTGTATTTGGCACCCGGGGAGAATCACACCCTTGACGCAACCCCCTCCCCCCAATAAAAAAGCACTTGCAGTACATTTTCAACAGTAAGTACTGTAATAATAGTGTCCGATGGTACTCCCTTCCCGGCTGTCACCTGGGGCGTTCCGCCCCCTCGCACCCCCTTAGCACGCCACTGTCCACGTGTAGTATCCAGTAGTCTCTGCTGATATAAAGAAAGAATATCATTACTGTTTTCTCAGGCATGTCGTAAGAGGCATCTAAAATAATACTGTGCGTGGGGATGGCTACCTCGTCATGTCAAACAAATAGCTACAGAAATCACTGTTACCAAAGGCACATGAATGTTTTGGGGCGGCCTTCCTGCAAGGAGGCCAACGACATTTTGGACTCCATGCTTTACATGGAGTAAAAATGAAAAAGAATTAATGGATTATAAACGTTCTCTCATTCATAGGCAAAGTATTTTATAATTCCTACGAATTATGCATTATAAACACTTAAATATTATTCTCCTATATTTCAGAGACAACACTGGTTATCCATATAACACAGAAACCTTCAGAAGAGATCTCGGGATGTTGATATTACTATTACTGATTGTTGTTATTTATGTTATATTTCATGTCCATACTGACCACATATATTTTACGAAATAGAAATTCTACCCCGTTTACGAAATGTTTCCTGTACGAGGACTCCCGGCACCTTCATAATTGCGTCATTACATAAACAATGTTGCAGGTCTGAAATATATATAATAATATAGAAAATATTAAAAACACAACCAATAAATATATATAATAATATAGAAAATATTATGGCAAATTGGGTATAGGAATATATATTCCAATATGGAAAATGGCAAAAGAATATAGCATCACGGAAAATACATCCATTTTCACTGCAGAGATGGTGAAAATACTAAAAGCACTAGAAATATTATCTAATAACCCTCCCAAACAATTAAAAATTTTAACTGACTCTCTTTCAACAATTAAAGCTCTTAGAAACTTACGAGAATGTGGTAGACCTGATATAGCAGAGGAGATATTTCTAACTACTACATACTTATATTCCAGAGGATGTTCAGTCTTAATTGCTTGGATACCTTCACATGTTGGCATAGAAGGAAATGAAAAGGCAGATAAAGAAGCCAAGAAAGGTAGATCTGATAAAAATCTAATAAATGTAGGGACGAGTAAATCAGAGATTAAGAGCTTAATTAAAGATTTAATAACGGATGAATGGAAAGCAGAGTGGGATAAAAATCTGAAGGGAAGACATGCATATAAGATGTTCAAGGCTCCAACAAGAACATTTCAGATATCTAGGGAATTGAAAATTCCCAGTAATAAGAAACTTCTCAGACTACAGCTGGGAAAAGGCTATTTCAGAATAGAAGAACCTTACTGTGCAGGATGTCTTCAAGACAATAATATAGAACATTTCTTGTTAAAATGTAAGAGGTATGAACAAATGAGAATACCAATATTAGATTATTTGCAAGCATCCAACTTACCTATAAATATAGAAGAGGTGTTAAGAATAGATAGACCTAGGGAACTGCATAATATAGTCAAACAATATTTAACACGAACAAATGTTAATATATAGTGGCTGGGAATGTGAAGGTCTGATGCTGTTCTTACAATGCATATGACTTTTAACAGATGAAAGTCAATTAAATATCTGTTAAAGTCAGTTATATAACTGGAACCACCAGGCCTTTACACCCCTCCACTTTAATATTATTCTTGTTCAGAGTTTCTTCTTGATTTTTTTTTTTTTTTTTTTTTTTTTAATATTTATTTAACGTATAAGCACAATTGTGATTGTCCCTATTTACAATGATTTGACAAATGTGATGCCACTTTCTCATATCGGCAGTTGTTCATATTATTTGGAATTGAAAACAATATATATCCTAATTATAACCCATCAGAGGTTTAACGGGATATTTTTTTCATTAATATAACACACACACACAAAATATGGTTAATTTGCTTTGTCAAGTTACAGACATTCATAAATGCATACTTGCCTAGAATAGAAATGACAAGATCACTACTGTATTATGGAACTGATGACAAGAACCAGATAGTTGGCAGTGGAACAATAGATGGAAAGAAGACGCTTGAGGTAGGATAGGGCACACATCGAGGAATCTTGTTTGTGGCACTTGCAAGGCAATCCTTGTTCTTGAATCCCCAGGGTAATAGATGAAGAGGGCGACCGAAAAACACACGGAGAACTGTAGACTGACATGACAGTGATACAGAAAACATGGAAAGACCTTAAGCATGTGACAAAGGACAGAAGGACTTGGCATGAATTTGTTCAAAGGGTAATGATAATGATTTGTTTTGTCAGAAGTCCCATTTCTTAGCTTAATGCTTAAAGGTCGTGACCCCCTCTTATGTGATATCACAAATATCAAAGCTCCCAATTTTTATTTATTTTTGTTTTGTTTTGGTTCTACTGAAAAGACAGAATGTGATCGAATGTAAAGTAACTAGTACAGACATAATAACAATCTTTTAAGTAAAATAGAGTTTAATTAATCTGCTTTTACAGTAGCTGCTTAGCTGGACAAATGTTGCTAAATTTTTTTATTGAAATACCGCAAATCTATTTTGTTCCGACATCAAATGTGATAGAAGTAGGCATCACTCGTATTTCTTTGTGTAACGTCCCATTTTTAACCCCCCTAATCGTCCCAAAATGTTCCTCTCCCCCTCACTGCGTGACGTCATATGTGGACGACCCCTATACATATTATTTCAGCCCACAGACAAAAGGCCAATGATTCTCAGCCTATGGGCCACAACTCAAAATTGGGCCACGGTAAACATTTCGATGGGTCGCGTCCCTTATGTTTTCCTTATTCGAAATTTTAGGCGGCACGCCCTTTGGCTGAATTCCTATAATTAATGTTTACTTGTTATGTTTGCTATCCGGGTGAAAAGCTTCACCATCTGTGAAATTGTGGTCGTGGTCGTAAAAATTCTGAGAGCCCATGCAACAATCTTTTTGTTATGGGCTCAGGATTGCCCACATTGAGTGTCTGTCTTCTTTAGATTGATGTTCAGACACACCTGCTGGCTATACTTATTGAGTCTATCTGTTTCTTTTCTTGAATGTGTTGATGTGAATATGCGAGTAGTACAATGTCATCTGCATATTCCAGATCTTCCAGAGTAAAATACGTCGTCCATCTAATTCCTCTTGGACTGCCCTCTGTTGTCTGGCGCATCACCCATTCTATGACTGTCACAAATAAATTTGTTGATCCCGTACTCCTGTCTTCACCTCAAAAGTTAGGTTGCTCTGTCCAACACTGCATGTAAAGTTAGCATGGAGGCTTTTTAATGATAGAAACAATTCAACTGGGAACTCCATAAACCCGCAGTATGTTCCATAGGCTATCGCTGTGTATGCTGTCAAAAGCCTTTTCAAAATCAACAAAGTTAATGTACGTATAGCTGTCTCTGCCATTCTAAGCAATGCTCTATAATGTTCCTGAGGGTGAATATTTGATCTGTACATCTTCTGTTCTTTCTGAATCCTGCTTGTTCTTTCATCAGTTTATAGTCTACTGTTTTTGACATTCTCTTGATTATTATCCTGCCTAGTATTTTACTGGGAACTGAGAGGAGAGTAATTCCTCTCCAGTTGTTGCAGTCTGTAAGATCGCCCTTCTTGGGAAATTTGACCATTAGTACTTTATTCCACTCCGTTGATATTGTCTCTGTTTTCCAGACTTGAGCAAATAGTGGTTCTAATAGTTCTGCTGCTAGTTCAGGGTCTGTCTTAAATAACTCAGCATTTAAATTTACGTAACCAGGAGCTTTTCCATTCTTTAACCCTTTGATAGCTGTGATGATTTCTTCCCTTCAGGGGAGGTTAAACCCCCAAAACGAAAAACACAGAATTATAAGTTAATATCTATATCTGGTCATTTATACAAGCGAAATGACTGAAAAAAATACAAAACATTGAGGTATATGCTAAAAACTTGCAATCTATGGCGGAAAAACAGTGAAAACAAGGAAAATTTTAGCTTTTTTGGGTATTTTGTTGCCCAAGATATCTCAAATGTGAGTACAACTTGAGTTATGAAATTTGGCTGTTTCATTTGTTAATATATGATAATGATTGTGTACTAAAATAATTTTATTTTAACATACCAATCGAAAAATAGTTGAAATTTTTAAGGGGGGTATCTTATCTATTTCTTAACAGTTTTGTAGTTTGTTAACATATATCCTTTATTTTAGTTTATTGTAATGAGCACTATGTGTACAGCATGTGGCCCACAATTTACTGCTGTATCACTAACAGTTTTTGAAAAATCATGGGCAACGTGCCCACATTTGTGTGAAAAATGAGGTTTTGAGAAAATTAAGAAAAAAGGGAGGAATTACACTTTTACACAAAATTTACTCACCTCGGTATCCCCCTGCTATGTAGGAATCATCTCTGGTATTATCCTTTATTGATTCCATGTTCTGTGTCATACTTTGCAGCGTACTTTTCATTAAATTCTTCATTTCAGCAGACTGTATGCGCTTTTCATCAGTTTCCGAAAAAATACATCCTTTCTCTGGTAGACATGTACTATGCGGGGGGAAGCGATTGCTCTACCCTCAGCAGAGTCAGTACATATAGGAGAGGCTTTGCTCTCAATATATTCAAGATTAGGATACCCTTATCAGATATTAACTGACAATGGTTCACAGTTCAGAGGGAAACTGATGGAGGAAGTTTTTAGGATTTTTCAAAATATTCTCGTCCGCACATTTTATCATCCACAATTGATTGAACAAGTGGAAAGATATAACGGGACTCTACTTACAATTTTACGTAAGCTCGCACAGGAGGAGCCAGAATCCTGTGATTCGTTCTTACCTGCAGCTTTATTTGCGTATAAGGAGGTACCCTACCACTCTACTGGAATACCTCCAGCCACGTTATTATTTCGATGACCCATCAAAGGACCCTATGGTTAATAAAAATCAGCCAGTCAAAATTATTTTTACACGTGAAACTATGTTTGAAAAACTTGAATTCTGTTTGCTTCAGGAAAATGAATATGGTACCGAAAATTAAAATCCATGCATTAGAAGCAATATACAAGGGGATTGACATAAGTCTTGGGCCTGACCATGAAGGACATGTCACAGAAAGCTGAAATTTTGTATAGTGTTTATTCCTTTTCATTATAGCCACCGTCTGAATTGACACACTTCTGCCATCTCTGCTTGACCTCGAAAAAACCTTGGGAGTAGAACACCTTAATTTTCAAACTAAACCAGTCATCACATGCCAGTATAACCTCTTCATCGCTGTTAAAATGATTTCCTTTTAGCTGTTTTTTAAGATTTGGGAATAGAAAAAAGTCTGATGGAGCCAAATCTGGAGAAAATGGGGGGTGTGGAAGAATTTCAATATTCAAATCGTTGGCTGCTAGCTGCACAAGCCGTGCTTTGTGAGAGGGCGCGTTGTCTTGAAGCAAAGGAAGATTTTGAGTGCGCGTTATCCCTCGTTTCCTGGTCACAACCTTTCTTAGTTTGGTGAGAAGATCTGCATAGTACTGTCCATTAACTGTGTTGCCACGAGGCAGATAATCTTTCAAAAGGACACCTTTGCCGTCCCAAAAAACAGTCAGCATCACTTTTCAAGCAGATTTCTGCGCTCTTGGCTTGACAGGTGTTGGGGAGCCCGTGTTTTCCATTGCTTGCTGGCAATTTTGTATTCGGGGTCATAATGGTGTACCCAAGTCTCATCTACTGTCACCATGGTCTCCAAAAAATTATTTGACTGACACTTTTTGAGCAACTGTTGGCAGCAATTTACCCTCGTTTGCTTCTGTTCACGTGTCAACAGTCGCGGAACCCAGCGTGCACACACTTTTCTCATGTTCAGTCTGTTGTGTAAAATTCTATAAACCCTTTCATTTAGTTTTACTCTACAGCTATCTCCACAATTGTCCTGTCAATATTTCTTCACTCTTGTTGCATTTTCATCGTTGCACTCTGAGGCTGGTCTACCAGATCTTGGCAGATCAGCAACATTTGAGCGGCCACACTTAAACTGTTGACACCAGCTCAGCCGCAGGAACATTCACCTACGTCTCAGGTGGTTCCTTATTCAGTGTTTCCCTGAAGTGCTCTGCCTATCTTGTTTCCTACCCCATTCAAGAAACAAACGCGTACTGTGCTGTAGTGATCTTCCTCCTGTGTGATGGTTCCTTTGCTTGTAGCATCAAATATACTAACGTTATATTGTTTGCACTTACCCATACTTTAAAAATTTATTTCCGCTGATGGTTTTAGTTATACAGAAATTTTATGTACTTTGTATATGTGCATTTGATATTTTCATTTCTCATTTTTGGGTGCTGCCTCTTTCTGTCTGTATTTGTAAGATCGTGCTAGGAATTCCTTTTGTTGGTTCAGGTTTGACGTTTTACTTCCTTGTTTCTACCCCTGTGCTGATTGTACTTGCTCTCGCTAACGTTATATTGTTTACCCCATTTCCTTTAATACCTGGGGACTTTGCTTCTGCCTGTCTTGTTTTCTAGGAATTTCCTTTTGTTTTTCATTCATTTTCTTCATCGCTATGGGGGTGTTTAATGTTTCATCGCTATGGTGTTTAATGTTTCTGGTGTTATCCAATCTCGTCTCTTCCTTTCCTGGAATCCCAAGCATGATTCGCTGCTTTCCTTATATACTGCTCAAAAAAAGTTAAAGGCCACTTTCAATTTTTAGGTCATTTCAACTATGCTGTTTTTTTTAAAACCTGAACACTCAGTCAAAAAAGTTTTGCTGCATTTTGTTGCATGCTTAAACAATGTTTGTTAATCTGACAATAAATCAAATCTGTGTTACGTGTGTGTACCTCCAAGGTCAATCAAATGCACGTGGTGAAAAGGGAAATAATGCATGTTTGAAAATGCTTCCTATGGCAAAGCCTGTTGATAACATTGCTGAAATTTGCTTTTCACGTGCAAGTCGTGACTATGGTGAACACATTTCACCCACTTTTCGGAAGGAACGGGCAATGGGTATGTTTGTAACATTTACCATTTTAGCCATGGCTCAGCTAAGACGCTTGACCAATGTTGGCAGATGGAGAGCGATGGCATGGCTGCAGGATGATGTAGGGCTGCGAGAAGTTGCTAGGAGATTAGGAGTTGCCCACTTTGTCATACAAACTCTGCGTGATCGTTATAATGCAACCGGCAGTGTCACAGAACAACGCAGGTCAGGACGTCCAAGGTCTACCACAAGACGCAAGACACGCTGAGCCATGGCTAAAATGGTAAATGTTACAAACATACACATTGCCCGTTCCTTCCGAAAAGTGGGTGAAATGTGTTCACCATAGTCACGACTTGCACGTGAAAAGCAAATTTCAGCAATGTTATCAACAGGCTTTGCCATAGGAAGCATTTTCAAACATGCATTATTTCCCTTTCCAACACGTACATTTGATTGACCTTGGAGGTACACACACGTAACACAGATTTGATTTATTGTCAGATTAACAAACATTGTTTAAGCATGCAACAAAATGCAGCAAAACTTTTTTGACTGAGTGTTCAGGTTTTAAAAAAAATAGCATAGTTGAAATGACCTAAAAATTGAAAGTGGCCTTTAACTTTTTTTGAGCAGTATATATTGTTGAAATGGTGTTGAATTTCTGGTCAACACCATCAGTCGCTGTCTTTTCCTGGCTATTGGCAATCTGATATCATCTCTTTATATTAAGCTTTTCTGGTAAGGGGCTCCTTCAGTTTGATGATGTCCAACCTTTTCCGTTTAGTTACAACTGGTCCAGCAGTTATGAGTTTTACCTTGCTACTACTAAGTGGTGATCGCTTCCCACATCTGCACCTCTTCTTACTTTCACATCTTGTAATGAATGCTTCCATCTACCATTGATCATAATGTGGTCTATCTGGTTTCTGTCCCTGCTGTTTGGTGATTCCCATGTTAATTTGTGAATTCTTTGTGTGAAAAAAGCGCTCCCCCAATGACCAAGTTGTTAATGCTGCAGAAGCTTTTTAGTTTATCCCCATTCTCGTTTACTGTTCCGCTGACACATTTCCCCATGATCTTTGTTCTGCCCATTTCTATATTTATTTAGTTTATAGCAGATCCATTTTTCCTGAGTTCCTTGTCTGCCACTTCATTTCCTTCTGTGCAAACATGTGAAGGTACCCATGTTATTAAAGTTAAACACCCGTTGTTTTATAAGTATGTATTTGCCAGACATACCTCATCCGCTATATGTGTGTGTATATACATATACACACACTCACACACATATAGATGTGTAAATATATATGTAGGTATGTATGTATATATATTATACTTCACTTCACTACATACATACATACATACATACATACATACACACACACACACACACACCACACACACATACATACATACATACATACATATAATAAATTCTTTAAGCACCAAACACGGCGCATAAGGCAGAAACCAGTGCTCTCCAGGTTGTTCGTTGTGACACCACTCCTCTTAGCTCTTGCACATTATTTAGGCCCAACGTTCTTCCTTCTCTTATTATTGTTCTTCTGAGTGTTTCTTTTGGTCTTCCTTTTTTCCTCTTACCCTCAGGAACCCAAGTGAGCGCCTGTAGTGGTATTCTGTTGTTTTGCATTCGTAGGACATGACCGATATATGACCATCGTCTTTTCCTTATATAGTCGGAGACATATTTCTGCCTAGAAATATATATATAGTATATCTCCTTCACTAAGATGGTATACATTAGGACGTCGTTTATCCGAACGTCAATTATCTACACCACCACCGCCACCAAAAAAAATTACAATATCTACCTTTCAGCACACTAATTGTTATGCTGAAGTATAACTCCTGTTGCTGTATGCATTCTTTTTCTATTATTAAAGCCGAGATCTACAGTGTAGATAATACCAAAGAGTCTTCAACTTGGTATTGGCTGTAAAAGCAGCCCTAGTTAAACAACAACAACACTTTGTTTTGTATAAACTGGATATTCTCATGTATGTTTGATTATCTTAACTATTTGATTTAACCAAACCACCCTTGGTCCCAATTAGTTTGGATAATCGGCGCTCTACTGTATTTCTATTTGAATCATTCACAAAAGATTTTCAACAAGTTTTAGGAAGCTAGCATTTGCCTTCCCTATTTATAGAATTAAATTTTAAGCCTCAAATACATCATTTATTTATTGGAGTTGACAAATATAAATCAGATTTCCTTCTTCTAATGCACTGTTTATAGTGTAGTATTTCTCGATAAATTTCATTGTATGTTATCATGCAAATTTTCAATGTAATATTTTAGATATGTTTATTCATGTTTGTATGTACACGCACTTAATTATATAATCTGAGATGGTTTCAAACCACTTATTTTTATTTTGTTGTAGCCTGCGCATGTAGTCCTTTTCATTTTAAGGTCATTAACTTTTTATTGAACAAAATGTTTACATATCCATAATTATTTAGAAAAAAAGCAAACTGAAGTTTGCAAATATTGTTTTTTAAAAATGTTATGTAACAAATATTGTTTCAAGAAGTGCTTATGTAAGAATCATTGTTTCAAGAATTGTTTATTGTAAGAATTATTGTTTTAAACTATATAAGAATCATTGTTTCAAGAACTGTTTATGTAAAAATAATTGTTTCAAAATATGTTTATGTAAGTATAATTGTTCCAAAAATTGTTTATTGTAAGAATCATTGTTTTAAACTATGTTTATGTAAGAATCATTGTTTCAAGAATTGTTTATTGTAAGAATCATTGTTTTAAACTATGTTTATGTAAGAATAATTGTTCCAAGAATTGTTTATATAAACATCATTGTTTCAAAATATGTTTATGTACGAATAGTTGTTACTGAAGTGTTTATGTAAGAGTCATTGTTTTAAGAAGTGTTTATGTAAGAATCACACCATATCAGTACTGTTATAAAGCATAAGGCAAAACTGATAGGATTAAGAAAAAACACTCCAAGATTTCAACCTCCAAAAAAATTATATTCAATCACACTGGGCAGTGATAAGCATATGGAAAATAATACATCTGCTGTGGGGAAAATTAATTTATTATTTAAATATCAAATGCTCCCACAGAGACATGACAAAACATTCAAAATTTCTATAACAAAACTTCTAAACAGCACTGGCTTTACATCATATCACAGCCAGAAAGTAGCATTATAGCAAGCAAATCTCTCAAAATCCAAACAATATTGACTTATATGCAAACGCCAGCAAACAACTGCAGGAAAACTACAGAAACGACCTCTTCGCTCGTGCCCAACCAAAAATCAACCTGCCCGTCCAACTTCCAGTTCTTGACTAACTTGTTTGCATCTCAAAATCTTCTCTCTGCGATCTAATCATTATCTTAAATTATGCTTAACTATTAATAGGCATTCATTCAAAATGAATGCCAACTATTTACATACTCATGAATTTTCATATAACAACGAGAATATTTTTCAATGTCAATCAACACAACAAAGCACCCTATGGAGCAAAAGTCCCTAACAACATATTATTTTCATTCTATCCTACATAAATGTCCTTTGACGCTACATAACATGTACCTTCATCATAAACTATGTGCATATTAGAAACACAGCATGTGTAATAAGAGATCAGTGATTTTTACATTTTCATACATGTTTATGCATCATTATTTGTATAGTTTAGTTATGTAGAGCCAATCTTGACATATGTAAGTCAGTCTTGGACAATTAGTAGACAAGCAGGGAATTCCTTGAGGCCACAGAGGTTGGGTTTTACACAGTAATGTTATGCATGGAAGCATATCTGGAGTCATTTTTATATGACCATCAGCTATGTAGAGTGCTACAATATACATATGTGGAAGTGAACCTCTGTTTGTAAGGTTTATTACACCCTCACTGACTCTTGAAATCACCCACACACTTCCGGAAATTCCCCCTGTGGTGAAACATGTTGAGAACCCAGCATTGCACACTAAGCTTGGAGAAGTCACTTGAGCCCCAGACGTAAATCTTTGGCTTTGACCTGGGTGACTACATCCAGGAGGACCCAGTGGTAGGCAGGGGAAGCTGAGAAGTGGCTCTGTGCAGGACATGACAATTCCTTGGGAGAGCCCAGAACCAGAGTACAGTATTTTAGCTCTGCATAGTTGGAGAGCCCCCTTGGATGGCAGAGAATGCACAGTATGCCACGCGCTTCTTACTCCTAGCTTGGGACTAGGTGTGACGATCCTTTAAATATGCAAGCCAAGCTGGAGAAACTCATGACTTTCAACTCAGCACGTTTCATAATGGCAGAAAAGCCACAGGAAAAGCCTAGATTTACAATGTAGATAATACCAAGGAGTCTTCAACTTGGCATTGGCTGCTAAAGAGCGAAAAGCTCAGCAACCCCAGCTACACAACAACAACAACACAGTAATGTTAAACATATAGAGGACAGCTAACACAAATCAGGATGTCCTGAAAGAAGCCAGTGAGCAAAGGAAGCTTATTATTCATAACAGAAGGAAACAATCCACTTTCTTTGAACATGTTATGAGAACAGGAAAGTTGGAATATATTGCGATAGCAGGAAAGATTGAAGGAAAAGATATAGAAAATGACAAAGAGAGAAGATACTAAACGTTTTGACCTCGGGGCATGGAAAGAATTGATTAACAGCATAGGGGACAGAAAGTTGTCTAGAGACATGATCACCTAGGCTACTTGGCATTGTACTTGATGAAGATCTTGTATAGGGCACAGACATGGTTTGTTTTTTTGGTGTTGTTTCTTTCATTAATTCTCTGTACAAACCTCCTCATTTCTCTTTACAGTTATAGTATTTCCAGGGCTTGTTCATTTCTTTTTACAATTCTTGTATTTCCAGGGCCTGTTCATTTCTTTTTACAATCCTTGCATTTTCAGAGCCTGGTTATTTCTTTCTACAACCCTAATATTTTCAGGGCCTATTCATTTCTTTTTACAATCCTAGTATTTCGAGGTTCTCTTTAATTCACTTTACAACCACAGCATTTCCAAGGCCTCATCATTTCTCTTTACAAGTATAGTATTTCCAGGGGTTTTACATGTCTTTTTACAATCTTAGTATTTCCAAGACCTCTTTTATTCTCTTTACAATCATAACAATTCCAGGACCTAATCATTTCTCTTTATAATCATATTATTTCCAAGGCCTGTTCATTTCTTGTTACAATCCTAGTATTTTCAGGACCTCTTCATTTCTCTTTCCAATCTGTGATTGTACCTTTATTATCTTCTATCATCATTATTAACACCTTTCACTTCAACAAGGGCACAGGTCCTCAACAAAAACAGGCCAAGCCCTCCAGTCCTGTGCCATCTTTTCTCATTTTCTTTATTCTTTTAATGTCTCCAGTTCTCTTCTCCCTGTGTTTTGGTTTTCCTCTATATCTCTTACCCTCAGGTTTCCAGAACAGGGACTGCCATGTAATGCTATTAACTGATTATCTTAATAATTGTCCTGTCCAGTACCAGCTTCTTCTTTTCACCTCCTCCACTGGTGTTTGACAGTATTATTGTAAAGTTACCGAAGAAAGGTGATCTATCAGACTGTAATAACTGGCGTGGTATATCTCTATTATCAGTACCTGGAAAATTATTATGTTGCATGATGTTAGAAAGACTTAAATTGCATGCTGACGAAAAGATCAGAGAAGAACAAGCGGGTTTCAGGCCGAAACGATCATGTATTGATCAAATATTCACACTAAGAACAATTATAGAAGAATCAGTGGAAAGGCAATCGCCACTTATTATCACCTTCATCGATTTTCAAAAAGCCTTTGATAGTCTACACCGCCCATCATTGTGGAAGATACTTACAATCTATGGTTTTCCAACAAAATATGTGAATATAATCAAAGCGCTATATGACAATGCAAGATGTTGTGTTAGAACAAATAAAGGGAATACAGAATGGTTTACAGTAGAAACAGGGGTGAAACAAGGCTGTATTATGTCACCACTACTTTTTGGAATAGCTATTGATTGGGTTATGAGAAACTATAGCCACAATGAACAATTAGGTATAAAATGGACAAATGGAAAATTCCTGGGGGACCTGGATTTCGCAGATGATGTAGCATTCTTAAGTTCAACACCAAGACAATCCCAAGAAGCAATAAATAATTTGTGTCATCTCTCGGTTAAAATAGGTCTCCAAATAAATGCCTCTAAAACTAAAGCTATGAACTTTTCTAACGAGACCTTTGATTTCATCTTGAACGGGGAAAAACTACAGAAAGTTGAAAGTTTCAATTATTTAGGCAGTAAAATGACTCAGGATGGTGACACAACAAGAGAAATCCATACTAGAATTGCTTTGGCAGCTAGCGCCTTCAATAGATTATCTAACATTTGGAAATTACGATCATTGAATATACATACCAAGCTTCGTCTGTTTAATTCAAATGTTATCTCAGTGTTAACATACGGCTGTGAGAGTTGGAAAATAACAAAATCATTGGAGAACAAGCTGAATACATTCGAGAACAAATGTCTTAGAAAACTCATGAACATCAGTTGGAAAGAATTCAAGACTAATCGACAAATAAGAGAAGACTCTAGGCAGAAATATGTCTCCGACTATATAAGGAAAAGACGATGGTCATATATCGGTCATGTCCTACGAATGCAAAACAACAGAATACCACTACAGGCGCTCACTTGGGTTCCTGAGGGTAAGAGGAAAAAAAAGGAAGACCAAAAGAAACACTCAGAAGAACAATAATAAGAGAAGGAAGAACGTTGGGCCTAAATAATGTGCAAGAGCTAAGAGGAGTGGCGTCACAACGAACAACCTGGAGAGCACTGGTTTCTGCCTTATGCGCCGTGTTTGGTGCTTAAAGAATTTATTATTATTATTACTGGTGTTTGTCTAATTCTTTACATCAGTTGGTGTTTGTCTAATTCTTTACATCAGTTGGTGTTTGTCTAATTCTTTACATCAGTTGGTGTTTGTCTAATTCTTTACATCAGTTGATGTTTGACTAATTCTTTTCATCAGTTGGTGTTTGACTAATTCTTTACATCAGTTGGTGTTTGGCTAATTCTTTACATCAGTTGGTGTTTGACTAATTCTTTACATCAGTTGGTGTTTGACTAATTCTTTACATCAGTTGGTGTTTGACTAATTCTTTACATCAGTTGGTGTTTGACTAATTCTTTACATCAGTTGGTGTTTGACTAATTCTTTACATCAGTTGGTGTTTGACTAATTCTTTACATCAGTTGGTGTTTGACTAATTCTTTACATCAGTTGGTGTTTGACTAATTCTTTACATCAGTTGGTGTTTGACTAATTCTTTACATCAGTTGGTGTTTGACTAATTCTTTACATCAGTTGGTGTTTGACTAATTCTTTACATCAGTTGGTGTTTGACTAATTCTTTACATCAGTTGCTGTTTGACTAATTCTTTACATCAGTGATCTTGCCACAACATTTCAATCCTTCTATTCTGCACAAGCACACTTATGAAAGTCTATCTTTTTGGAGTTAGCTGCTGTACCACACACATGAACTTTTTATACTTCCATTTTTATTTAACCCATTTCACTGTTAGCCTCCTGTACTTCCGTGGGGGTCTTTGGGGGTCGGAGTGGCTAAGATGTACGGGTCCGCTGGAATTATAAAGGTACTGGGTTTGCTCCCAAGTACAGGGAATATAATTGATGGAAATTTTTTTTCAGAAGTTCCTAATGATGGCATGCTCCCCCTGATCTCCTGGGTAGTGAGATCAGATGCCTAGCCTTCTCAGATAACGGCAAAAAACATAGGACCTCCCGGGTGCAAGTTGTGCATGTTAAAAATCCATCAGCAGTTGGAAATCATTAAGAGTAGGCCATATGGCCTCTGCCCAGGCAAAATTTAAAAATTAGGAAACCACACTCTACACCATCATTTCTTAACATTTTTCGTGCCATGGACTCCTTTAATAGTCAGATGAAGGCTGCGGACTCCTCTGATTGTCCAATGAAAGCTATGGATCCCTTCTTTGAAAAAAAATGTATGTAAAAACATTTATTAAAAAAATTTTAAATTTTAGGTTATGTACATGGACACCCTAGAATCCATTCATGGACTCCCTAGAATCCATTCATGGACACCCTAGAATCCATTCATGGACACCCTAGAATCCATTCATGGACCCCCAAGGGATCCGTGGATCACAGGTTAAGAAACCATGCTCTCCACTAACATCTCTATTTAGTATCTATCTATCAGATTCTTAAAATTGTCCTGTAAATACACATCTCTGTTGCTTACAGTTTTCTTGTGTGCTTACAGATTGTCCCTGATTCACTTTCATGTGATAGAATCAGCTATGTGTGCCACTGAAGAACTTCCTTCCAATAACAAATATTTGCTGCATAGAATGTTGTTCATTTTCTGGAATGCTGACATTTCTTGGGCTATTCTTTCCTTTGTTTCCAAGATGCATCTTCCGTCTCATATAAACTAGCTTTTCCAAATAATGCAATGTATGGACTTGCTTCAGAATTTACCCAAATACTTCGATGTTTCATCCTAGAGGATTTTGTTTCTTAAAGACAATGATAACTTCTATAAGAAGAAAGTGTAAATTGTCTCTTATTCATTCTGCACTGTGTAAGCCACAACAGCTTATTCCAAGTCTTCACTTCTGTTTGCTCTCTCTTTATGGTTCTTCTCCTAGTTTCCCAAGATCTTCCTCCTTTGTGGTTATATTTCAAGACATCATGAAGATATCTGATTTTGTACATTTGCTACATATGTCAACGTATTAACAAAGTTGAGTTTGTGCAACAGCATCATGTTAAAAAAACTTACAGAAACCACTACTGCAAAAACACATTAAGTGATTATACACATGCTCATTGCATGGAGTCCAGTTACTGTGAATGCTCCATGCTTCCTTAAGGTTCAAAAAGGCACACTTATTTATTCAATATAATCCCTAACCATTTACATCTGGGTAGTTCCAGGGGTCACTGAGGAGATAAAGGTAAGAATGGGACCACTGCTCCTACAGGCATGTCCACAAAAAGCAACTAATGAGGTTGTGCATGGGGCTGGCAACCTCATGTTAAATAAGGAGGGAGGGTAAAGGATCCCGTTACACGCCCACTGAAGCATATTGGGAATATGGTGTTAGGCCCATATTTTCTTGACCATCGGCACGCTAGGGGTGATGTGGTCAGCATCACGCCGGCCGCCTTAACCTTCCCAGAGTTGCTCTGGTACCCAATTCATGAGGCTGGGTCGACCCCGGAGCCGTTTGCGGTCTAAAAAACCCCACCTCAACTGAGAATCGAACCATGGACCACCAAGCTAGGAAGCCAGTGCACTAACCACTATGCTACCATGGCTCCCCATGTAAAATAAACTGCTAGAAAAAGTACTGCTGCAAGATCATGTGCTTCGATGTAGAACTTCGTTAACTCTTCCAACCCAGGCTGTTTTTTGGGGTTTTGCCCAGGACCCAAAATGGACTTACTTGTTTTGCACACATTACGTTTTAAAAACGGGCAGTGGTCATGTTATTTCAACATACATAAATTATGTATACACAAACTTTAGGAATTGTCTGAAGAATGCTGTAAAATGCAATGAGTTTTTATTTTATGTAAAAAAAAAAATTGGGTGTTTTGTAAAGTGTGGATATGTTTAAAAAATTGTTTAAGAAAATTCAGTAAAGTTTTGTACTTACATGTAAATAGTTTAGCTCTTGTTTATTCCCTGGCAGTAAAAGCTCCAGATTATATATGTATAAATTAATATTGTTTTATCACAAACACATAACACTTATAATATTTTTAAGTCTTAAGTCACATATATTGCGCTCGAGTCCTACCTCCCTAGTTTTATCCCGCCCCTTTAATTAATTTAACACTATAATACATTCATGACAAGTAATTTGTGATACGTTTTTCTGTGAATTAAAAACTGACCATCAATACAATCAATATCACTAAAATTCATATAAAAATAATATGTTGTGACTGATCAGTTCAAAGTTTATGTCTGAGTACATTTTTGTAACATACCTAGTAACACTATCAATCGATAAAAATACACAAAAATTAAGCTTTTTTTTTTCACTACCAATTTAAAACACATAGTCCACATGAAGTGTTAAAATGATTTAAATCAGCTAATCATAAGGTAATTTCTACATTTTAGTTAAAATTTTTGTCTCTTAACAAAATAGGCGCATCGCATGGCTCAAGGGAATTTTCTGTTCTGTAATCTAGCGCACTATGCAGCACATGGGTTAGTAAGAAATAAGGGGATGATCTGTAGTGATGAATCCAAGCTCCGTATGGAGAGAACACAGAGTTTATTATAATATATATATATATACATATAAGATCTCTTATTTTTCATTTCATCAGTGATTTTAACTCCCAAAGAGCATTATACAAATTAGTAGACTTCTAACAATATTTGCTAAATATGTATTGCACTGTTTTATTGCACAAAGTTTGTTAGATACATATGTACAGTACCTGTGATTACGTAATTTGAAAACAAAAATAAATTAAAGACTTGTTATAACTGTGTTTCAGTACTTCATGTTTACTGGCATATTTGTGTGTTTTTGTTCCATTATAGTGTTCTATTATTTTTTGCATGTCCTGTATGGAAAGACAAGTTGGCAATATGTGGAGATGTTCAAGTCAGGGATTGCTGAAGGGAGAAAATACAGCAAAATTACCTCGTCTTTACATGAAACTTGCTGTTGTCAAAGTGATTCTGGTTTTTTTTCTCTAAGTAATGGCAAAGGTAGTACTATAGTCATTATACGAGAGAAACATGGCAACTGAGAATTAGCTTTCATTTTGTGTTCCGCACATGTTGATAACCATTTTTTGGTATGACAAGGTTACCAACGTGGAACTGAGGACAAGAAATAGACAAGTGCCAGTGGCACAAGAGATGAGAAGAAGACGATGGCGATGGATAGGACACACACTGAGGAAACCTGTTGATAGCATTACAAGGCAGTCATTGTTCTGGAACCCCCAGGGCGAGAGAGGCAGAGGTAGACCAAGAAGCACATGGAGAAGAGAGCTAGAAACAGAGGTGAACATGGAAAGAACTTGAGATGATGGCACGTGACAGGAGGACTTGGCATGTGTTTGTTGAAGGCCGATGCTTCTTTGGGAGTGGAGGGTTATGAATGAATGATTGAATGAATGAACATGTTGATGAGGCCAATGTAGTTCCCAGGAGATGTCTGAAGAGACAAAGAAAGAACAGGTCTACTGTCCCGTCATGAATGTCGTACACTGTGACTAATGTGAGGTCGTGTATGGAGCTGGCAATCTCAGCATGGACAACAAATTGTTACATAAACCACCAATGTTGGTGGCTTCATGTGATGTAAGGAGCAAATAGGAAAGTAATAATGATGATGACATGTTGATAAGTAAACTCTAATCCCTTTTTTTAATAATTCAAGTGGGAGCCGCACTGGTGTTATGGTTACCACACTGCATTGGCGATCGGGTGATCCAGGTTCAAGCCCGGGCGAGTACATTTGAAGGAGTGTCGTCAACCGGGATTTGGACTGGATTAATTCAAGCCCTGGCGAGGACATTTAAAAGAGTGTCGTCGACCAGGGACTGGAATAACCTGAACGGCTCCTGAGCCGACCCAGCTCTAATGGGTACTCTCAGAAGACGGCGAGTATCTGCCTCAATGGCGAGCGGACACCTGTCAGCGTACAGGGAAAATAGGATACTCACGAAAAATCAGTCTCAGGCTAGACATACTAACCTGAGATTTCGCCTCGAGTAAATGCGGGTGTACATTTAAAAAAAATAATAATAATAATAATTCAAGTAATGGAATAATGATACAGGATTCCCCATTTTTTTAGAACCTTTCATTCACTTTAATAATGTAAGTAATGCAGTATAAAGATACAGCAGTCTCTTTTTTTTTTTTGAGGAAAACTCTAATTTCTTTTAATAATTCAAGTAACACGAAAGATATAAAGAAACAGCATTTCCTTTTCGTAAGGAAAACTACTGGTATTTCCTTTCAATAACTGAAGTAACAGAAAGATATAAAATAAACATCATTACTTTTTATCTTTTAAGAAAAACTCTAAATCCTTTTAATAATTCAAGTAAAAGAATAAAGATACAGGATTCTCCATTTTCTTGGGAAAACTCTTAATTCACTTTAACAATTCAAGTAACCGAAAGATATCAAGAAACAGCATTTTCCTTTTTTAGGAAAACTTTAATTCCATTTAATAATTCAAGCAACAGAAAGATACAGCATTCCCTTTTTAAGTTAAACAGATCATGGTAAATTACAATTTTTTTAAATTAAACCCCCAAAAATTTCCTGCAAATAATTTTTTTTTAATTTAAAAATCATCACTCAACTCAGAAATTTAATAAAGGAATATAAAGTATTTCTTAAGTACTGAAAAAAAGTACTCCTCAACAAACTGTTAGTAGATATTCCTCTAGCACCGAGAAAATATTCCTTAAAAAATCTTAAGTAAGCCAGAATAAATGTATATACTTAGTGATCAAGCTAAAGTGTTGAAAGGCTGACAAAGGTGAGGGAAAGGCTTGGTAAGCCGCTGGACATCTTGGACTAAATGGGCAGCTGTTGCTCCCATACCCCAGGCCAAAGTGACCGTCTCGATTCCCAAGCCGACATTGTGAACAACCTAAATTTGGAAGATATGAAATTATGTTACACGCTTTTCATTACAAGAATAGAAGGTACACATGTGCTAGATGACACGATTTTCAGTACAAAATGAATATAGAAACAGCAGTAATTGACAATATGGATAACAAAGAAAACAGCAGAATTTGGCAGTCAGAAGTAGATCTAATACACCCTATGTCAAACATGCCACTGGTGTTTATTTCGTCATGAGGAAGGATTTGTTGGCTGAAACATCACAACTTGCTCTTGTGATTCTACTGAACTGTTTAATTTTTTTGTTTTTTATTTAGTTAATCTTCATCACAACACAATTTATGTCACTCAGACAACTGAGCCTTGCATCAAATAGTTTTACAAGTTTAATGCAATCTTAGCTAAGAAATTCTTTACTTAAAAATAACTTACGAGGGGCGTTCAGAAAGTAATGCACCACATCGTTTTTCTCAGCTAATAATGAAGATAGAAGCATGAAATTCTGCACACGTTAAATATGGCATGTGCCAATTGTGTGCACCAAATTGCACCGCAACCAGCCAAATAATATGGCTGCCCTAAACCGTTAAATGGAGCATGTTAGCAGCTTGCGTTATCTTCTTCTTCTTCTTCGTTCGCCCTGAAAAGGACGGTGGTTGCGTTGTGTCTGTTTACAACGTAGCTGTGATATCTGCACCTTTCGGTCGACACATCTGACTTCTGCACGGCATTTTTTAGGACCGGGTTTGCCTTCCCCTTGCGATCCGTGCTCGCTCAGCCAGCCTGCACTGCTGCAGACTGTTTCCAGGACCACCACGTGGAGGTGGAGCACGGTCTTGACCAGCTCTGGTTCGCTGGTCCTGACGCAGGCAGTCAAGCTATGAGTCGCTGACTGCGGTCTCTATTGCTGCGTCTTGAGGTCCCGCTTGCGTTATAAGCAGCGAATTGTGATAGAATTTCTCGTTGCAGAGAAGGAAACTGTTGTGAACATTCACAAGCGTCTATGTGATGTGTATGGAAGTTTTGCAGTCGACAGGAGTACAGTCAGTTGCTGGGTTCAGAGAATCAAAGAATCAGAAAGTGGAGATACGGAGATGCTTGATCAGCCGCGCTGTGGACGTCCTGCCACAGTCACCAACGCAGAAATGTTGAAATGCGCTGAGGGCATTATTCTTACTGATAGGCGAATCACTACTCAACAATTGGCCTTACAGCTGTCAGTCAGCATTGGTAGTGCAAATGCAGTTTAAAAAAAACTCTCGGATTTTCTAAGGTTTGTGCAAGATGGGTTCCTCGAAGTCTCACAAATGACCACCGATTGCAATGGAAAGCAATTTCTTCTGAATTGTTGGAGCGTTTCAATGCTGATGGAGAGAACTTTTTGGCTAAGATCGTTACAGGTGACGAAACCTGGGCACATCATTTTGAACCTGAGACAAAAAGACAGTCAATGGAGTGGCATTATCCGCAATCACCCCAAAGAAAGAAATTCAAGACAATTCCTTCAGCTGGAAAGGTCATGATCACTGTCTTTTGGGACATTGAAGGTGTGATTCTTGTGGACATTATGCCAAGAGGAGAGACAATCAATTCGCAAGCTTACATTAAGACATTGAAAAAACTCAATCAACGTTTTCGCAGAGTTTTCAGCAGAGTTCGGCCGCACAAGAATCCAGCAGACGCCCTCTGCTTCTCCTTCACGGATTCATGCAGCAATGCGCAAACCTCACACAAGTCTGGACAAACACGGGAAGCAATCACCATTGTAAATTGGGTTTGGACGATGTGGTGTACTAACCATACACGTACCCCTATGTCCACCCATTAAATATATGTCCCGATTGGCACCCTCTGATTTTCTTAATTTCTATTTGGTCCACTTAAAGATGCACTCCGTGGGTCCTCATTTGTCTAGGTTTGTTTGATGAAGGTGAGTGATTCATCCTTCAGCGAGAAATTGCTACATGATCAAGACAAAAAGGGATTGTCTAATGTTGTCCTTCAGGGATTGTCTAATGTCGTCCTTCAAGCAAACTCTGGGTCGTCCTGGAGGTCTGGATCTCTACTCTTGGTTTCCCATATTTGTCGTAGTAGCCGATCTTCTTCCATTCTGCATACATGGCCAAACCATCATAACTGGGACTGTTCCCCTTGGGTCTGGGTTTTGAAGCCCTGACATATCGTCTGGTTTGAGGACCAAGTCTCTTCTTGTTACTTCAACCACTTTCCTCGGATACCTCATTTCTTAGGTCTGGAGCTGGCTTTTGTGGTTTGCAGTCACTGCCCAAAATTCACATCTATATGTCAAGCCTGGAACATAGGTGGAGCCATCTTTGTCTTCTTGCCAATTTCTCTGTTACTGAGAATCCTCGATTTATGGCCTGAAAATGTCCCCCTGCTGCCACTCTTCGGATAGCTAACTCTTCTATGATGCCTCCCTTCCAGTGTATGATAGCTCCAAGGTATTTAAAATGGTTGACCTGCTCCAGGAACTGGTCTCCCAGAATAATCTGATGCCTTTTTTTTGCTCGTGAAATCACCATGGTTTTTGTTTTGGAGCTGCTGATGACCGGAAAGACATACTGTGATATCAAAATAATAATACAATAGGCAAGAAGAGCTTTCACTGCTTTGGGAAATCAAAAGAAAACCGACATAAAAATAAGAATCTTCAACACAAATACAAAGTCAGTGCTAGTCTATGCTTTTGAAACATGGTGAACAATAAACACATCAAACAAGAGGTTACAGACTTTCACAAATGTATGCTTGCATAGAATAGAATGACTCATGGCATGGCAAGGTTACCATTGTGGAAATTATAACAAGAACCAAACAAATGCCAGTGGAAAAAGAGATGAGAAGAAGATGCTGGCAATGGATTCGACACACAATGAGGAAACCTGTTGATAACAATACTTCTTCTTCTTCCTTGTTCGCCCTGAAAAGGACGTTGGTTGCGTTGTGTCTGTTTGCGCCTAAGCTGTGATATCTGCACCTTTCGGTCGACACATCCAACTTCTGCACGGCATTTTTTAGGGACCGGGTTTGCCTTCCCATTTCGATCCGTACTCTCTCAGCCAGACTGCACTGCTGCAGACTGTTTTCAGGACCACCACATGGAGGTGGAGTATGGTCTTGATCAGCTCTGGTTCGCTGATCCTGATGCAAGCAGTCAAGCTATGGGTCGCTGACTGCATTCACTATTGCTGCATCTTGGGGTCCCTGATAACAATACTAGGCTGTCCTTGTTCTGGAATCCCCAGAGAATGACAAGTAGAGGTGGACCATAGAACACACAGAAGAGAGATCTCGAGACAGGCATTAAAATGATGAGGAAGAAAGACCTTGAGCTGATGGCATATGACAGAAGAATTTGACATGTGTTTGTTGATGGCCTCCAGTATGTTCTTACAAACTCTTTGCTATCAGTGTCAAACATGGTCCCTGACCAGAGCCGGGAACAGAAAGATCCTACTGTGCAAGATGAAATGCTTTAAGAGCCATTAATATTTTCAGGAGAGACAGAATGAGAAATAATTACATAGAAAAATTGTAGAAACTATTTCCTAGATCAAATATATAGGCAGACAGAAAATATGGTGGTTCTGCCATCTTATGAGAATGGAGACCCATCAATCACCACTATGTGCTTACAAGAGACCCATCAATCACTGCTATGTGCTTACAAGAGCAGAAGATCTGATTTCAAAGCACAAGAAAGACCAAGAGGTAGATGGATAGTTACTATTAGTTACTATTTCAGAAATCCTACATCAGCACAGGCTCACACCAACCAGTCTGACACATTTGTTCAAGAACTAAAACTTCAGCTCCCCACACTTCACTGACTAGATTAACCAAAATCTGTAGAAGATAGAACATGCTTGACACTGATGTCATGCACGTCATCTATTCCGAAGGAACAAAATAGACTTCCTCTTCTTGAATCCTTAAACCATGACTGACATAACAGTCAGTGGCCATCCCTAGTGGTATCTTTTAGGGCAGCAACACACTGTCTCCACCTTGCTCGGTCAATGGCCATCCTTGGTGCAGTGCCTCCCCAACTCTAGTTCATGCTTTGCATCTCAGCCTCCACAGTTGCCTTTGGTCTGCCTCTCTTTCACCTTCCTTCTGGGGGTATAGAATAGCAGTTCTTGTGATGGTGTTGGGGTCTCTTCTGAGGACATGGCCAACCCAGTTCCAGTGTCTGCCAGCAACGATGGTATGCATACCTTTTTGACTGCACTGTGTAAGCAGTTCCTGGTTGGTGATGGTATTCAGCCAAAAACTTTGAAGAATTTTTGTTAGGCAGGTTGTGTGGAAAGAGGGCAATTTAGAAATTTCCGTTTCTGTTACTCTCCAGCATTCCTTACAATACAGAAGTGCAGGAAGTACACAACTCTGGTAAAATCTTAATTTAGTGTTTCCCAGTAAAGCACAAGAACAGAACAAAAAGAAAAAGACTAAAAAAGAAGAACTGTTCTCACAAATTTACCATTAAACTTGGAACTAGTGCTTTAACTTTGTTTAGCATCAGCTCTACCACTTCTTCATTCTTTTCCTGACTGTAGACATTGTGTTCCAAGATATGCCCCACATCAACAAGACTGGACTCTGCACTGTAGAAAACAGCATCTTTGTTAAGAGAAAATGTGATAAGATATGCCCCACATCAACAAGACTGGACTCTGCACTGTAGAAAACAGAATCTTTGTTAACAGAAAGTGTGATAAGATATGCCTCACATCAACAAGATTGGACTCTGCACTGTAGAAAACAGAATCTTTGTTAACAGAAAATGTGATAAGATATGCCTCACATCAACAAGATTGGACTAATCACTGTAGAAAACAGCATCTTTGTTAACAGAAAATGTGATAAGATATGCCCCACATCAACAAGATTGGACTTTGCACTGTAGAAAACAGCATCTTTGTTAACAGAAAATGTGATAAGATATGCCCCACATCAACAAGATTGGACTCTGCACTGTAGAAAACAGCATCCTCGTTAACAAAAAATGTGATGTCATCATCACTCTTCAGCTCCATAAGGAGCATAGGCACTTAACAAACGTCTGCCAAGTCTTCCTGTCTCGTGCCATCAGCTCAAGGTCTTTCCATGACTTCTTCATCCCTTTCACGTCTGTCAAGTTACTTTCTCCATGTGTTCTTTAGTCTCCCTCTACTCCTCTTACCCTGGGGGTTCCTGAGTAAGGACTGCCTTGTAATGCTATCAACAGGTTTCCTCAGTGTGTGTCCTATCCATCTCCAGCATCTTCTTTTCATCTCTTGCTTGTCTGGTTCTTGTCATTAGTTCCATATTAGTGACCTTGTCATAACAGTTCAATCGTTCTATTCTATGCAAGAACCAATTTAAGAAAGTCTGTAGCTTTTTTTTGTTGCTATAGTGGGGAGAACAATTGAGCCTGTTTTAGTGTGGGTTTGTCAAATTTTGTGACACAAAATTAAACAAAGAGAAACATATTTGACGCTTTAATGGACATTCATTGTAACGTTCGCTTTGACAGCTTATCTCAGCAAAATCATTGAAAATCTGTCACAGCATGTCTCTCGTTGCACAGTGGGCTGATCACCTGCTTGCCAACCAATCTGATTACGGAAACAATGATAGATTGTTTGGTCTGTTTTTGTTCCACAAAGACGCCACTAGGCGTGGTGGAAACAGCGATAGATTGATCAATTTGTTGTTGCCCTAAGACGCCACTAGGCGTACTGGCCACATACTGCTTTGCCGGTTGATGGCTAAGGATGGAAGAAGAAGAAGAAGAAGAAGATGTCTCTCGTTGAGATTCACTGAGTAAGTCTTTTTTTATATTTTAATTTAGAATTTTTATTTAATGCTTTTATTTTTTTTTCAGTGCAACATTTTATGTGTAGATTTTTTTTTTGTTTCACTATAATACAGTACATACGTACAAACATCTTAAACCTGCAGTGCGAAATCCATTTATGTGAATTCCAAATAAAATCAAACAGGAAGGAAATGCAAAAATATGTGGACACTGCTAATAAAATTTATAATTTCTTGTTTTTATTTTATGTTTCTTATGTTGTTGTTCATTTTCCTATGCTCTGAATGAAAACGTTTATTAATTTTTATTTTAATCTACTTTTTTAATCTACTCGGGAGCCGCGCTGGTGTAATGGCTTCGGTGTTGTACTGGCGACCAGGTGTTCATGGTTCAAACCCGGGCGTCGGCGTTTGAAGGAATGTTTACGACCGGAGATTTGACTGAATAACCTGAACGGCTCCTGTGATAAACCCTCTGTGGATGGGAAGGAGCGATGCTCCTGACCGGGTCGGAAGGAAAGTCCTCAGGTTCCCCAGCCTCGCAATGACATGTCATTGGGCCGAAGGGCTGAAAGCCCAAGTGCCGCTGGTTAAGAAAAAAAAAAAAAAAAAAAAAAATCTACTTTTAAAAACCATCTCCTAAATTGTAAAGTACTGAATTTCTATGAAAAAATTAATCTCAATTTGCTCAAATCTTAATTTTCTGTACACCTGCAGAATTTAACCCTCGCATAAATCGTGATAGCTTTGTACCCGTTTCTTAATGTTCTATGCCTATGATAAACTTAGGGAGTACCTGAAGTCCTAGAGGGGTGCCTCGGGCGAAAAGGTTGAGAACCACTGACCTAATGTGTTTTGCTACATTACTTTGTTACTAGTTTTCCTGTACTATTCAAATCTCGAAACTCCATCAACCTCATGGCGGTCTCAGGGGAGACAAGAGAAAAAATAAGATCAGTGCTCCTTCAGGCAGATCATAATAGGTGGCTACGTTGAGACTGTTCACGAGGCTAACAAATTCATCATGTCAAACACACAGCTACAGAAATCACTACTGCAATCCTATATATAAAATCCCAGCTTTTTCTGTCAGTGCGTAACGCTAAGCGATGCAACTTTGGTTGAAAGTTAGACATTAATTGTATTGTTTCCCTTATATGTACTCTCCCGAAAATAGTAACACTTCAGTTTGATTATAATGTATGGAAAGAAGTCAACAACACAACTGATAAACAGTACATGAACTGGAGACAGGAAAATGCGGAGATCCATGATTTAAGCTGTACCAGAAAATCAAGATGCTCTTCTGTCATGTTCAGACTTTTTAACATCAGATGTAAAACAAATATTTTAGTGTTTTTTTTAAATACTTTTGAATAAGTAAAATTGCTGTTAGGTATTGGTGCTTTTGAATTTAATTCCCATCTTATGACGGGCTTTTACACTAGTAGTATATTAATAGCCTAGGTGCAGGCCTCCTGCATGGTGGAAACCAACTGCAGTTGTGAGGGCCCCATGCTCCTTCAGGGGTGAAAAAAGTACATTCATTCTTATTTATGTTGATATGGTTTCTGAGGAGATGATGAAAAGATAAGATTACTTCTCCCACAGGCATGTCAAAAGAAGCTGTCTTGGGCCTTGCAACCTTATCCTCTAAAACAAGTTGCTACAGACACCACTATAGCAAAAACACATAATTGCTTTGATGCAGGCTTCCTGCAAAGGGTGGCTCCGTGTTTCATAAAGAATAAAAAAGGGAAAAGAAAGCAGAAGATTGTGGTGGTGTTTATCTTCTGAGTTTGCCCTCATGTCATTGTATCTCTCTGTAAATTTTCAGACAACCCCTGACCTTTGGATTCCACAGATGACCTCCTTGCATTTCTGACCTCAAAAAAACACCATTATTTGTAAATATTAAGTGTTACTTCTGTCCTTGTTGTAGATGCTAGCAAACTTACTGAGGTATGACAGTAATTGGGTCATCAGTGACGAGAAATTTCTTTGGACATTCATGCTCGACCTAAAACATTAGAATGATGTATAAATGTAACAGAATAATAATAACAGACAACCAGAGAGATAGACAGATAATGAATCAACAAATGGACACATAGACATATAGCACTTTTAAAAAATCTATCCACTGTCATGTCTGCTTTTCCAGTTCTTCAAAAAGGTGTATAAATCAGTGGCATAACTACAGTTTAAGGGGCCCCAGGCACAAATTATTAAGTGGGGCCCTCCTTATCAAACGGGATCAACAACTATATTCAATATAAGGTATTAAAAAGTAAAGTAGCTCCATAGCAGATACTGCCATAAGGGAGTGAAGTGTTAGAGACTTCACTATTCTAGGTCCAGCATTGAGAGGTGGGGGTGAAGTGTTAGAGACTTCACTTTTCTAGGTCCAGCATGGAGAGGTGGGGGTGAAGTGTTAGAGACTTCACTTTTCTAGGTCCAGCATTGAGAGGTGGGGGTGAAGTGTTAGAGACTTCACTTTTCTAGGTCCAGCATTGAGAGGTGGGGGTGAAGTGTTAGAGACTTCACTATTCTAGGTCCAGCATGGAGAGGTGGGGGTGATGTCATCTTTCCCAGTTCTTCATAAAAGTCTATCCACTGTCTATCTGCATTCCTAGTTCTTAAAAATAAAAAAAATATCCATTGTCATGGGTGCTTTCCCAGTAACTTTACAACAATCTATCCATTTCTTCATAAAAATGTCTATCCACTGTCATGTCATCTTTCCAGTTCTTAAAAAAAAATATGCTTGTAAATGTCCCGCTAGACATGCTTGCTAAAATCCTGAGTTAAACTTCTATCTTTTTTTTTTTAAACGTATGCCCGCTATTACTTGAGACGAAAATCTCCGGTTAGTATATCTAACCTGAGACTGATTTTTTCATGAGTATCCCTTTCTTCCCTGTACACTGACAGGTGTCCACTCACCATTCAGGCAGATACTCGCCGTCTTCGGAGGGTACCCATTAGAGCTGGGTCGGCTCAGGTGCTGCCAGTCCCTGGTCGACGATACTCCTTCAAATGTCTTCGCCAGGGCTCGAATTAATCCAGTCCAAGTCCCGGTCTACGACACTGATTCAAATGTCCTCGCCCGGGCTTGAACCTGGGTCACCCAATCGCCAGCACAGTGTGGTAACCATTACACCAGCGCGGCTTCCAAATTTCTATCTGATAATAATTATATAAGAAACAACAGAAGGCTGGCAGATATCTTACCTGCACAACATATCCCTTGACTGGTATAAAATAGGGATCTTGAACTGTTTCTCTCCCTCTGTTGCCAACACAGTTGACCACAACATCAAACTGCCCATAAAGCTTTGAGAAGAATGAGACACTTCTGTAAGATTGTTCATCTTATATTGTTCGTCGAGAAATGTCTTGACTGACATTATAATGGTGTTGCCAATGACGATGATGACTATTCATGTTGATGATGAAGATGATGCAGAAATGATTCATAGTCACCAATATAGTTGCTGCTAATGCAAAAAGAATATGTTGCTGATGATAAATAATGATTCTTTATTGATCAACATTTTATGACAGTGACAGTTACATACATGTTAACAACACTAAGCTTAAGCATATTCCAGAGTTCAAATACCTAGGAAGTATGTTTACTGAAAATGGAAGACTTGACAGAGAAATTGAAACAAGATGTTAAAAATCCAGTGCAGTGGTTTGGTTTGGTTTTAAGGACTATATTCATTGCACATAGACAACTCCATCAGTGCTCCGATCTCCTCCCTTAGATCACACAAGGAAGATCTCAGCACAGTGCATGAACTCTGTAGCACCGGTGAGAATCCTAATGTGTGTATATAGGAATCGCACATTCTATTAATATTTTTATGGTGGGTAGGTTTCTAATTTTTTAATTTTGCCATGGCAGCGGCCTTATGACCTACTTTTTACTATTTTCAACTGCTGTGGGACTTTTAACGTGCGCAACTTGCACACAGTACCTCCTGTTTTTCACCCTTATCCGAGAAGGCTAGGCATATGTTCTCACTACCCAGAAGACCAGGAGGGAGTACGACATCATTAGGATCACTGGTTTCTGAAAAAAGTTCCATAAATTATATTCCCTCTTGTGGGAATCGAACCCGGTACCTTAAGAATTTGAGTCGGGTACCATACCTCTTAACCACTCTACCCCCTAACATCAGTAAGTCAGTGCAGTGACTTACCAACTGTCACCATTATTCAACCATCAGAACATCAGTATGGGAAATAAATGACAGCTGATAAATAATATATCCTTACCAACTCTTCGCTATCAGTGTCAAACATGGTCCATGACATAAACACAAAAAAGGAAAATCACATTCTGTGAGATGAGATGTTTAAGAAAAGCCACAAATGTTACCAGGAGAGACAGAATAAGAAATGATGACATCAGAAAAATTGTACGAACTACATCCTGCATGGTGTATATAGAGAGACAGAAAATTAAGAGGTTTGGCCATCTCATGAGAATGATGTCCAATAAACTACCACTGCGCACCTTCGACAGTAGGAGATCTGGTTTCAGGGCATGGGGAAGACCAAGAGCCAGATGGATAGACAACATCACAGACATCCTACAACATCACAGACATCCTACAGCAACATCACTGACATCCTACAGCAACATCACTGACATCCTACAACATCACTGACATCCTACAACAACATCACTGACATCCTACAGCAACATCACAGACATCCTACAACAACATCACTGACATCCTACAGCAACAACAGCAGCCAATGTGACACACTTGGCTCAAGAATACAAACTTCAGCTCCCCACGACACTTCGCGGGCAATCAATCAATCAATCAATCATTACCCTTTAGCTCCCCAAGAAGCATAAGCCTTCACCAAACACATGCCAGGTCCTGTCAGATGCCAAGTCCTCTTGTCAGATGCCTCCTGTCAGATGCCAAGTCCTCCTGTCAGATGCCAAGTCCTCCTGTCAGATGCCTCCTGTCAGATGCCAGGTCGTCCTGTCATGATTTCACCAAATCAGGTCAAGTTCTCCTTCACATGGACTTCCACCCACATCAATCCTCTGTCATGACTTCACCAAACACATGCCAACCTCTGTCACGTGCCTAGGTCAAGTTCTCTTCTCCTCATCATTTTTTGGTCTCCACCTCTGTGTTTTTTGGTCTACCTCTGCCTCTCGTTCCCTGCAGATTCCAGAATAAAGACTGCCTTGTAATGCTATCAACAGGTTTCTTCAATGTATCTCCTATCCATCGCCAGCGTCTCCTTCTATAGGCACCAATCTGGTTCTTATCAGTTCCACATTGGTGACCTTGTCATATCATTTCAATCCTTCTATTCTACGCAAGCACTCATTTATGAAAGTCTGTAAGTTTTTGGTTCACAGGAAATGGTGGAAGAAAAAAGTAAAGTAAAGAGATGGCCTATACTCATTTTGAAGTTGAAAGGTCAAAGAAGAGGTGGTAGCAAAACTGCTACTGATACCATCATACCTGATAATAACAGCTCATTCTATGTATGTATAGTATAGAATAGCATGAGACTTAACATGGTGATATAACATCAAGTACATAAGACAGATATAGTCATTACAGCAGGGTACACAATTTCTGGTTTTCCATTAACTATTTCATCCATCTTACTATGTTCCTATTGGCAGCCAAAAATTTAGCCGAGGATTTTATGTTTGTTTTTTAAAATTCTTTTACGTGGCTGCCACTCAAAAAAAAACTAAATTGAGTTGATTTTTCCATCAGCACATTCAAGACAATGTTTCACAGCTTTTGATAACCTTGGCCAAATTCATGATCTCAGACTTGTCATACAAAGTGACTAACATGAAGTAATGCATGCAGATCGCAACCTCATCAGGTAAAACAAATTGACACAGAAACAATCGCTGCAACAGCATGTGACTGCTTGGTGCAGGCTTCATGCAAGTTGACCACATGCAGTGGTAGCTCTATAATGAGCACAAAGGCAAATGACTGACTGAAATTCATGATGGTTCATATAAAACTGAAGGAGGCATTGTCATGCTCCACTACTGCACAGCCAATTATCTGTTTCACGCTAAAGATGTGTGCAACAAAACAAAGTGATTATTTCAATTGTTGCAGATGATGGATAATTTGTGACATCTTTGATTTGCAAATTTTAAAATCATCATCGGAAAAAAAAAGTTAGCCAATATTTAATCCTTTTCCCTTACAGTTAAAAAATCTTACTAAGAGGTCAGGGACAAAAGAACTGAGTTACAGTTATTGTTGTTCAGAATCAGCATCATCACACTCCGGACAAACCCAAAGACACGCAGTCTCCCTGAAACTAAAGCAGTCAAAAACAGTGTTCACGTTAGGCCTGTGACACTTAATTACAATGATCTTCCACTCTTTAGAAAGGAAATGTGATAGTGAACCTACTCCATCGGGTTTCCTCAATGTGTATCCTATTCAAGCCAGCATCATCTTCTCACCCCTTGCTCCACAGGCATGTGTCTGGTTCCTTTCTTCATTGGTGATCTCTGCATACCATTTCAATCCCTCTTTTCTGCACAAGCATCCATTCATGATAAGTCTGGAACTTACTGCTTGTCATTTTTATTGCGCTCCACGTTTCAAAGCTATACAACAAGGACTGTCTTGACAGAGTTAAAAAGTCTGATTTTCGGACTTGAATTCCAAATATTTCCTGATGCAATAAATGTTCCTCTTGAACTCTTCTTCTTCTGATATCTTTGTCAGTTCCACAAACTTTGTCTCGATTGCTGCCAAGAGATATATATTTATATAAGTGCACATCTTGTTGCACAGTTTCTTCAAACGTAATCTTGGCATCTTTTTCTACATGTATTATCATGGTCCTTTGCTTGTTTTCCTACTACATCACAATCACCGATGTACCAATCACTGATGTACCAATCACCGATGTACCCATTTACAGATTATCATAATCGTCATTATCATTTTCTTTTGTGCTCCTTATGGAGCATGGAACCACCACAGCAGTTAGCCTCCTTGCAGGAAGCCTCTGTCAAGCATTCACATGCTCTTGCAGCAGTGGTTTCTGTGGCAATTTGTTTCGCATGAGGAGGTTGCCAGCCCTATGCCCAACCTCATATTACCGGACTTGTACGACATGCCTGTAGGTGTGGTAGTTGTATTCTCTCTTTGTATCTTCAAAGGCCCCTGGGAACTACATGAAGTTATATCACAATATAATGGTGACAAGACTTTTTAGTCTTGTTAGTGTCTTAAGACTTGACATTTCATCATCATCATCATTACACTTCAGCTCCCTAAGGATCATAGGCCCTCACCAAAATCATGCCCAGCTTTCCCATCCTGCACCACGCTTTCAAGGACATTCCACATCTTCTTTGCCCCGTTCATGTCTGCCTCAAGTTTCCATCTCCATGGATTTTTTGTTTGGTCTGCCTCCACCTCTTCTGCTGCCACTTGTGCATGTTTTCCCTTATTTGGTTAATGTTCAAACATTCCAGGTGTCTAATCAGATTTTCCTAGGAGAAAAAGGTGAACCAACAGCATGATACAGACTGTTAGCTTTATGACAGAAACAGATGTGGCTATATGACAGCAATGAGAGAAGTCTGAGTGAAATCACAAACTTTATGAGAGAAATATATGTAGTTATATGGCAGCAATGAGAGAAGTCTGAGAGATCACAAACTTTATGAGAGAAATATATGTGGTTATATGAGAGCGATGAGAGAAGTTTGAGTCACACACCAACTTTATGCAAGAGATAAATAATACGAGAGATGCCTGAGACAAACCATCAATTTTAGAAGAGAAATAGATGTGGTTATAAAAGAAAGAACAAAGAAAAATAAGACATCCCTGAATATAACTCAGGCAACTAACTGATATCACAAACAGAAAATTAAGATTATATGAGAGCTGTGTACTTTCTGTGCTTCTCTATTGTGCAGAATGCTGGAGAGTAACAGAGAAGGAAATGTCGAAATTGTCCTCTTTCCACACAATCTGCCTAAGGAAAACTCTCAGAATCTTTTGGCCGAATACCATCATCAATCAAGAACTGCTTACTCAGAGCAACCAACAGGACATGCACACCATCATAGCTGGCAGAGGCTTGAGTTGGGTTGGGTTGGCCACATCCTCAGAAGAGACCCTGATGCCATCACAAACAGCTTTGCTATGGACCGCTGAAGGAAAGCGAAAGAGAGGCCGGCCAAAAACAACTTGGTGGAGAACTGTAGAGGCCAAGATGCAAAGAATGAACCAGAGCTGGGGGCGCTGTACGATGTATGGCTGCTGACCGAACAAAGTGGAAGCAGTCTGTTGCTGCCCTACAAGAAGCCACCAGGCGTGATGGCCAGTGACTGCTCTGACAGTCAGCGGCTAAGGATCAAAGAAGAACTAACTGACATTTTGTAACAACAACATTAAAATAATGTTTTTCATTACAAACTGTATTACCTCCTGCAATGAGTAAACTGTATCACTTATGACTTTTCCTCCCCTCTGACGAAATCTATGACAGGGGAGACAATATGTGTTAGCCAGGACTTTTGTCAAATTACCATCATCATCAAATTTCTTTTAGCTCCGTACGGAGCATGGAGCCACCACTGCAGCTGGTCCCCTTGCAGGAAACCTGCACATAAACATTCACATGCTCTAGCAGTCATGGTTTCTGTAGCTATCTGTTTTAAGTGATGCAGCTGCCAGTCCCATGCACAACATCATGTTACCTGTAGTTGCCTTGAATAGTCTTATTCTTTCTACATCACTTAAGAGATCCTGAGGACTGCAAGGGTCTTTGTCACATCAGCTGAACCAATTTTATCAAAATGAACTTATGGTAATAAAAACAAGAAAAGTATTCATAAAATGGGGACAGCATAGAAATGAGGCCTGGAGTTTCAAATTAAAAATTCCAGCATGATCAGACTCCATCATAAACTTTCATTTATTTGTGGTGGCTGGTTCTGCATTGTGTTTGTACGGTAGAGCCCCGCTTTACAGCGTTCCGCTACTACAGCATTTTTCAATTATATTCATATGTTCAATGAGTGTCCGATTGACAGAGTGGTTAGAGCACTGTTCTCTTGCGGCAAAGGTGCTGGGTTCGAATCATGGTACTGACAAGCTCCAGTCTACCCAGCTGTAAATGGGTACCTGACTCTGCTCTTTCAGTTAGGGAAGGAAAGGGCAGCAAGGAAGGGAACTGGTCACCCCACCTCTCAATGCTGGACCTTGTATGGTGAAGTCTCTAACACTTCACTCCCCTACGGCAGTATCTGTTATGGGAGTACCTTTTTTTGTTTTACATGTTCATTGTATTCTGCGCTTGTTCTGCTTTATCAGCATGCTGTGCTCAGCAGCTGTGTCCAAGAATGGCTTTGGGCGCCATTTATATTCACATTTATTAAATACATAAACCAAGAAACCGAGGCCTGTGAACATTAAATGAATAATACACATTGTTGATGGGGTCGTTTGTATATATGTCTCCATGGTTACTTTGTTTCCTACTAGAATTACTTGCCCTTATGCTAATTTCCTCTTCTTACTCTCTGTTTCTAACATGGCTGATTAAACGTAGTCGAGTTGTATCCAGTGTGTTCAGGCTTCGTGATTATGCTTCATAATGTGAGAATGTTTGACAGCCAGCCACGTCTCATTACATTCAGCAACATTTACTATACACAACAGTAAATATCAACACACATAAATATGTATGTTACAGGCACTGGTAAGAAATAAAGCAGTAGAAGACTAGACAACACAAAAACAACAGAAGTAATAGGCATACTGGGGACTCGAACCCAGGACCATCTGAATGGCAGCATACCTATGTGTATTATTCATTTAATGTCAGTAATTCAGTCTGTTTACAGCAGTTGTGCGCTCAGTGTCTTTCTCTATTCTGGCAATTTTCCAAACTTTCAACATTTATTATGTTATATATAATATATTTTTGTATTAATTACAATGGGATCTAAGTGTAAAAGTGATAAACAGGATGGTCATAAGCCTCTTCTTTAAATGCTGTATATTTGTTTTACTTTCATATGGCTTTTTTTAAGACCTAGCTCTATCGCGAAATTAATATATTATAGTGTAAACATGTTATTAGGATGTTATATGATTTGCAAGTTAAAAAAACGGCTATGTTCTGCTTTTCAGCAATTTCAGCTTTTTGGTGGGGCTCTGAAACCTAACCCGCTGTTTTAGCGGGGCCCTACTGTACTTTAGTTTTAATTTTTCAGTCCTTTTGCCATAAAACCGTATGGGTAGCAGAAGTTTTTGTTTTTGGGCCAAGTGTAAAACGCTGACTGGTGTCACCAGTGTTGATATAGGATTTCCATCTCTCACTTGGTCTTCCTTGTTCTCTAAAACCAGATCTATTCTTGTCGGCACATAGTGGTAACTAACTGTAGCTCCGTTCTCATGAGCTGGCCAAACCACTTTATTTTCTGTCTCTATGTATCTGATGTAGGATATAGATCCTACAACTTTTCTGATGTGATCGTTTCTCATCCCGTCTCTCTTGGCAACATTAATGGCTCCTCTTAAGCATCTCATCTCGCATGTGATTTTCCTCTTCTGTGCTCTTGTCAGGGACCATGTTTGACACTGATAGCATAGAAGTGGTGAGAATATTCTATTTATCAATTGTCTACTCATGTGAAAAACAACACCACGTTCCTCTTACAGCAGCGTTTGGTACATGTAATTAATATGCAGAATTCCATCTAGTATCAACCATCACGTAAACGTTTATGGCAGAGGTTCCCAACCTTTTCTATGCCCCGCACCCCTAGGAAATGTTTGATTAATGTTCGCTGAAAGTAATATCACATTTGAAGATGAATGTCAAATTTTTATTTGACCTTATGCTTTTTTGTCGCACCCCCTGAAAAGCCATCTCGCACCCCGGGGGGTGCAGGCACCCCAGGTTGGGAACCCCTGGCTTATGGTATTGTAATCTCATTCTATAAAATGAAGAGTATTTCATGCAACAATTCATTGTCAATGGAAGTAATAAAGAGAGTTCTTCAGTGGTATATAGAACTAACTCTGACATGAGAGTGAGTGATGGACAATTAGTAAACAAGTAGGGAAAACACTAGCGGTTTTACAGAAGAATGTTAAAAAATACCATGGACAGCTAAAAAGAGTAATGAGGATGTCCTGAAAGAGGTCAATGTGCGAAGGAAACTTATTTCACAAGTTAGAAAGAAGCAATCCACTTTTTTGGGCTTGTTATGAGAAGAGGAAAGCTGAAATATATCGTAACAACAGGTAAGAGAATATATCGTAACAACAGGTAAGAGAATATATCATAACAACAGGTAAGAGAATATATCGTAACAACAGGTAAGATTGAAGGAAAAAGAGATAGAGGAAGACAAAGGGAGAAGATGCTGGACAGTTTGACATCAAGCACAGAAAAAAGTTAACAACAGGAAGTTGTGGAATTACATAATTGCCTACACCACCAGGCATGGTACTCGAAGAAGAATCTCATTTCTTCTTCTTCTGCGTTCGTCCTGAAAAGGACGTTTGTTACGCTGAGTCGCCGTTTACAGCAAAGCTGCGATATTTGTGCCTTTCGGCCTGATATATCCGGTTTCAGCATGGCATTTTTGGGACCAGGTTAGCGTTCCCTCTTCAATCCCTACTCTCTCAGCCAGACTGCAGTGATGCAGCCTGTTTCCAGGACCACCACTTGGAGGTGGAGTGGGGTCTTGGTTAGCTCTGGTTCGCTGACCCTGACGCAAGCAGTCAAGCCATGGGTCGCTGACTGCATTTATCCCTGTTGCTGTGTCTTCGGTCCCGAATCTCATTTAACTTGTATTCTGGCAATCGTTGTCATCAATCAATTATCCCAGTGTTTCCTAAAGTGTAGTACAGATACCCCTGAGGGTATTGGAAAGAAGTTTAAGGGGTACACAGCAGAATTTTTGTTTCACTTTATCACACTTTTTCATTCTGGCTGCAGAAAACAGTTCATTAAAACTAAATATATGAGAAATGGGTACTGTCTATATCAGGGTTTCTTAACTTTTTTTGTGCTATGGACACCTTTGGTTGTCCAGGGAAGTCTACGGGTCCCTTTGTCCGATAAAGGCTACAGACCCCTTCTCTAAAAAAAAAAAAAATGTACCTAAACGCATAATTAAAAATTTTAAGTTTTAGGTTATGTATCTTCTTTGTACCTTTCATGTTTGCCTCAAGTTTCCATCTCCATGGGTTTTTTGGTCTCCCTTGCCTCTTCTGCTGCCATGTGTGCAGTTTTCCCTTATTTGTTTAATGTTCAAACATTCCAGGTGCCCTAGAATCCATTCATAGACCCCCAACGGGTTTGTGGACCACAGATAAAGAAACTTGGGTTTATATGATTCAAGGATGTGAGTTCGGTCAAGCCATTGGCTTCCTTGAATAAAGATGCCTATAATTACATGCTCATTTTTCTTTGCTTTCCTTACTGAACATGCAGCCATCCTTAAAATTGGCCCCCTTGCAGGAAGCCAGCACCAATCACTTGCATGCACATGGAGCAGTGATGAACACTTAAACTTATTTTGTCTTTCTGCCACTTTCTCCATCACCGTCTAAGGTTATCTTTAATCCTGCACTTCTATCATAGCATCTCTCTACTGTAAGTTCCTTGGCCTTCCCTTGTATGTACATGATGTTATGGCATAAAAGGTGCCACAGAACTGAATGCACTTCTGAAAAAAACAGCCCACCAATCACAGGGTTAAAAGACAGACTTTTACTTCTTCTCTGAATACCATGTATGATGGCGTAGGTGATCATGACTCTTCACAACTTCCTGTCTCAAGTACTCTTTATCAATTCTGTTGTTGACTTTTGTCCATGCCATGATATAAAATTGTCCAGTATCTTCTTTGTATTCATTCTCTCACTTTTCTTCATTATACCCTCAATCAATATACCCTCAATCAATCAATCAATATACCCTCAATCAATCAATCAATATACCCTGTTGTCACAATATTCTGCAGCTTCTTCTTCTCATTACATGCCAAAAGAAAGTGCACTGCTTCCTTCTAACGATAGCAATAAGCTTCCTTTCAGTACTGGCTTCTTTCAGAATATTACTCTTTCTAGCTGTCCAGGGTAGGGTGTTCTTATGATTCTTCTGTCACTTCTATTGCAACAATTCCTAATTGTTTACTAACTGTCCATGACTCACTTCCATATGTTAAGATGGCTCTGTATAACTCTGAAGAGCTTTTTTTCTTCCAATGACAAAGAGTTGTATGGCTCTATATAACTCTGAAGAACTATCTTTCTTACTTCCAATGATAGAGTTGTATGACTATATATAACTCTGAAGAACTTTCTTTCTTACTTCCAATGACGAAGACTTCTTGCATAAAATACTCTAGATTTTATTGAAACCTGCTTTTGCCTAGGCTATTCTACTCGTCACCACTGAGATGCATCTTCCATCTGATTGTTAATAATGTGCCCAGATACTTGAATCCGCTGACTTGTTTTAAAACTGTTCCATTTAATTTGATAGTGCATTAAAGAAACAGACTAACACGTATTACTTACTCTTTCATCAACCATGGAAGGTATTTAATCTGATCAACAACAACTGTGGTTATCTTGCAACCATTCCTAGAGAAAAAATGTGGTTAGATTTAGACTAGAAAATTTAAAAGAAAATTGTAATGCCAAAAAAAAAAATTGTTACACAAAGAAAAAAAAGAAAGACTTAGTTACTTACTTAGTCGTTCCCCTTCTACCGTGAGGTGTAGAGGTTTGGAAGAGAGAGCGCCAGACTATCCTATCGGCTGTCTTCCTCCTGGCCTGGTTCCATTCTAGTCCTTGGTCCTTCAAAGATTGTCTAATGTTGTCCTCCCAGCGGACTCTGGGTCGTTCTGGGGGTCTGGATCCCTGGCTCTTTGTTTCCCATGCTTGTCGTGGTAGCCGATCTTCTCCCATTCTGCAGACATGGCCAAGCCATCTTAGTTGGGACTGTTCTACTTGGGTCTGCAGGGGGTGGGATTTTAGGCCTTGACGTATCGTCTGGTTGCGGACCATGTCTCTTCTTGTTACTTCAACTACTTTCCTCAAAAAGAAAGACAAAAAAAAAAATAAACAAAGAAAAGAAAAAACAAATTAAAGAATTTAGTTAGCCAGAAATTCATGCCCCAGGTAGTTCCAATGAAGCATGAGGTTGTGCAGGGGACTGGTAAACTCATCATATAAAAGAAACAGCTACAGAAACCACTTCTGCAAGAGCATGTGACTACTTGGTGCATGTTTCCTGCAAGAGGACCAGATGCAGCGGTGGTTCCAATGCTCCATAAGGAGCAAACAAGAAAAATGACGATGATAAATAGATTTGTTGCTTGAGTGGCACCTGTGGCATTTGTAAGCAAAAAAACAAAGCATAAATCATTTTATTTACTTCTGCTTCCCCACCACCTTTGAGGCAGTCAAAAATATACATTTTTTGTAGGTGCATTCGTGAGTGATTACAAGCTTCCATTCATTTAGTCTCTGTCATTTTTTCCATCTTTGCTGTCATATTATCTCTCCTCCATGTTGTCTGTCTCACCTTCCATTTTATTCGTAGTGACCTACTTTTGAATCTAGCAAAATCTCAAACTCACCTTTTTCGCAGCTGCATTAGGTATGCAGGTGCTTTATTGTGGAATACTCTACAGCGATGCATCAAAACTGAAAACTAAACCGCATTCAAAAGATATCTACATTCACGTGTCAAAGTGATGAAAGCTTGGAAATGCACCTAACTGAGAAATCTGTGTTTTTGTTAATACAGTGTTTTATGAGTGTTTACTTTTAAAAGTTATAGCTTGAACTTTAATCTGTGGCCGTCTGACTGACCACTTGAGCATTTATTCATGCTAGAGTCTAGTCATAAATAACTAAAAATATAATATACCATTTCTCTATAAATAACAAGTAGAATTCTTAACTAAAATAAAAATCAACCTCAAGTACTAGGGGAGGGAAATGAACGGTAGTCTTTGACTAGGTCAGCGTTTTGACATTAGGCACGCTGACTTACCCAGCAGTAGTCATGGTAATATTTATAATGCAGGTTAAAGGTAGCGACATCACGTGATATTTAACCAATGAAAAAACACAGCTAGCTTCAGCTCAGTTGTGTTTGCCGGCAGAAAATATTCCAAACAGCAGTCCTGAAAAGAAGAACGATGTGGTAAGACGTTAGCACTGTCAGACTCCCTTAGTTGAAGTTTTCGACATTTTTGTGCCCAGATATTTCACATGTGTAGTTGTACACATTTGGACAGGTATATTATTGTACTTAAATTCATGTAAGTACTCTATCGATTGAATTGATACATATCATATTGTCACTACAAGTCGTCCATATACAAAAATGGAGAATGTTAAGGAGGATTTAATGAGACAATGGTCAAAAGAAATATTACAGGACAAAATTGGATAATATGGAACTGAATACCTTGACATATGAGAAAAGAAAGTCAGGTTTTTCGCACATGTGTAAACTGATGTACAAAGATGTATTGATGAATTATTTGTTATAAATTCCTTGAGCCAGTTGGCAGTTGAATAAAACTTTCTGTTGGAAAATAATCCTGCTGTTGAAGCATTTACACACTTCAAAGTATGATTGGATGCATTGTTCTATTCTAAATTAAAACCTAACCACTACGGCCCTCCATAAATATCCCCTAATGAAGGAAGTCTGGAATGAACCAAAGGAACTAAATAAACTGTGAGAAATAACCATCTCTGGCGAGCTCAAAGCCAGTAAAACAATCACTCACATAGATATGAATAAATAAAGAGGAAACACTGACACGACCACATAATACATAATTGGATACCTTGCCCAGTCTTGAAGTAACTCACACAGGACGGGACGGTTACAAATCTTCAATATGTAATTGCTTCATTGTTTCCTCTGCATAGGGGTCAGAGGGCTAAGAGGTATGGCATCCGTCTCGAATTCTAGAAGTACCGGGTTCAATTCCCAGTAGAGGGAATATAATTTATGGAAATTTTTTTTCAGAACCAGTGGTCCTAATGATGTCATACACAAAGAGACAAAGTTTGATAAAAATTCATACATATTTTATATTATAGCTTAACATTTTTTGATTTGGGATTGGCCGCCCGATACAGAAATTATCCGCCTCTTGTCACAAAGTCCTCTGTTTTTGCGGCTCGAGTGAAGTCCCATTGTGTCGCTGTTTTTTGTCTCATTGCTGTATGGTGGTTCCCTTTATTGTCTTTCATTGTCCTGCCACATAGAATTACTTGCAAACTACGTTCGTAACCTTTAGGGTACTTACCATTGTCCACTACCAGACATGTTTTAATTCGTCTGTCACCCGACCTAACGATTACTTACATATAAGTCCCAAGTAAGTAATCGTTAGGTCAGGTGACAGACGAATTAAAACATGTCTGGTAGTGGACAGAGGCAAGTACCCTAAAGGTTACCTTGGATCCGCTAATGATGTATATATACACACACATTAGTGAATGTAATGCTAATATTACCTACTTACTGCTGGGAGTTACGAATGTATTCATTTGAAAAGATAGAAATGTTAAGAGTGTCTGATTGGCTAAGTGGTTAGAGCACTTAGTTCCAAAAGGTTGTTATTGCCGGGAGTTGTAGTGAGGATAAGCTCTCACTGCAGATAAAATACTTCTTTGGCACGCGCCTCAAACAGCCTCTGACAACCAAGTCCAGCTTCCGGCCTTCACGTGTGGCTCAATTTGAGCCCGGCGGAACTGTTTCCACTGACGGGAGAAGGGGCAAAGGCAAGCGACTGGCGCCTTAAAACCAGCAGCTTCAGGTAGATAGGGCTCGTGATCCTTGGTTGGTAGCTTATCTAAGAGAAGGAACTCTGAATTCAAACCACCGCTGCCTTGCGGGAATATCCATTTATGGAATTGGCTTCGGGAGTAAACCCTGAGGATAAATCCGGAGTCGGAGTCCCTAAGGCAGTCTAATGTCGATTCGACATTATTCTGGCAACTCCTGCGACATGGCTGGTACCAAAACTGTATCGGCTACTGCCGTTCCTTTGGATCTACCGGCTGTGTGGAGAGGGGGAACATGCTGCATGGGCAACAGCTTGATCTCCATATAACTGTGCCCAAGCTCGCGCCCTGGAGAGGACACTCCAGCTTCACCCTATAGGTGTCAGCAAAACACGGGAAGTAGCAGTTACCGGTTATAAGCATTTTGCCCAATTGGCGTAGGGCATGGCGCCAGGGGCTACTTCCGACAGTGGGAGAGGTTCTAGGATCTCACTGGACAGCTACCGCCCGCTTCAAGCTGGGCAGCCCCCAGTCAATAAGGTGTTGTCCCGCCACTGTCTGCTTTCCCCATTGGGTGCATGGGGATTAGGGTCAAACCCGAACTGTGGACAGAAAATTTTGCACCAAGCAATTATCGAAAAAAAATAGAAATAAGCAAACTCTCAGATTGGGATGCTGGAACGTCCGGACTATGTTGACTGGACTATCCGAAAACCTACAGGATGTAAACGATGTAAGGAAGACAGCCATAATTAATGATGAGCTTAAACGACTTCAGGTGGATATAGCTGCACTTCAGGAAACGCGCCTGGCGGGCTCTGGAACGGTGAGCGAGAAGGACTACACATTTTATTGGCAAGGGAAAGATCTTAATAAAGCTAGAGAACACGGAGTAGGTTTTGCGGTCAAAAAATCGCTAACTAAAATGGTTGAACCAGGCGAGAATGGATCAGAACGCCTGTTAACGCTCCGCCTGCAAACTAGCACAGGTCCCATCACCCTTGTCAGTGTGTATGCTCCTACTCTGTACTCTGCCTCAGAAGCTAAAGATGAGTTCTACGAGAATCTAACAGCAATTATCAAAAGCATACCTAGGCAAGAACAGCTTGTTCTCCTTGGTGACTTTAACGCTAGAGTGGGTGCCGATAATGTTTCATGGCCTTCATGTCTGGGCAGGTTTGGTATTGGCAAGATGAATGAAAATGGACAACGGCTCTTAGAGTTGTGCGTCCACCATGACCTCTGCGTGACCAACACCTACTTTCAGACAAAACCCCAGCATAAGGTGTCATGGAGACACCCACGATCCAAGCACTGGCACCAACTTGACCTGATTCTCGTCAGAAGGCCACTCCTCAGGTCTGTGCTCTCCACGCGCTCGTACCATAGTGCAGACTGTGATACAGATCACTCCTTGGTTTGCTGCAAAATCAGAGCACAACCAAGAAAACTCTATCGTGTCAGACATGAAGGGAAACCACGCATTGATACCAGCAAGATGTCAGACCCTTTCATGATCGCTCAATTCACTGCGACCTTCGAGAAAGTGCTCAGTAGCCCTCAGCATGGTGATACTATTACAGAGAACTGGGAGCATCTACGGAACACCATTCAAAGTACTGCACTTGCCACCTTTGGTAAGAAAACAGCAAAGTCAAATGACTGGTTTGATGCTTCATCAGATGTGATGGCACTGTCATTGAAGCTAAGCGCAGTGCTATGAATGAATACAAACGTTCACCGAGTGCCAGAACCCTACAGATCCTGAGGGCTACGAGAAGCAAAGTTCAACAAACTGCTCGACGCTGTGCAAATGACTACTGGCTCCAGCTCAGTGAGAGCATCCAGATCGCAGCGCAAACAGGCAACATTAGACAAATGTATGACGGTATAAAGAAAGCACTTGGCCCCCATAAAAGTAAGACGGCACCGCGAAAAAGCCTCAGTGGCGAGAAGCTAACCGATAAGGGTAAGCAGATGGAGAGGTGGGTCGAGCACTACTCTGAGCTTTACGCTAGAGACAATACCGTTACGCCTGCAGCCCTTGATGGTGTCAACAGTCTGCCAACTATGGAGGAGCTGGATGCCAAACCAACATTAGAGGAACTCAGCAAGGCCATTGATAGCTTGGCCTCTGGCAAAGCACCAGGCAGTGATGGGATTCCTCCTGATTTAATCAAATGCTGTAAGAGCATGCTATTACATCCCCTGCATAGGATGCTGTGCCAGTGCTGGGAAGAGACAACTATTACTCAAGACATGCGAGATGCTAAGATTGTAACACTGTATAAAAATAAAGGAGACAGAAGTGATTGCAATAACTACAGAGGCATCTCTCTTCTTAGTATTGTTGGTAAGGTTTTTGCCAAAGTCATCTTAATGCGATTACACAAGTTAGCTGAGCGCATATATCCAGAGTCACAGTGTGGATTCCGAGCTGGCAGATCAACAACAGACATGATCTTCTCTCTCCGCCAGCTTCAGGAAAAATCAAGAGAGCAGAAAAGACCATTATATATCGCCTTTATAGACCTCACAAAAGCATTCGACTTGGTTAGTAGGGATGGACTCTTTAAAATCCTCCTGAAAATAGGCTGCCCTTCTAAAATGCTGGAAATGATAAAGTCATTCCATGACGGCATGAAGGGAACAGTCCAATATGCTGGAAGCACGTCACAGCCCTTTGATATACGAAGTGGCGTTAAACAAGGCTGTGTTCTGGCTCCGACCCTCTTCGGAATTTTCTTTGCCTTACTCTTGAAACATGCATTCAGAGATGCAACTGAAGGAATATGCCTTCACACTAGGTCAGATGGCCGTCTGTTTAATCTTTCAAGGCTGAAGGCAAAAACAAAAATCAGAAGGGTCACTATAAGAGACTTGTTGTTCGCTGATGATGCTGCAGTCGTCACTCAAAGCCAACACAAGCTTCAGAGCTTGATGAATCGCTTCACTAAAGCATGCAAGGACTTTGGCCTCACAATAAGTCTAAAGAAAACGAATGTGCTGAGTCAGGATATGGATGCTGCACCAGTTATCACTATCGATAACTATGAATTGGCAGTGGTGCACCACTTCACATACCTAGGTTCTACCATCAATGACAAACTCTCACTGGATACAGAAATCGACAGCCGCATTGGCAAAGCTGCAGCTACCTTTGCCCGCCTCACATCGCGTGTTTGGGGAAACTCTAAACTCACAATGAAGACCAAAGCTGCGGTATATAATGCCTGCGTCACCAGCACACTCCTATATGGCAGCGAGACCTGGACGACCTATGCTAAGCAAGAAAGAAGGCTCAATACTTTCCATTTGCGGTGTCTACGCTGCATCCTCGGCATCTCGTGGAAAGATAAAGTGACAAATGTCGAGGTGTTGTCACGTGCTGGCCTTCAAAGTATGTATACGCTTCTTAGACAGCGCAGACTTCGCTGGCTTGGCCATGTTCGCCGCATGGAAGATGGTCGCATCCCAAAAGATATCTTCTACGGGACAATTAGCAGATGGCAAGAGAACAGTTGGGCGACCACAGCTGAGGTTCAAAGATGTGTGCAAGAGAGATATGAGGGCATGGACATGGATCCAGCAACATGGGAGGATGAAGCTGCCGATCGCACTAAGTGGCGATGCTATTTACGGCGCCACCTCAGACTGGGCGAAGAGAGGCTCACACAAGAAGCAGAGGTGAGGAGAAAACGTCGAAAGGAGCACCAGGAAAATAAGCAGCTGAGGGCTGTCACCTCAGGGGCGCATTCCCATAGTCAGTTATGACTGAAGGGGCTATTATTATTATTATTATTATTACGTTCGTAACCTTTAGGGTACTTACCACTGTCCACTACCAGACATGTTTTAATTCATCTGTCACCCGACCTAACGATTACTTACATATAAGTCCCAAGTAAGTAATTGTTAGGTCGGGCGACGGACAAATTAAAACATGTCTGGTAGTGGACAGTGGTAAGTACCCTAAAGGTTACCTTGGATCCGCTAATGATGTATATATACACACACACATTAGTGAATGTAATGCTAATATTACCTACTTACTGCTGGGAGTTATGAATGTATTCATTTGAAAAGATAGAAATGTTAAGAGTGTCTGATTGGCTAAGTGGTTAGAGCACTTAGTTCCAAAAGGTTGTTATTGCCGGGAGTTGTAGTGAGGATAAGCTCTCACTGCAGATAAAATACTTCTTTGGCACGCGCCTCAAACAGCCTCTGACAACCAAGTCCAGCTTCCGGCCTTCACGTGTGGCTCAATTTGAGCCCGGCGGAACTGTTTCCACTGACGGGAGAAGGGGCAAAGGCAAGCGACTGGCGCCTTAAAACCAGCAGCTTCAGGTAGATAGGGCTCGTGATCCTTGGTTGGTAGCTTATCTAAGAGAAGGAACTCTGAATTCAAACCACCGCTGCCTTGCGGGAATATCCATTTATGGAATTGGCTTCGGGAGTAAACCCTGAGGATAAATCCGGAGTCGGAGTCCCTAAGGCAGTCTAATGTCGATTCGACATTATTCTGGCAACTCCTGCGACATGGCTGGTACCAAACTGTATCGGCTACTGCCGTTCCTTTGGATCTACCGGCTGTGTGGAGAGGGGGAACATGCTGCATGGGCAACAGCTTGATCTCCATATAACTGTGCCCAAGCTCGCGCCCTGGAGAGGACACTCCAGCTTCACCCTATAGGTGTCAGCAAAACACAGGGAAGTAGCAGTTACCGGTTATAAGATTTTGCCCAATTGGCGTAGGGCATGGCGCCAGGGGCTACTTCCGACAGTGGGAGAGGTTCTAGGATCTCACTGGACAGCTACCGCCCGCTTCAAGCTGGGCAGCCCCCAGTCAATAAGGTGTTGTCCCGCCACTGTCTGCTTTCCCCATTGGGTGCATGGGGATTAGGGTCAAACCCGAACTGTGGACAGAAAATTTTGCACCAAGCAATTATCGAAAAAATAGAAACAAGCAAACTCTCAGATTGGGATGCTGGAACGTCCGGACTATGTTGACTGGACTATCCGAAAACCTACAGGATGTAAACGATGTAAGGAAGACAGCCATAATTAATGATGAGCTTAAACGACTTCAGGTGGATATAGCTGCACTTCAGGAAACGCGCCTGGCGGGCTCTGGAACGGTGAGCGAGAAGGACTACACATTTTATTGGCAAGGGAAAGATCTTAATAAAGCTAGAGAACACGGAGTAGGTTTTGCGGTCAAAAAATCGCTAACTAAAATGGTTGAACCAGGCGAGAATGGATCAGAACGCCTGTTAACGCTCCGCCTGCAAACTAGCACAGGTCCCATCACCCTTGTCAGTGTGTATGCTCCTACTCTGTACTCTGCCTCAGAAGCTAAAGATGAGTTCTACGAGAATCTAACAGCAATTATCAAAAGCATACCTAGGCAAGAACAGCTTGTTCTCCTTGGTGACTTTAACGCTAGAGTGGGTGCCGATAATGTTTCATGGCCTTCATGTCTGGGCAGGTTTGGTATTGGCAAGATGAATGAAAATGGACAACGGCTCTTAGAGTTGTGCGTCCACCATGACCTCTGCGTGACCAACACCTACTTTCAGACAAAACCCCAGCATAAGGTGTCATGGAGACACCCACGATCCAAGCACTGGCACCAACTTGACCTGATTCTCGTCAGAAGGCCACTCCTCAGGTCTGTGCTCTCCACGCGCTCGTACCATAGTGCAGACTGTGATACAGATCACTCCTTGGTTTGCTGCAAAATCAGAGCACAACCAAGAAAACTCTATCGTGTCAGACATGAAGGGAAACCACGCATTGATACCAGCAAGATGTCAGACCCTTTCATGATCGCTCAATTCACTGCGACCTTCGAGAAAGTGCTCAGTAGCCCTCAGCATGGTGATACTATTACAGAGAACTGGGAGCATCTACGGAACACCATTCAAAGTACTGCACTTGCCACCTTTGGTAAGAAAACAGCAAAGTCAAATGACTGGTTTGATGCTTCATCAGATGTGATGGCACCTGTCATTGAAGCTAAGCGCAGTGCTATGAATGAATACAAACGTTCACCGAGTGCCAGAACCCTACAGATCCTGAGGGCTACGAGAAGCAAAGTTCAACAAACTGCTCGACGCTGTGCAAATGACTACTGGCTCCAGCTCAGTGAGAGCATCCAGATCGCAGCGCAAACAGGCAACATTAGACAAATGTATGACGGTATAAAGAAAGCACTTGGCCCCCATAAAAGTAAGACGGCACCGCTAAAAACCATCAGCGGAGAGAAGCTAACCGATAAGGGTAAGCAGATGGAGAGGTGGGTCGAGCACTACTCTGAGCTTTACGCTAGAGACAATACCGTTACGCCTGCAGCCCTTGATGGTGTCAACAGTCTGCCAACTATGGAGGAGCTGGATGCCAAACCAACATTAGAGGAACTCAGCAAGGCCATTGATAGCTTGGCCTCTGGCAAAGCACCAGGCAGTGATGGGATTCCTCCTGATTTAATCAAATGCTGTAAGAGCACGCTATTACATCCCCTGCATAGGATGCTGTGCCAGTGCTGGGAAGAGACAACTATTCCTCAAGACATGCGAGATGCTAAGATTGTAACACTGTATAAAAATAAAGGAGACAGAAGTGATTGCAATAACTACAGAGGCATCTCTCTTCTTAGTATTGTTGGTAAGGTTTTTGCCAAAGTCATCTTAATGCGACTACACAAGTTAGCTGAGCGCATATATCCAGAGTCACAGTGTGGATTCCGAGCTGGCAGATCAACAACAGACATGATCTTCTCTCTCCGCCAGCTTCAGGAAAAATCAAGAGAGCAGAAAAGACCATTATATATCGCCTTTATAGACCTCACAAAAGCATTCGACTTGGTTAGTAGGGATGGACTCTTTAAAATCCTCCTGAAAATAGGCTGCCCTTCTAAAATGCTGGAAATGATAAAGTCATTCCATGACGGCATGAAGGGAACAGTCCAATATGCTGGAAGCACGTCACAGCCCTTTGATATACGAAGTGGCGTTAAACAAGGCTGTGTTCTGGCTCCGACCCTCTTCGGAATCTTCTTTGCCTTACTCTTGAAACATGCATTCAGAGATGCAACTGAAGGAATATGCCTTCACACTAGGTCAGATGGCCGTCTGTTTAATCTTTCAAGGCTGAAGGCAAAAAAAAAAATCAGAAGGGTCACTATAAGAGACTTGTTGTTCGCTGATGATGCTGCAGTCGTCACTCAAAGCCAACAGGAGCTTCAGAGCTTGATGAATCGCTTCACTAAAGCATGCAAGGACTTTGGCCTCACAATAAGTCTAAAGAAAACGAATGTGCTGAGTCAGGATGTGGGTGCTGCACCAGTTATCACTATCGATAACTATGAATTGGCAGTGGTGCACCACTTCACATACCTAGGGTCTACCATCAATGACAAACTCTCACTGGATACAGAAATCGACAGCCGCATTGGCAAAGCTGCAGCTACCTTTGCCCGCCTCACATCGCGTGTTTGGGGAAACTCTAAACTCACAATGAAGACCAAAGCTGCGGTATATAATGCATGCGTCACAAGCACACTCCTATATGGCAGCGAGACCTGGACGACCTATGCTAAGCAAGAAAGAAGGCTCAATACTTTCCATTTGCGGTGTCTACGCTGCATCCTCGGCATCTCGTGGAAAGATAAAGTGACAAATGTCAAGGTGTTGTCACGTGCTGGCCTTCAAAGTATGTATACGCTTCTTAGACAGCGCAGACTTCGCTGGCTTGGCCATGTTCGCCGCATGGAAGATGGTCCCATCCCAAAAGATATCTTCTACGGACAATTAGCAGATGGCAAGAGAACAGTTGGGCGACCACAGCTGAGGTTCAAAGATGTGTGCAAGAGAGATATGAGGGCACTGGACATGGATCCAGCAACATGGGAGGATGAAGCTGCCGATCGCACTAAGTGGCGATGCTATTTACGGCGCCACCTCAGACTGGGCGAAGAGAGGCTCACACAGGAAGCAGAGGTGAGGAGAAAACGTCGAAAGGAGCACCAGGAAAATAAGCAGCTGAGGGCTGTCACCTCAGGGGCGCATTCCCATAGTCAGTTATGACTGAAGGGGCTATTATTATTATTATTATTATTACGTTCGTAACCTTTAGGGTACTTACCACTGTCCACTACCAGACATGTTTTAATTCATCTGTCACCCGACCTAACGATTACTTACATATAAGTCCCAAGTAAGTAATTGTTAGGTCGGGCGACGGACAAATTAAAACATGTCTGGTAGTGGACAGTGGTAAGTACCCTAAAGGTTACCTTGGATCCGCTAATGATGTATATATACACACACACATTAGTGAATGTAATGCTAATATTACCTACTTACTGCTGGGAGTTATGAATGTATTCATTTGAAAAGATAGAAATGTTAAGAGTGTCTGATTGGCTAAGTGGTTAGAGCACTTGCCTCTTGTGGCAAAGTTACAGAGTTGCGGGATCGAAACCTGTTAGCGTCACGCTCAAGTCTACCCAGCTGTAAATGGGTAAAGAACTCTGCTCTTAAGTTAGGGAGGGCAAACACAGTGCGGAAAGGAACTGGTAACCCATCACATAAAGCTGGACCTAGTTTGGTGCAGTCTCTAACACATCACTCTCTAACACATCACTCTCTAACACATCACTCTCTAACACATCACTCTCTAACACATCACTCCCCTACGGCAGTTTCTGGTATGTGTCTACCTTTACCTTTTAAATAAATGATTTTGTTCGTTTGTTCACTCATGAACGCAGCCCTATTGGTTCTGTGTGAATGTATCTGATGCTTGCTTGCTTTATTGTGTATTCAGTCCCTCCGCACGTTTATCTTCTTTGTCTGCTGTTGTACGTGATCATTTTTTCCTCCTCTCCCAAATGCCTTCTTTGCCAACTCTCTCCTAACACTCCATTACCAGGATCGCCCCTATATCTGTTTGTAATGGATATCTGTATTTTTCTTTCATGGCTTTGCTTTGAGGAAGAATATATGAAAGTCAGAGAAAATAGATCTGTTGTTTTGTTTTTCTGTTCCATGTTAAAGAATTTTATTCTCAATATTAATTATCATCACCATAGTCATTATTGTCACCATCATCATCACCATAGTCATTATTGTCACCATCATCATCACCATAGTCATTATTGTCACCATCATCATCACCATAGTCATTATTGTCACCATCATCATCACCATAGTCATTATTGTCACCATCATCACCATAGTCATTATTGTCACCATCATCATCACCAGTCATTATTGTCACCATCATCATCACCATAGTCATTATTGTCACCATCATCATCACCATAGTCATTATTGTCACCATCATCATCACCATAGTCATTATTGTCACCATCATCATCCTCCTCTCCAAGCATTCACATGCTCTTATAGCATTGGTTTCTGAAGTGTATGAGTTAGCAGTGGTCCCAGTCATATCCTGTATGTTCCCTGTCTCATAAGAGTCCCACGGGAACTAAATGGGGTAACCAGAAACGTACTTAAAAAAAAACCAAACAAACCAGAAGCTTCCCATGATTCTCCTGCAACCGGGTTCAGTTGCCAGGACAGGATGGAGATTTTTTTCAAAACCAGTGGTTCCTAATGATGTCATACTCCCCCCTGATCTCATGGGTAGTGAGATCGTATGCTTAGCCTTCTCGGATAAGGGTGAAAAATTAGGATGTCCCGTGTACAAGCTGCGTGCATTAAAAATCCCTCGGCAGTTGGAAATCGTAAAGAGTATGCCATACAGCCGCTGCCCTGGCAAAATTTACAAAATTAGGAAAACCTACCCACCACAAAAAATATTTATATAGAATGTGTGATTCATGTATACACAAATTGAGATCCTCGCAGGTGCTACGGATTTAGTGCACTGTGCTGAGATCCTCCTTGTGTGATCTAAGAGGGGTGACCGGTGGACTGATGATGTTGTCTGTGTGCAATGAAGATGGTTCTTAAAACCAAACCAAACCTGCTGCAACTTCTGCTACCTGTGGTTAAAGTTGCAGTTCTCCATTTCTTCCGTGGTCAGTAGATGGTACTCTTTTACTAGAGTTGGTAAAATTCTATTTGGCCCATCAGGTGGTTTTGACCAAAGGTAGTGTCCACTCATGAAAGTCTGTCCAGACTCCTTCCCCCCAGGACAGCTGGCCATTTCATAGTGATGTTGCCAACTGTCAGTTAGCCATTCACTGTTTAAAAAAAATAAATAAATAAAAAAAAAAGAATTAAACTTACTTACAGGAAATTTAAATTTACGCACATACTTATTTCTCGTAAGTTACTTATACTGTCTGGCCTATTTCATTCAATGCTCATGTTTTCCAACTTTAATTCTTCTTCTTCTACTACTACCACTTATAATACTACTGCTACTGCTACTACTATTACCGGACCGTAACCCAGAATCCAAACACCCGAAACCTGAAATATTCAGAAAATCTAAAGTTTTGTTGGCCAACTCTTGGGTGATATCTGAAAAAAAAAAATCAGATTGCCGAAACACGGCCATCCCTGAGTATTTCAGATTCTGGGTTACAGACCTGTACTACCTACTACTACCACGACCACCACCACAACTACTTCTTAGTCATTCCTCTTCTACTTTGTGGTGTAGAAGTTTGCCAGAGACAGAGCCGTGCTATTCTATCAGATGTGTTCATTTTGGCCTGATTTCAGTCCAGTCCTCTGTCCTTAAGATAATGTCTGATGTTGTCCTCCGAGCAAACTTTGGGTCATCATCATCATCATCATCATCCTTCAGCTCTCCAAGGAGCATAGGACTTCAACAAATTTATGCCAAATCTTTATGTCCAGTGCCATCAGCTCCAGGTCTGTCCATGGCTTCTTCATCCCCTTAACTTCTGTCTGTAGTTCTCTTCTTTTGTCTCCCTCTACATCATTTACCCTGGAGATTCTAGAACATGGACTGCCTTGTAATGCTATCCACAGGTTTCCTATCCATCTCCAGAGTCTTCTAATCTCTTGTTCCACTAGTGCTTAATCACTTCAATCCATCTATTCTAAGCAAGCACCTATTTATGAAAGGTTGTGTTCATGCAGGGGTGAATTCTACAGAAATTTGTCTTATATGATGTTGCTGACAGCCCCATGCCCAACCTTTGTTAGTTGCCTCATATGACACACCTGCAGGAGTCTACTCATTCTTTGTCTCTCTGTAGACCTCCGAGAGTAATACAGGTAAAAAAAAAAAAGGTAAAGGATCCCGTTACACGCCCATTGAGGCATATTGGGAATATGGTGTTATGCCCATATTGTCTTGACCATCGGCACACTAGGGGTGATGTGGTCAGTATCACGCAGGCCACCTTTAACCTTCCCAGAGTTGCTGTGGTACCCAATTCATGAGGCTGGGTCGACTCCAGAGCTGTTTGCAGTCTAAAAAATCCCTCATCTTCTGATCGATTCATGAACCACTGAGCTAGGAAGCCAGTACACTAACCCCTGCACTACCACAGAGTAATACAGGACTTGATGCCAAGTGTTGGCAGCAGGAAACATGAAAGGCTTCCATACCTTAGCAATGTCCTCTGTTAGCATCCATTTGTCAGAGTAGTTGGAGCTCTTGTGGCAAAGTTATAGGGTTCTGGGTTCAAAACCTGGTAGAGACATGCTTCAGTGTCTACCCAGCTGTAAATGAGTACCTGATTTTTCCCTTGAGTAAGGGAAGGCAAGCGCTACAATGAGCGGAACTGGCCACCCATCCTCATAAAGCTGGACCTAGTATAGTGAAACATCTAACTTTTCACTCCCCTACGGCAGTATTTGCTATGTAACTACTTCAATTGTAATCTTCTCTGTACTCATTAATATTCTTTTTTAATTGTTACTGTTTCCATTCTTGTAGATGGTATGACAAGATCACCAATGTGACAAGAACCAGACAAGTGCCAGTGGAACAAGAGATGAGAAGACGCTGGACATGGATAGCACACACATTGAGGAAACCTGTTGATAGCATTACATGACAGTCCTTGTTCTGGAACCCCCAGGGTAAGAGAGGTAGAGGGAGATCAATGAACACATGGAGAAGAGAACTGGAGACAGACAAGAAGGGGATGAAGAAGATTTGGAAAGACCTTGAGTTTTCTGGCATGTGACAGGAAGATTTGGCATGTGACAGGAAGATTTGGCATGTGACAGGAAGATTTGGCATGTGACAAGAAGATTTGGCATAAGTTTGTTGAAGGCCTATGCTCCTTTTGAACTGAAAGCTGATGACAATTCTTGTAGATCGTGTTGTAAGAGCAAAGATTAATTTTGTAAACAGGGTTAAACGAACAACTGACAGCATTTTACCTTGCAGTGACTGAGTCAACGCCCATAATGCTGGACGGTATTGGAAGGAAGATAGCTGGGGTTACTGGTGTGGCTGTGTCTCTACCAAAGCTGTCTGCAATGACTGTGACCTTGACTCTGTGAATAAGCTTCTGGACATTAATGGCAGCTGACAAACCAACTATGCCGGCACCAACGACTCCAACATCCAGAGATGACATATTTGCTGCTGCTGTACCTAGATTAATGAAAGAAAAGGTCTCTATAATCCTTCGTTTTTTTCCCCTTCACCTTGTGTTCCTTAAGGAACAAGTGGCTACTACTGCAGTAGGTCCCAAGAAGCTTGAGCCAAATCACTTCCAGTTCTTTTGCAGTATTTTCCCGTAGCAATTAGTTTCACATGATGAGGTTGCCAGCCTCATGTAAAAACCTCATATTAGTCATCCTATACAACCTGCCTGATGGTGTAGTAGTCCTGTTCTTTCTTTGCCTCATCAGAGACTCCCAAGAACCACATGGAACATAACTAACATTGGTCAAGCAAAATGAAAAGTTTACATTTATCTTAATGCTAACTGGGCAGCAATGACAACAATATACATAAAGTTGGAAGGACAGTGATATTATTGTTGTTGTTTTGGGTCCTCATCTTCATTTTGCTTTTTACTCTTTAGCAGGGACCCAAAGACGCAGCAATAGAGAACGCAGTCAGCGACTCATAGCTTGACTGCCTGCGTCAGGACCAGCGAATCAGAGCTGGTCAAGACCTCACTCCACCTCCACGTGGTGGTCCTGGAAACAGTCTGCAGCAGTGCAGTCTGGCTGAGCGAGTGTGGATTGCAATGGGAAGGCAAACCCGGTCCTAAAAAATGCCGTGCAGAAGTCGGATGTGTCGACCGAAAGGTGCAGATATCACAGCTTAGGCACAAACAGACACAACGCAACCACCGTCCTTTTCAGGACGAACGAGGAAGAAGAAGAAGAAGCTCTTTAGCAGCCAATACCAAGTTGAAGACTCCTTGGTATTATCTACACTGTAGATCTAGGATTTTTCTGTGGCTTTTCTGCCATTCCAGAACATGTTGAGTTGAAGTCATGAACTCCAGTTTCTCCAGCTTGGCTTGCATTTAAAGGATCGTCACATCTGGTCCCAAGCTAGGAGTAAGAAGTGCGTGGCATAATGTGCATTCCCCGCCATCCAAGGAGACTCTCCAACTATGCAGAGCTAAAATACTGTGCTCTGGTTCTGGGCTCTCCCAAGGAATTGTCACATCCTGCACTAAGCCATTTCTCAGCTCCCCTTGCCTATCACTGGGTCCATAATGAAATCCTCCTGCATGCAGTCAACCAGGTCAAAGCCAAAGTTACATCCGGGGCTCAAGTGACTTCTCCAAGCTTAGTGTGCAATTCTCAGCAAGTTTCACCACAAGGGGAGTCCCTGGAAGTGTGTGGATGATTACAAGAGTCAATGAGGGTGTAATTAGCCTCTCACAGATAGAGGTTCACTTCCACGTATATATATTATAGCATTGTGCATAGCTAGTGGTCATATAAGGATGACTCCAGATATGCCTCCATGCATTGTAGTGGGCATGAATCCACTGTACTTTTACTTATTTAAATTCAAAGCTGGTTGTCATTAGTGCTTCTGCCAGGCTGTGTAATTCATTGTTTTTATGGTTCCTGATGATAGTGATGACTGACGAAGAGTCTATAAGGAGCACCATCTTGTCTCTGGCAAGATATTTATTTTTCCATGACAGGTAATTTCAATTCAGTATGGCTTGGCCATGTCTGCAGAATGGAAGAAGATTGGCTACCACGACAAATATGGCAAACCAAGAGCTAGAGATACAGACCTCCAGTACGACCCAAAGTTTGCTGGGAGGACAAATTAGACAATCTCTAAAGGACTAATGACTAGATAGGATAGTATGGTGCTCTCTCTGGCAAACCTCTACACCCCAAGCTGGAACAGAACGACTAAGTAAGTTAGTAAGATGGTAATTGCAGCTGATTTTAGTGCTTTTGCCTCCACTTTGAAAAGTTGCTTGAGAATTTTCCAGTGGCCATCGAGATATGTATTTCCTGTGGAGTACTAAGGGGGTGTCGGCGTCTGTGGCCTAATGGATATGAACGCAGTTTCATAATCCAGATATACCAGGTTCGAAACCTGCTGCAGGCGGTTTGGTAGCAGATAACTTTGTGTGGATTTTTAACAATGGTATAAGCGCCGTACCGTTCAGAAAGCAATGGCAAACTACTGAATGAAAAAATTGCCTAGAAAAATCACAAACAGCCAATAAAAGCTGGGGTTGATTGCCACGTCGTGTAAAGGATAAGCAACTAACTTTTTAACTATGGGGGTACGAGGGGACGGGCCGCCTCGGGTGCCTAATACTTAAAGTATGCCCCTGCTCATACTTAGAATTTCTACACGTAACTTGCCTGTATCAGTTTTATTGCAGTGCTAAATAATCTGAACCTCGTCATGTAAAATTAATAGCTATAAACCACTGCTGCCAGAGATTTGAGCGCGCTGGTGCTGGCTTTTTGAAGGGTGCGGTGATGGCTCCACGTGGAACGAAAATTCAGTTGAATGAATGAATTTTCATGATACGTAAGTTTAATATTTTTCTTTCATTTTGATTTGTCCTATTTACAGTGATTTGACAGGAGATACGATGCCACTCAGATGCGATGCCACTTTGGCGCATCGGCAATTATTTATATCATTTGGAATTTAAAACAATATATATCCTAATTATAACCCATTAGATGTTGAATGGGATATTTCTCATGATCAAATATTTTAAACATCCTTTCAACTGGGATAAACGACTCACTTTTGACCTACTGGAATAAACAGTAAATAAGAGTATAATCTAGATTGCAACTGTTTACATGTTTCATTTCTTACCGCGAAGGAAGTTACTACAGTTCAAAGAGTTCATATCCTGTAACGACTGACGACCAATCATATTATGCAGAGATACTATTTCCCGTTAACTACCGAAAGATCTGCCGTTTTGGTGCAGGAAAAAAAAAACAGGACTTCATCTGTGACAGTGCATGGCATAGCTCTGCGACGCAGTTTCATGACTTCCTTCTGCCATGAAATCGGGATAATTTTCCCTATCAGTCATCGAAATGACAGACCTTAGGAAAAGCAAAAGTTCTTGCAATTGTTGCGCGCTACTTCGACAATAAATATTGTTGGTACAAAGATCCAGTGTTTAGTCTGGCAGGTGTATGTGACGGAAAAGTTGTAACACTTGTGGCAAACGAAATAGACAAACTTTTTGAAAAGGAGGGCAGCCCGTGGAGTTGGAGTACCTGCATCTGATTTCCAGCAATGTTGTGACGAAATTATGGTGTTTTGGCCATTTTGAGCAATTGTCATGTCAGGATGCTTGTTGTAGATGCGCCTGTTCTTCGCTTGTTCTTTGTGCATCCAGCCCTGCGATATTTTGGGATATGAATCAGCCAGGAGTTTAATTCTTTGTAGCTGCAAAGGGAAGACAAATTTTGCACCAGGTCAATGCTCGATTTCAAGCAACTCTCAACAGGGCGTACAGGAGTTCCAGGCCTTTACTTGTCAGAATATAAAATTTTTAACCTTGCTGGTACACAGTCACTCGTGTATTACTAGACCCAGAAAGGGCAGCAAAAAAATGAAACACTATAACCTACCATGCATGTCGTAAAGAAGTGGCTAAGGAGAGTTAGTCATAGTACCGGTTACCCCATCCTGTAGCAATTTTAAACCAAAAACATTAAACAAACTAAGCTTTCATTGCATTGGTAAATAATTGAAAAATATATTGAGATCAAGAGAAGATCAAGTCCAATAGAAAAATCAAAATGTTCACATCAAATTTAAAGTCAGTCCTATTGTATCACCCTGAAACATGGAAAGCAACAAAAACAAAAAAATGAACCTACCTGCTCACTACGAGAGGAACCTATTAATACGAGGTTTTACGTGAGGCTGGCAACCTCATCATGTAAAACTAATCGCCATTGAAACCATCGCTGCAACCGCATGCGAATGCTTGGTGCGGGCTTCCTGGAGACATGCTGCAATGCTGGCTCCATGCTCTGCAAGGAGCGCAAAAGAGTCGGTGCTGGCTTCCTAGGAACAATTACAGTGCTGACACCATGCTCCGTAAGAAGAGACAGGGAGAAAGAAGAAGAAGGCTTTCATAAACGGGTGCTTGCGTAGAATAATAATATTAATAATAGCCCCTTTAGTCATAACTGACTATGGGAATGCGCCCCAGATGTGACAGCCCTCAGCTGCTTATTTTCCTGGTGTTCCTTTCGACGTTTTCTCCTCTCTTCTGCTTGTTGTGAGAGCTTCTTTCCGCCCAATCTGAGGTGACGCTGTAGACAGCATTGCCACTTGGTGCGATCGGCAGCTTCATCCTCCCAGATTGCTGGATCCAGTGTCCTCATGCCTCTCTTGCACGCATCGTTGAGCCTCAGCTGCGGTCACCCAACTGTTCTTTAGCCATTTGTCCGTAGAAGATATCTTTCGAGATGCGACCATTTTCCATGCGGCGGACATGGCCAAGCCAGCGTTGTCTGCATTGTCTAAGAAGAATAGAAGGATTGAAATGGGATGACAAGTTTGCTAATGTGGAACTGATGACAAGTTTGCTAATGTGGAACTGATGACAAGTTTGCTAATGTGGAACTGATGACAAGTTTGCTAATGTGGAACTGATGACAAGTTTGCTAATGTGGAACTGATGACAAGAACCAGACAAGTGGACTGTTCAAACTCACAAACATCAGTGCTTTTTTCCAGCGCTCAGTTTTAAATATTTGTACATGTCCAAAATGTCTACCACCCACCTACATAAATTGTTATAATGTGTTAGTAATTAATCATAACTATTAAGATAATATTAAGCCAAATCTAAATTTTATTATTATTCAGAAAAACTTAGTATTCACTAAAATATGAAACTGTATCAAAATAATTGTCCTTGGTGCCTCGTAGCAAGAGTCTCAAGTGGCGCAAGTGGGTGGCAACCTCATCGTGTAATACAGATTGCTACAGAAACCACCGCAGCAAGAGCGCAGCAATGTTTTCGTGCAGGCTTCCTGCAAGTGGACCAGCTGTAGTAGCGTCTCCGTGCTCCTTAGGGAGCGTGATGGGAAACGATGATGATGGTGATGATGATTTTGATGATGATGGTGATAATAATGATGATGATGATGATGAAAAGAAAAGCAGTGATGAGTTAGACATGCTGTAGTTAACCTTTTCTTCCCCTTAGTTTCACTTTAAATGCTAGGACTGAATAAGCTTTGTATTTACAGAATCTAGCAGAACACTTTATATTATGAATGGCATGTGATTTAGTTAGAATTTATTTTAATATGTCTTTGTTTTCTGATTTCAAGCGGTAATTGTTCTTTGAATGTTTGACTTGTGAATGAGCAAAGAAGCAATATTTTCACAAGTCATAAAAAACATATAACAGCTAAGTCTTCCAGGTTAAAGGCAATATATAGTGAACAGTACAGTCAGCTGGACAAGAAAGTAAAACGTCAAACCCGTGCTAACAAAAGGACATTTCTGGATGACCTTGCAAGACAGGCAGAAGAGGCAGCACTGAGAAATGAACAAAGCACAGTTTATAAAATAACTAAAACTATCAGTGGAAATCGAGGTGCAAACAACATAACGTTAGTAAGAGACAAGCAAGGAAATCTCATCACCACAGCACAGGGGCAGGAAACAAGATGGGCAGAGCACTCCAGAGAAACACTGAATAAGGAACCACCAGAGACTCAGCTGAATGTTCCTGAGGCTGAAAGTGACTTAGACGTAAATACAGACATTCCACGAAAAGAAGAAATCATCACAGCTATCAAAAGGTTTAAAAATGGAAAAGCGCCTGGTCACGACAATCTAAATGCTGAGTTATTCAAGGCAGACCCTGAACTAGCAGCAGAACTATTAGAACCACTATTTGCACAAGTCTGGGAAACTGAGGCAACACCAACAGAGTAGAGTAAAGGAATAATTGTCAAATTGCCCAAGAAGGGCGACCTTGCAGACTGCAACAACTGGAGAGGAATTACTCTCCTCTCAGTTCCCAGCAAAATACTAGGCAGGATAATCATCCAGAGAATTTCAAAAGCAGTTGACCATAAACTGAGGAAAGAACAAGCGGGCTTTAAAAAGAACAGAAGATGTGCAGATCATATATTCACCCCCAGGAACATTATAGAGCAGTGCTCAGAATGGCAGAGACAGCTGTACATTAACTTTGTTGATTTTGAAAAGGCTTTCGACAGCATACACCGGACAGCCTATGGAAAATACTGAGGGCTTATGGAATTCCCAGCCGCATTGTTTCCATCATAAAAAGCCTCTATTCTAACTTTACATGCAGTGTTGGATTGAGTAATGTAACTTTCGAAGTGAAAACAGGAGTACGACAGGGATGCCCCTTATCAACAACATTATTTTTGACAGTCATAGATTGGGTGATGCGCCAGACAACAGAGGGCAGTCCAAGAGGAATTAGATGGACAACATTTTATACACTGGAAGACCTGGAATATGCAGATGACATTGCACTACTCGCGCATTCACATCAACACATTCAAGACAAAACCGATAGACTGAATAAGTATGGCCAGCAGGTTGGCCTGAACATCAATCTGAAGAAGACAGAGGTCATGACACTAAATGTGGGCAATCCTGAGCCAATAACAATAAGGAACCAGAAGTTAGAACAGGCAGACACATTTACTTACCTAGGATGCATAGTAACACCTGACGTCGGAACAAGCAAGGACATTAACAACAGAATGAATAAAGCGAGAACAGCCTTTGCTATTCTCAACAACATTTGGACGTCTTCCCAGTACAGCACAAACACCAAATTAAGACTGTATGAGAGCTGTGTACTTTCTGTGCTTCTCTATGGTGCGGAATGTTGGAGAGTAACAGAGAAGGAAATGTCGAAACTGTCCTCCTTCCACACAATCTGCCTAAGGAAAATTCTCCGAATCTTTTGGCCAAACACCATCAACAACCAAGAACTACTTATTCGGAGTAACCAGGAGGACATGCACACCATCATAGCTGGCAGACGCTGGAGTTGGGTTGGCCACGTCCTCAGAAGGGACCCTGATACCATCACAAGAACAGCTCTGCTATGGACCCCCGAGGGAAAGCGAAAGCGAGGCCGACCAAAAACAACTTGGCGGAGAACTGTGGAAGCCGAGATGCAAAGAACGAACCAGAGTTGGGGCACTGTACGAAGGATGGCAGCCGACCGAGCAAGGTGAAATCAATTTGTTGCTGCCCTACAGGACGCCACCAGGCGTGATGGCCGCTGACTGCTTTGATGGTTGGCGGTTATGGATCAAAGAAGAAGTTTCACTTTAAATGCTAGGACTAAATAAGCTTTGTATTTACAGAATCTAGCAGAACACTTTATATTATGAATGGCGTGTGATTTCGTTAGAATTTATTTTAATATGTCTTTGTTTTCTGATTTCAAGCGGTAATTGTTCTTTGAATGTTTGAGTTGTGAATGAGCAAAGAAGCAATATTTTCACAAGTCATAAAAAAACACATAACAGTAGAAATGCTCTCTGCTTTCCCTTTCAGAAACAACGTTTACAATCAAGTTCCTCGAAAAAAAAAGTTATCCTATTTTGTTTCGTGAGTGTAAGAATCACACAGGTAAAAAACTCTTTGATTTTGAATCTTACAAGTTTTATTTTATTTTATTTAACCCTTTAACGACTCTCCCCCTTTTCCTCCACCGCATTTACTCAAAGTGAGGCGATAGTCTGTAATCTTTCGTACAATGTGTAAAATATATATCTGGTTTCCAGAAGTAGAACTAGAGGTGAGAAGCAGACGTTGGTGATGGATAGGATACACATTGAGGAAACCTGTGGATAGTATTAATGTTCTACCGTACGTCGTACGAAACGAATAGTTTTTTTGACGACAAAATACGTATGCGCGTACGGTAAAACTTCCGTACGATGAAATACGTTTCATCACTGCGTCAAATGACTATTTTTCTGTCAATCTGAGCGTTTTAACACATGTTCGTCTAGCAATTCAAGCTGTAGTTTAAATAAAACATATGTGTACTATATTTACCTTTAAAGTGTCAGCAAAACTCTTGTTACATAAAAACAAACAACTTGTTTCTGTACACATTATGCACTAATGACGTAATTTCACGCTATAGGCTACCAATGGAAAGAGCCTCATGTCAACCTTACGCTTCTTAATTTAACGAATAATAACGTGTTATAACGCGTAATTTATTTTTTGCCGTAAAATACGTGTATTTTATTCTCAGACGCAACGTACAGTAGAACATTGGATAGCATTACAAAGCAGTCCTTGTTCTGGAACCTCCAGGGCAAGAAGGCAGAGATAGACCACAAAAAAGACATGGAGAAAAAAACTGGGGACAGGAGTGAACATTATGAGGAAGACGTGAAAAGAGCTTGAGCTGGTGGCGCGTGACAGGAGGACTTGATACGTGTTTGTTGAAGGCATATGCTCCTTAGGGAGCTAGGGTTACTGATTGATTAAATTAGTGGCACAGAACCAACCATAGACATATACCAAGACAGTACTTTTTACAACTGGTGGTATGAATACCCAAAATACTCATTTAAAGTTAACATTTTAAGGAACACATATCACAAAGAGCTGACATTCAATGACAGTGGATCAAAGTCAAGTCTTACTTACTTAGTCGTCCCCCTTCTACCGTGAGGTGTAGAGGTTTGGAAGAGAGAGCGCCAGACTATCCTATCGGCTGTCTTCCTTCTGGCCTGGCTCCATTGTAGTCCTCGGTCCTTCAAATATTGTCTAATGTTGTCCTCCCAGCGGACTCTAGGTCGTCCTGGCGGTCTGGATCCCTGGCACTTAGCCTCCCATACCTGCCATGGCAGCCGATCTTCTCCGATTCTGCAGATATGGAAAAACTATCTTAGTTGGGACTGTTTTACTTGGGTCTGCAGAGTTTGGGTTTTTAGACCTTGACGTATCGTCTGCTTGCGGACCATGTCAGGACTTAAAGTCAAGTCAAGGAACAAAAACGATGAAATATAAATTTTCAAAGTAAAAAAGTATTTCCTTATATCAAACTGATAATGTTCTTATATATCTATATTATTCCAGTTAAAAAAAAAAAAACTAATTGAGCGCCTATCTATATGTGATTCAACATGAATATAGAAAAAACAACTACTCGTACCTACAATAAGATTTTAAAAACATAAGTGTATTATGTTTTTGTAAAATGCCTCAGTGAACAACGCTTGCGGAAATTACAAAATAAACCAGCACAGCAGTATGAAATTGATTCTCCAAAGAGTACCTACTGTAATGCGGGGGGGGGGGGGGGGGGGGGGGGGGGGGGGGGGGGGGTAATGCGGGGGGGGGGGGGGGGGCGGGGGGGGGGGAAGCGGGGGGGGGAACGGACCACGCCATCTGTGTGGGGACGTTCAAGCGGGGACAAGTGGGTGACCATTAAAACCTGTTAATTAAAAATGCTCAAGCTCATCATGTAAAAATAAATTGCTACAAAACTACTTCTGAAAGAGCATGTGAATGCTTGCTGCAAGCTTCCGGCAAAGGCAGTTGCTACAGCGATTAGGACAGTGGCGATAATGATTTAAGAATACTCTCCAAATACGGCTAATGCGATCAAATAAAACAAGCCGTCAAAAAGCAAATTTTATCAAGGGAGAGTAATTAGAAAAGAAAGTGAGGTGCTTCGCACTACTTATTAACAGTTAATTCCCCTTATAATGTTAGTTTGCAATTAAAATACAGACTGTCATCGACTTATAACGTATACGCCTTACTGCCTACCTTAGCCTATCTACCTATCTACCATAAATTACTGTCATAAGTGAGTGCTTGCACAGAACAGAAGGACTGAAATGTTTTTCAGGCCGTAAATGGAGGATTCTTCAGCAAAAGAGAAATTGGCAAGAAGACAAAAGATGGCTGTATACCGCTACACCTATCAACCAGTCTTAACATAAGGATGCGAGTCATGAGCAATGACTACGACCCACAAAAAACCAACTCCAAACCTCAGAAAGCAGGTATCTGAGGAAGGTGGTTGAAATAACAAGAAGAGACATGGTCCACATCCAGATGATACGTCATTGCCTCAAAACCCAGCCCCTGCAGATCCATGTGAAACAGTCCCAATTGCGACGGTTTGGTCTTGTATGCAGAATGGAAGAAGACTGGATACCACGACAAATATGGGAAACAAAGAGCCAGGGATCCAGACCTCCAGGACGACCCAGAGTTCGATGGGAGGACAACATTAGACAATCTCTGATGGACCGAGGACTAGATTGGAACCAGGCCAGGAGGAAGACAGCCGATAGAATAGTGGCGCTCTCTCTCTCTGGCAAATCTCTACACTCCATGGTAGAAGAGGAACGACTTAGTAAGACGGTAATGATAAGACAACTAATGTGAAACTGACGAAAGAACCAGACATACCAGTGAAGTAATAGATGAGGAGAAGCCATTATCTTCATCATCAGCTGCCATCTCCACAACGAAGATTGGCTGTAATGGATCTCCAACGTCTTCTGTCTCTTGTCTTGGTGGTGCACTCTAATAGACTCTTTCCTGTCCATCTGTTGATGTTATCTTCCCATTTATAGCGCTGTCTTCCCCTTGCACGTTTGCCTTCAACTCTACCTTCTATTATGGTCTTCTGCAAGGTGTTATGCCTTTTTATGTGGCCAAAGTATTTTAGCTGCCGAACTTTGATCTCCTTTGAGTAGAAGACACTGGCGTTCAATAGAACACACATTAAGAAAAATCAGCATAAAGTATTACAAGACAGTCCTTGTTTTGGAATACGCAGTGTAAGAGGAATAGTGGGAGACCGACAAGCAAGGAACTGGATACAAGCATGCAAGGGATAAAACCAACATGGAAAGACCTTGATCGGATGGCACAGGACAAAAAAGGCTTGGCGTGAATTTGCTGAAGGGCTGTTCTCCGTTGAGAGCTGAAGGTCAATGAGGGCATGAGTAAGTCTTCATCAGCAAAAGATTGTATTACAGTGCTAGGTGATATCCAAGAGCACGCTTCGGCAACCAGTCGATCCAGATCTGCCGGATAATCCCAGTGGGATTTGGTGGATCTTTAGGCAACAGTCGGGGCGGGGGGGAGGGGAGATAAAGCATGTCTGCCTGCCTCTCGGTCTGCCTGTCTGTCTCTCTGTATGTCTCTCTGCCTGTTGTTGTTGTTGTTGAACTAGGGCTGCTGAGCTTTTTGCTCTTTTGCAGCAAAACCACGTTGAAGACTCCTTGGTATTATCTACACTGTAGGCTTTTCTTGTGGCTTTTCTGCCATTCCGAAACATGTTGAGATGAAGTCATGAGCTCCAGTTTCTCCAGCGTGGCTTGCATTTAAAAGGATCATCACATCTGGTCCCAAGCTAGGAAGAAGCAGCTCGTGGCATACCGAGCATTCCGTCGTCTAAGTGAGCTCTCTAAATATGCAGAGCTAAAATACTAAGCTCTGGTTCTGGGCTTTCCCAAGACATTGTCAGGTCCTACACATATCCACTTCTCATCTCCCCCTGCCCATCATAGGTCACTAGTGAGATCCTCCTGCATGCAGCCAAACAGGTAAAAAGCTAGAGTTACATCCGGGGCTCAAGTGACGCCTCCAAGCTTAGTGTGCAATGCTCGGTTCTCAACATATTTCACCACAGGAGATATCCCTGGAAGTGTGTGGATGGTTTCAAGAGGCAATGATAGTGTAATTAGACTCACAAACAGGTTCACTTCCATATTTGATTACTGTAGCATTGTGCTTAGCTGGTGATTGTATAAGTATGACTCCCAGATATGTCTCCATGCATGTCTCTCTGTCTCTGCCTGTGTTTGTCTGTGTCTATTTGTCTGTCAGCGTGTCTCTCACTCTTATTTATTTTGTTTTTGCTTGCTTGATGAGTGTATTTTTTCACTCAGTACCCCTCAGTTCCCTATGGAGCATAGGCTTGCAACCAATTTACGCCACGTCTTCCTGTCTTATGTCATCAGATCAAGGTTTTTCAATGATTTCTTTATCCCATTACTATAAGTCTCTATTTCCCTTTCTCTATTTTTTTTTTTGGGTGCATTCTCAATCTATTTCTCTTAGTTCGCGGAGGACCTTCTTCAGTCTCGTGTGGTTGAGTTCAGAGTCGGCTCTTGGGCGGTGCGAACCCACTGGGCGACGACGTGGGGGAGGATCTGAAATTCATTACAACATAGTAAGAACATTAAAATTCTAAAAGAACAAGCCTGATGAAACACAAAATTTGACAGTAAATAGTTCTTTGCTGTACAAACAATGTCAAAGATTCAAAAGAGTTGTAATCCAATGGATTCCATCTCATTGTAACATCCCCGGCAATGAAGAGGTTGACAGATTGGCACAGGAAGGTGGAAATCTACCTCAGCCTGATGCAAGCATAACTTTCGATGAGGCAAAGAGTTTTATCAGAATCAGATACAGGAACAAACGGGATGCAGAACATCCAGGCCACACACAAAATGATGCATATTACCAGCTCAGCAGACGAGAACAAATGGTAATCTTCAGACTCCGCACAGGCCACAGCAGATTGGGATTGAGATTCAACAAGCTAAAAACAGGAATTACCGATGAGTGTAACTGTGGCACTGATAAAATGACTTGAACGTCTGCTTCACAGATGCCCAACATATGAGGAACAGAGGAAGCACAAATGGCCATCACCAGTACCGTTGCTGGAAAAAACTCTATGGAGATACAAATAGCCTCAATCTGACCACTGCTTTCTTTGAACATATGCCAGGAGAATTCTGAGAGTGTACGAGGAAAATATGAAAGTGTGCACCATTACAAGATCTTGCAGTACCCTAAAAAATCAATAGTGGCCAGCTCCAGTTAAGTTGAATTGTCTGACCTACAGTATTTACTTTGATTTTTTAAATGTTGTTGTAGTTTTTTGGCTTTAAGTGTTTTATAGGATGGAGTAACCGGGCCCATATAAAACCTTCGCCTGTTTACGACATGCCTGGTGGGATACAGTTTTACCGTTCTTTTTACCCTTTCGAACGCTAGCATGTTTACTATAGGCCTCAACACCTAGTAAAAAGATAATGCAGTCCCATAGCAGATACTGCCGTAGGGTAGTGAAGTGTTAGAGACTTCACTATTTTAGCTCCGGCATCGAGAGGTGGGTGGTAACCAGTTCATCTCCTTGTTGCCTTTTACTTCCCTTACTCAAGAGCAAAGTCAGGTACCCATTTATAGCTGGGTAGACTAGAGAGTGACTATACCGTTAATCGAACCCGGTGCCTATATCAACAGCCTCAAGCTGGCCACTGCTTTCTTTGAACATATTCGAGTTGGCATAACCCGGCACGTAGCTGCGAGAGACCCAGTGCTGTAACCACTCTGTCGATTGGACACTTTCAGCACCTAGTGGACCCCCTGAAAGTGGTGGTCGGAACAGACCCTTTACTTATATCCTATAATGTCATATGTTCCTATGTTTAAACGTCATAGCCTGTCCCATTCGCTGGGGACTGAAATGTCAAGGATAAAGAAGAGAGGGAGAGATCTTGAGTGGATGGCACAGGACAATAGGACTTGGCACAAATTTTATGTAAGCTTTTGATCGTTGAGGAGGTGTTGATGATGATGATAATAATGGTTATGACAATGATGATGATGATGAAGTTAATGATGAAGATGATGATTATGAGAACGATGATGATGATAATGATGATGAGGAGGAGGAAGATAATGCTGATGATGATGAAAGTAGTTATATTTGTATACACATTTGTCGTACATTGATTATAGTTACTGAGCCAATTATACAAGGAAGGACACACTTAATGTGTGCCCGGGAGCCCTTTACCTTGAAATCACGCCACTGCAACACATGGCGGATTAGTAGATGGGCTGATTTAAAAAATCATTACTTTCTTCGTGATGCCAAATGTCAAATTTTTTCGTCAGGTTTTGGCCGGACATCTAACTTGTTTGTTTATTTTAGCCCCCCCCCCCCCTCTCTCTCTCTCTCTCTCTCTCTCTCTCTCTCTCTCTGGAGGGTCTGATGATCTAGTTTTTTTTTCATTTTAATATACTTTACTTCTTAATTGTAATCAGATACTGTAAATGTATGCTTTTATACTACTTATAATGTTGCATCGCCATTAAACTAATACCTTAAGTATGTTGGAGAATGTCTGGATAGCTAGCAATAAAAGATGAGTAAGAGGAAGGGCAAAATGCAAGACGGGCCTATATGCACGATTCTCATCTATCAGTCAATACCCTTTACCTCCCTAAGGAGCATAGGTCATAAAGCTGAATCTCGTATAGTGGAGGCATCAACAATTCACTCCGTGTGGCAGTATCCTCTTGGGACTCAAAGCTGCTCACCTCTGGGAAAATTTTCTGCATACGCTAACACACGAAGTCCCTAGTCATTCAACAGCAGATTTCCAATATTTCACGACTTCTTGTTATATGCCACCATAATCTGATTATGTTTGAAGTAATTTCTAATTTACTGTATGAATGGTTTAAATTTTGTTTGTTTGTCTGTATTGTTTTTTTTTTTTTTTTCATTACTCTCTTTTATTTTTTAATTTATTTTTTTTTAATTAAAAAAAATTTTATATATTTTTTTTTAACATACTTAAATTTGATTTATGACTGGATATTACAAATGTATGCTATTATTTTACCTTGATAATGTTGAATGCTTAAAGAATGCTCAAAATACATGTGCGATTGAAAGGATACGGTATGTAAGATGACAGAGAGAAGAAGGGCAGAACTTAAGACGGGCCTGCGTGCCCAATTCTTAGCTCTTGGAAAATAAAGTTCGTTCGTTCGTTCGTTCTCTCTCTCTCTCTCTATCTCTCTCTCTCTCTCTCTCTCTCTCTCTCTCTCTCTCTCCTTTTATTTGTTATCTTTCTTTTAATAGATTTTACTTGTCTCTTTCATTTCTATTTCCGGCAGTCTTATCTTGCGCTGATTATCTCCCTGACACGCAGAAAATAGCTGCCTGAACTTATGTATGAATGTAATAAATTTCATTCAATTTAATTTGCTTCATCAACATGCGGAGGGGTTGGGGGGGGTGAATATTTTCTACTGTCTATTGTTTCGTGTGCTGTCCTTATCATTTTCGATGCCACTTGACTCTACAGATGTTTGTAGATAGGCGAAAGAAAATAGCTGTTTTAAAAATAAGATCACGATAAAATAGGAAACAATGATAATTTTTGTTGGAGATAAACAAAACAACAAATCCACAGATGTACAAGTTGAAGATTGGAACGGATGTGAACAAGACGTAGAGAAAAATATTTTAAAAACAGACCATTAGTGCTGTATGGTTTACAGAAATAGATCCTGTCCAGACCAGATGCTCACGCTGCTCATAAAAGTTGAACAGAGACTGAAGATGAACTCACCACTTTACGTTGGATTTGTGGACTATAACAAGGCATTCGACAGTACAACAACAAAGACCATGTGTTTTTTTTAATATTTGGACATGTGTCCTATTTTAACCGACGAACCTTTTGTCTAGATTGAACTGAGCGTGCTCGCCAAAACGAAGCAAAATTTTTTTTTTTAAAGTTTAAACAGCTAATCGCTCTGGAAGCAGATGAGACATTATTAAGTCCCCCTTACGTTCATTTACCTAATACATGGAAACATAAAGACATACAATGTAGTTTTCTTCACGAAGGACAACTTACGAAGTCCATTGAGATAAAGAACTGGGGTACGGCAGGGATGCCTCTTGTCGCCATTTTTCTGCTTATTTGCTATAACAGCTAAATCGACCAACAGCAATGGAATTCAATGCACTCTGACAAAAAGCTTAAGGATGAAGATTTTGCTGACTACCTGGCTGTTTTGTCTCACAACTGTAAACCAGATGCAAAACAAAATGAAATTACTTGATGAGAGGTCATAGCAAGGAAGAGTCAAACTACACAGGCAAAAGACAAAGGTTATACGAATTAATGTGAAGAATGATAACCCGATGTCACTTTGGAGATAGATCCCTCAAGATATGACTCATTCATATATCTTGGTAGAATAGACAAAGTTGAAGAACATATCATCTTTGGGTTCCGTCTTCACATCGAAGCTCGGCTACAATGTATCTCCAGAGTCATCTGTCTCTTGTCTTGATGATGCACGCTGATAGATTCTTTTCTGTCCATCTCTTGATGTTATCTTCCTATTTACAGTGCTGTCTTCCTCTTGCACGTTTGCCTTCAACTCTGCTTTCTATTATGGTCTTCAGTATGGTCTTTTTACATATCCAAAATATTTTAGCTGTCTAAGTTTTATCTCCATCATTTATTGTCTTTTCATTCCTAAGTTTTCTAGAACCTATTTGTTTGTTTTCTTCTCTTTCCCTGAGACGTGCATCAATTTTTTATATATCCACATCTCAAAAGCCTCTTTTATTTCTTCTAATTGCTTGTTCATTGTCCATGTTTTTACACCATACAATAATGATGTATATCTTTTGATGATTCTAAGTTTGTATTTGTGAGTTTGTTGTTCAGATGTTAATATCTGTCTCACGTTGTTAAATATAGTTTTGGTCATTCCTATTCTCTTCTTGATTTCTGTTTCATATCTGACATCTTCTTTTATTATGTGACCAAGATATGAGTAATATAAAGAAGAATATAAACGAAAGCCAGAAAGCTAAAGACTTACATAAATTGTTGTCTATGTAAAATATGATTGAATGAGCAGGATAATATCATCTTATAGAAGGAATCAGACAACGACTAGTGGAACAAGAGGTGAATAGAAGAGGCTGGCGTTCGATCAGATACTTAACGAGGAAACCATTTGACCACGCTATGTTGTTGTTGTTTAACTAGGGCTTGCTGAGGGTCATATAAGGGTGACTCCAGATATACTTCCATACATTGAGGGCGCTATAATACAGTAAGTATTCTGGAATCTCAGAAGTAAAGCAAAAACAAAGAGAAACATAGAGAGACCTAGAAACACATGTAGCAATGAATAAGAACAGACGTGAAGTGGATATGGGATACAAAGAAGGACCTTGAGCTGATGACACAGGACAGGAAGCCTGGGTGTGAGTTTGTTGAAGGCCTGTGCTATATGGAGAGAAGAAGCGTAATGATTGAAGTTTTGCCTGGACAAAGGTCAAAGACAAGACCAAAGTTACGACCACAATATCTTCTTTGGGGATCAAAGCGTAAAACATTTGAGGAAAGGCAGTGAAAATCTATCTCGTTTATAGAATAAAAAAAACTCAAACAAAAATACCGTACATACAGTAAGTGTTGAGACACAGGAATAAAGAAAAAAGAGAGATGATGCAGTCAGAAATTAGTTTGGGTAATAAGAAATTGAAGTGACCCGTAAGAAGATTATAATGAATGTAAGGTGAGTGAAACTAGATACATGTAGTGTAAGTCTAACTGAGGGCAATGGATAAGAAAAAGGCTAATTTACGACTCCAAAGTTTTCATCGGGGATATTTGACTGGTGGTACACTTTCCACGACTTCGCAATTTCGCTTCGTAGCGATCAACAATTGCTTAACAACATAGTAAAGGGCCCCTGGGTGTCGTAAAGTGTAAATACACTTCTTTGTTAATCACCCAGCCAATCAACGAGCACCGTACACCAGTCTCTGAGACAGAATAAAATTAGGTTTAAGCCCTGTTTTTCGGATCTCGGTCGGGGCCATCTTGTCACCCAATATGGCGGAAAGAAACAGAATAAAATTAGCCATAAGCCCTGTTTTTTTCGGGACTCGTCTAGGTCAAGGACGGTACGAGGCATGGTACGAAACTGCAGACAACCAATCAGCTTGCCCCGCCAGGAACCAACCAAACGCTTTCCTTAAGCAGTAGAAGTTACCTCACCTGACTATATAATCGGGCGAGATTTTATGCAAAAACACGCAAAACCAACACGAAGCCAGATAGACCGACTGAAGAAGAGAAGCTGTCAACCTTGATTTATTGCTTACCTGAGTGCATTGACCTGGCAGCCTGCTTCACTAGTCGAGTCAAAACCTGGCCTGTTTAAATCTTAGAGGGTTTTTATTCGTGTCATCAAACTTGAGGTCGTATGTTCGAGTCAATTCAGCTGCCTCGAACTTCGCAGTGGCATAGAGATTGCACAGAAGCTACATCTTTAGTCCCCCTCAGTCTTGGGTGGGCTAAAGTAACGATCTTCAGCAGGTGTGGTGTGAACCAAACTAAGGAGAACAGAACGTTTTGAGAGATGAGTACACATTAGTGTTACGGTCCCGCTGTATCTCTTCTTGCTATTTGTTATTAAAAGATTCAGCACCGTTGGACGTGAGTTATTGGGTTGCTTGTCAATACTTCAGATATTATGATTCATCTATTCTAACTCCAGCTTCTAGTTCGATCCGCAGTTTTAAGCCATTATTGTGTGATTTTAATTATTCTTATATTCAGTGTCGTTATTGTATCAAAATTCCCAGCAGTGTTGGTTATATTATAGTTAGTCTTATGAATACCTGTGATAATCTGGACTGACCTTGCAAGGATTAATAACAGTCACAGCACAGAGTGAGAACTTGAATAATTCAGGCAATTGACAAGTTCCATTGACGACTGAACAATTTATTATATATATATCCTTTTACACAATGAGCGTAACACATTTTACATCAACTTGAGCTTTAACATAGTACTAAGCTCTACGCAATGTTACATAGGCATCTATTCCACATATTACGTCAGTGGCTGTTACTCTCACAGACTTAGCTCGTCTGGGTTAACCGTTAAGTTTATAGCGTAATAGAGTGTGCAACCAACTCCTACTGAATCCGATCCTTAGAATTATTATCCCTTCACAATGCTAGTGAGTACATTATCCGTAAATCTATAGATCCTGTCTATGTATCATTATTCAACATCTTTGGCTTGCATCGCCAGGCTTTAACTGCCATGTATATAAGTTCAAGGTGAACGTAATCTGCGTTATTCGCGATTCTACTCTGGACTCTATCTGGTCCTATATTTAATTTGATACGGATTCTTACGCTATTTTACACTTTCCAGTGGATCTACCGTTCCACATATATACTTAGTCAGTGGCTGTGCCACATATTAAAACACAATCCTTAAGTGGCTTTACCACACATTCCAACACTGCCATTCGGCTCAATGGCCATACATAGACTAATGTAACTAGGCTTGACGCGTCATATCTTGATCTGTGCGATTTCTGGTATTAATTCAATTGAGGTGTCTCGTGGTGCACGCATGCGAATGTGGCCACCATTCACATGCCTGCAAGCCGCGAAACAGTCCTCAACATCATTCCCCCCCCCCCGCTCCCAAACGTGACACTCGTGGCACGTGAGAGAGTGGTGGCGAAGATGTGACCGACTATAATCTATGCATGTTATCTATCGTCAAAATGATATAATGAAATTAATATTCACAATTAGAAATAATAATTATAAAATTATGTCCATTGTCAACATCAAGACAAGAAAGTTATCTCAATCCTGATACGTAAAGTTTCTAGATAACAAGTCCGCGAGGTTATTATCAGTTCCTGAAATAGGTATGATTGTAAATGCGAATTCTTGTAGCAACAGAAACCATCTGTGAATTCTTGCGTTTTTCATAGTTCTCGAAGTGATAAACGTAAGCGGACTGTGGTCTGTGTAAATAAAGAACTTTCTCCCTATCAAGTACTTAGACAGTTTTTCTAAGCACCAAACCACCGCGAGCAGTTCGCGCTCTCCTGTCGCGTATTTTTGTTCCGCATGAGTAAGCTTGCGTGAGACAAACAAGCATGGATGGAGTATCCCTTCATAGCATTGAAGCAAACATCCTGCAATTCCGGAACTGGATGCATCTGTTTGAATCAAGAATGGTAAATGTATGTTTGGCAATAACAGGATAGGAGGATTCTTAAATAAATTCTTTATCATAATCAGAGCCTCTTTGCACTGCGGTGTCCATAATAATTTTTTTGGACTATCTTTGGCCAACAATCCGGACAAAGGAGCAGAAATCTGTGCGAAGCGTGGTATAAATTTATGGTAATAGTTAACCAGCCCAAGTAAACTTCTTACTTGTTTCTTAGATGATGGAGTAGCAATCTCCAGTATGCGTTTGACTGTATTGTCATCAAGGTGTAATCTATGGTTACCTATGCGGTGACCCAGAAAAGTAATCTCCTGACAACCTATCTGGACCGTAGAAGGTCTTACAGTCAAACCATGTTGTCGTAGTGTTAAGAGAAGAGACGACAAACCAGTAATATGGTCTTCCCATGTGTTATGAAATAGACAGATGTCATCGATGTATGTGATGACATCTTTTCTATCGCCCAGAAGGCGGCGCATCATGCGCACAAATGTCGCAGGCGCGTTTACAAGGCCGAAGCACATGTTATTCCATTGGAATAACCCAAATGGAGTAGTGAAGGCAGTGAAAGGCTTGGCATGTTCAGTAAGTGGTATCTGCCAATAGCCTTTAGACAGATCTAGTTTACTAAAGTAAATGGCCTGTGAAACTTGCGAAAGTAGGTCGTCCAACAAATGCATTGGTTCAGCGTCAGTAATTGTGATACGGTTAGGACGTCTGAAGTCAATACAAATACGGAGCGACCCATCTTTCTTTTTCACAATAACCATCGGAAAAGCATAAGGAGATTCTGATGGAGATATAACTCCCAATTTTATCATATCCTTTAGCTCCCTTTCAACCCTGTCTTTATGATGTAAAGAAATAGAGTAAGGTCTTAACTTAATAGGATGATCGTCTGTTAGAATGATGTCATGAGTGATTAAAGACGTACGACCTGGAAGGTCAGTAAGTACATCGTTAAAAGAAAGATGAATTTCTCTGACTTGACTTTGTTGTGAAGATGACAAAGTCGAAGAAATTGTGACATCCTTCCAAGATTCGGAAGCTTGTAAAGACGGTAAAGCAAACTGTAGAGGAATTGAAGACGTAGTGTCTTCCTCATTCACCAATGCAAAAGAAGAAATATGAGGTGAAGACTCAGACACAGACACAGAGTTAATAATAGGAATTAACTCTTGTGGTCTTTCCACTGCCAATTTCAACATATTGACATGGGATGTTTTAATTTTTCCTCTTACGTTTATAGCATAGTCAACATCCGTGACTCGTTTAATAATCACAAATGGACCCTGCCATGAAATCAACAGTTTATTATCCTCATGAGGTAGAAGTAACCAGACTTTTCCCCCAGGATTAAAATATCGCAATCTCCTCCCTTGATTGTGGAATAATCTAGATTTTTGTGTCGCTGATTTAATGCTCTCGGATGCATATGTACACGCATCAATGATTCTTTGTCTAAGGTCAATCACCAGCTCGTAACTAGTACGAGTGGATTCATCCACTGATGATCCGACCAATAAATTTTTTAAGATCATCATTGGGCCACGAGGATTAGAGCCATAGACGAGCTCGAATGGACTAAATCCAGTGCTTTCGTGGGGGACCTCTCGATATGCGAATAATGCTGCACAAAGTAGCCTGTCCCAGTCACGAGGACATCCCTCAGTGATCTTGTGAAGAATCTGTTTGAGGGAACCGTTAAGACGCTCACAAACTCCGTTCGTTTGGGCGTGATATGCACTAGAAAACGAATGGTGAATGGAGAGCATTGACTCCACTTCTTTCATAATATTTGAGGTGAATTGTGAACCTCTGTCTGATAAAATTTCCTCCGGAAAACCAATACGACAAAAAATTGAAAATAATGCATCTGATACCGACGCAGTAGTGATGGTTTTCAGAGGTATGGCCTCAGGCCAACGTGTACAAAGATCTACACAGGTTAAGATATATCGGAATCCATTATTAGATGGAATTGATAACGGACCAATAATATCTATGGCTATCTTCTTAAATGGTCTTTCTGGTACATCAGTGATCTGTAAGGGTGCCGTATGGAATCTGCCCTTACGTGATATGCTCTGACACGTCGTACATGACCTACAATACAATTTTGTGTCCTTATTGACACCAGGCCAATAGAATTGCGATGTGACTCTAAATAATGTTCTTTTAATACCCATGTGCCCTGCCATGGGAGAGTCATGCCCTGTTTGTAACACCAAAGGTCTAAATTGTTTTGGAACGACTATCTGATGAATAATTGAGATACCATTATCATAGTATCTTGTTAGTATGGATTTCTTAATTTGAAACCAATGTTGTGCTGATTTCGTATATTTACTAACTTTTTTTTCTGCTAGCGCAAATAAACGCTGTAAACTTGGATCATTTTTTTTGTTTTTCCGCAAACGCCGCTGGTGCTTCAGCAACGACGTCGGGAGACATAATTGTCTCTATTATAGGTGTAGGTGGGGTGGCCATATCTGTAGCCAACTGTTGGGCTCTGGTGACAACAGCATTTGCCACCAATGGGTGAGATTCAACCCATTTCGTAATCTCATGTGGAGTGCAATTTCTAACTCCAGGTATGTTACCTAAGATTATCTCAGCCACGGGAGCTCTCAACCCGCAAGCATACACCATACCTGTATAAAACGGTGTATCGATATAGACATGTGCTATTGGATATTCTTCTATATTTCCACCAAATGTGATACATTTAACAGTTTTACCCGTAAATGCAGAGGGCTCGATAAGCGAGTGTTGTATGCCGACAGTAGAACAGCCGGAGTCACGTAAAACTCTTACTTCCCTTCCGCATAAGAATGCCTTGTGGTATGAGAGACGTCCCAAATTCTCACAAGCAGACATAGAAGACATTGTATGACCACAACGAAGTGTATTTTTCCTCTCTGATATCAGATGTGATTGACAAACATAACAAGAATCATCTAAAATGCTGCATGAATTAGCATGTTTGTTATCATCACTATCATGATCTCTGTTGGTAGTACATGCATTAGCATGGCTATGTTTGTCATTATTCTTTGAAGATGACCTAAAATGATTTGTTTTCTTTTTGCCTGATTTTGTCTTATAATAAAAATCAGTTGAATCATCATTATCATCATTCCTTTTATATGATGATCCATGATTATTGTAATCCCTGTAATAGTCTTTGTGATAATCTTCACGACCCCTGCCTTTGTGGCCTCCACGATCATGAGGTGAATAACCTCGATAACTCCGACGATAGAATCTTGACGGTGAGCGATACCGAGGGAAGTTGTAAGACCCCCGAAATTCTTGACGAAATTGTGTACGATATCGACCGTCCGTGCTCTGTGATCTAGGTCGGTGATCATAAGATCTATGATCATGGAGTGCTGCACACGTAGGCATGGGATCTCGAGGAAAAGATCGATGGACATCCTTATTCGGATGTGCCGTGACAAACTGTCTACCGAATTTTTCGAATTCTTCAATAGAGTTAGGGTGTCTCTCTTGTAAGAAGGATTCTAAATCATGACTACATGAGGAGAGCACTTTATCACGTAGCATGAGATCCATTAACCCCTCATATGATTTGGTAATACCTGATAATTCTATCCATCTATTGAAATAATGTTTAATGGAAGCAATAAATTCCCCAAAGTCAGTGTCCTTACTAGGCTTAGCCGTATGGAAACGTTCTTGGAATCCAGATTCAGTTAACTGGAACCGTCTAAGAAGTACTTCTTTTACGACATCAAAATCGTTTCTGTTTTTTTTTCATCCAGATTCATGAAAACCTTGAGTGAGTCCCCGGTCAAAAAATCAACCAAAAGACTACTCCATCTTTCCTTAGGTATGTTTAAACCTGTAACTTTTATAATAAATCTTGATAAAAATGAATCGATGCAATCTCTAGATTGATCGAAATGTGGCATTTTCAATTTTGGATAAAATATATTTAAATTAGCCGAAGGTCGGGACTGTTCTGATTGCACCCTCGCCAATTCAACAGCCTTTTCCTTCTCAGCATTTAATCTTAAAGTCTCAAGCTCAATAGCATGTTTATGTTCTTGGTCTAATTGAAGTAGTTCCATTCTTCTTATTTGCATTTTCTCCCTATCTAATTCTCTCTCCTTTTCTTGTTGAGCCATTTCTTTATCTTTTTGAGCCATTTCTTTATCTTTTTGAGCTAATTCTTTCTCCTTAAGTTCTTTCTGTAATTCTCTCTCTTTTTCTTGTTGAGCCAATACTTTATCTTTTTGAGCCAATTCCAACTTTTTAAGTTCACGTTGCTCAATTCTTTCCTGTTGAGATAAATGCTTTTCATATCTCGTTTCAGCATAGGTCTGAAGATCAGAACCTGATTTACCTAGGCTTTGTCCAATTTTAATAAAATCTTCTAACGTAGACATGGTGCTACGTATCTCAATAATTTATATAAGTATATTAATTGTCAATAAATATTCTATGGACATATAAGCTTCATTAATTCAAAGTAACTATGATATTTACTATAGCCAGAGACAAGAACAAGTGACGGTAAACAATGGATGGAACAAGCAAATGAAATGATATATTCATTCATACGACGCTATGAAACAGATAAAAAGAAACTAAGTAGGTACTAGACATAATAATAAGAGAAATAAAATGTTTAAAGTAACATTACAAAAATGTTACGATACAAGTCGTCCTAAACTAACAATGAGATAGAGAGATTTAGATCACAAACGAATAAAATTGTGAGACGAAACGGAAACTAGGATATGCAAATTAAATAACGTAGGCACGTGACGTCACAACTAGCACAAGCAAAGTGATTATATTGCTAACTAAAGAAGCATTTATATCCTAACTCAAAAGAAAAATTAATAATCAGTTAGATCCTCAGTCAGCTAATATAAGCAATTATCCCTAAAAGTCGTTAAAATTGCTTAAATCTTCCAAAAGAATATTCAAGCAATGATAAGCCCTAACCAACCGTCCCGCGAAGTTACATAAAGTACATCGATAGTAAACACATAATGTTAAGTACTAGAACTGCAAAGTGGTACAGACAAGTGACAGTGGAGGGAAAATTGAAGGCCAAAGCTAGCCAACTGGACAACACACACTAGTCGAAAGCTCTAATTTAGACAAGAACTTATCTTCATGTGATCATGCCATTGTGATACAAGAAAATCACAACAAGATGCTCCCAGCTGTTTGACTTGTTCCCATTGAGAAGCAGACGTGACCGGTTGATTGAAGATTTTCGAAATGAATATTGAAAGAAATTCTGTCGAAATACTTTCCCGGTTGCTCTAGATGTTTAACAAGTGTATGGATTGTCTTTCTGGTTCTCTGTGATGGTTCAGGATCAAAGATTGAATGACATACGATCGATTTGATTCAGCGAACTCAGCGACCGTTGATCGGAGTACTGATTCGACCTTGACCTTCGTAACTTGATGTGTAAATTCGAGTTGCCAGATTGGACCTGCGCCTTGAATGAGACCTTCTTGAACTGTTCAATTTCCACTGTCAATTTGTCTGTGACGAACTGAATTTATCTTGAAGTTGTTTCCACTAGAATCTTCCCAACTTGAAGCCTGATTCATGAACATTAGTTCGTTCAATTGGGTAACGGAAAAGATGAATTCTGAAATTTGTCCGAACACTTCTGACACCAGTATGTTACGGTCCCGCTGTATCTCTTCTTGCTATTTGTTATTAAAAGATTCAGCGCCGTTGGACGTGAGTTATTGGGTTGCTTGTCAATACTTCAGATATTATGATTCATCTATTCTAATTCCAGCTTCTAGTTCGATCCGCAGTTTTAAGCCATTATTGTGTGATTTTAATTATTCTTATATTCAGTGTCGTTATTGTATCAAAATTCCCAGCAGTGTTGGTTATATTATAGTTAGTCTTATGAATACCTGTGATAATCTGGACTGACCTTGCAAGGATTAATAACAGTCACAGCACAGAGTGAGAACTTGAATAATTCAGGCAATTGACAAGTTCCATTGACGACTGAACAATTTATTATATATATATCCTTTTACACAATGAGCGTAACACATTTCTCACACATCAACTTGGCTTTAACATAGTACTAAGCTCTACGCAATGTTCATCTCACAGACTTAGCTCGTCTGGGTTAACCGTTAAGTTTATAGCGTAATAGAGTGTGCAGCCAACTCCTACTGAATCCGATCCTTAGAATTATTATCCCTTCACAATGCTAGTGAGTACATTATCCGTAAATCTATAGATCCTGTCTATGTATCATTATTCAACATCTTTGGCTTGCATCGCCAGGCTTTAACTGCCATGTATATAAGTTCAAGGTGAACGTAATCTGCGTTATTCGCGATTCTACTCTGGACTCTATCTGGTCCTATATTTAATTTGATACGGATTCTTACGCTATTTTACACTTTCCAGTGGATCTACCGTTCCACATATATACTTAGTCAGTGGCTGTGCCACATATTAAAACAGAAACCTTAAGTGGCTTTACCACACATTCCAACACTGCCATTCGGCTCAATGGCCATACATAGACTAATGTAACTAGGCTTGACGCGTCATATCTTGATCTGCGCGATTTCTGGTATTAATTCAGTTGAGGTGTCTCGTGGTGCACGCATGCGAATGTGGCCACCATTCACATGCCTGCAAGCCGCGAAACAGTCCTCAACAATTAGTACCATTTCTGTCAGCATTGTGAGCAATGTAACTGTAAGTGACGAGAAAGCGAGTTAGCATCGCAAGAGACAAAAATAACAGCATAGTTGATAAATTTTATATACTTAATTAACAGCACAGCTGATATATTTACTATAAGTGATTAACAGCCCAGCTGATATAAATTTGTTTCATATAATTGGAAGACTTGTAATACATATAAATACATACTCGTAAATATATGTGAATCATTTGTAAACTTACAAATCCATTACATTCCATTGTTTCAACATCCACCCTTCAGCACAAGAGTAGATAGTGTATATACTAATTGTATTTGAAATTGTATTTGAAGACTTGTCAATTTTATCATTGTTAAGTAAAATCTGTTTCCTTGTCTTAATATCACAGTTAGTTACACAGCGGAGGTGGCAATTTATGTCGGTCTCCTCTCTACCAATTTTTCGAGATCAGATCATTCACAGCCGTAACTAATTTGTGATACCAGTAGTTCTCTCAGACACTGGGACTTCACCATTTTCTGCAGAAATTCTATTTCTGTGATTGTCAGTACTATACTGATTCTAGAGCCAATAAAAACCTCACGCCACAGTGGGCACGAATTAAGTGGGTCCTCCTTGTTTAAAGAGCGCATCAAATATAATCAATGTATACTGCAAATTTATATAGAAAATGTAATTACTTACTTCATAATAATCATCATCATTGTCATTATCATCGGGAGCATAGCCTTCAACTGATATGTTCTAGGTTCTCCTGGCCTTTGCCATCCGCTCATGTTATTTCCCTGTATTCTTTAACCCTTTCATTTCCGTCTCCATAAACTGGGTCATGATATAACTTTAGCACAGGAACAACGGAAATTATATATATATATATATATATATATATATATATATATAGATATATATATATATATATATATATATATATATATATATATATATATATATATATATATATATGAGAGAGAGAGAACTGTATAGCAGCACAAAGAAGCTAACAGGGAAATACAAGCAAACAAGTTGCCTCATAAAAGACAAGAATGGGAAACTGCTCAGCAATATACAGGAGCAAATGAAGAGGTGGACAGAATATTTTGGTGACCTTCTCAATAGACCAGCTCCACAAAACCCCCCGGACATCCAGCCAGCAGAAGAAGAGCTACAAATTAACGTTGAAAGACCAACGAAGGAAGAAATAAAAAAAGCCATAAAGCTTCTAAGAGATGGAAAAGCGGCTGGACCTGATGGCATTCCAGCAGAGGCCATAAAAGCAGATATCGACACGGCTATAGAGATGTTATATAAATTACTGGGTAAAGTCTGGGAAAAGGAGGAGATACCAGCAGAATGGAAGGAAGGATATCTGGTTAAGTTGCCTAAGAAGGGAAATTTACAAGAGTGCACAAATTATAGAGGAATAATGTTACTATCAGTGCCAGAAAAAGTATTAAACAGGATTATTGTGGTGGGTTTTGATGTTATTAAGTGTGGTTGCTATGTTTACTTAGTGTACTGAATGAGGTCAGCTGTGAAGGTCCCTGAGGATAACAGTTTATGTGAGTTTACAGAGTACCTTGCTACTACCACCTACGACCTCAATCAGACTTATTCTGACTAGTATGTCTGATAGCTACGTCTAATGTCTAGGGTAATGAAATGTGGTGTGCTGGTAATTAAATACACAAACACACACACACAAACACTAATATTAATATCTATGATCAAGTCAATTAACACTGTGTTTAAAATTTAGAAATTACAATTTTTTAAATTTATTTTGTTCTGAACCAAGTTTTTCTTCTGGTCAGGACTTTTAAAACAATATGAATCAATTTCAATAGAATTACATATAATTGAGTAAACACATGAAAGACTTGCACATATACATAATTTAAATTTCCTAATTTTGGTACTAAAACTAAAAGTCTTTAGGAACTAGTGCTGGATGTCGGGTCGGGGTATTTGCATCATACCCATGTGATTGAAGAAAGTAGTTCCTTAGGCCCACTCCTCACTTGCTCTGAGGTAATATGGTAGGCATCTCATTTCATAGCATGGTGTATTCGTCAGAACATCTGGCACTAGCACAGTGCCAGACAAAGAAACTCTGAAACCATAAAATTAGGCTATGTCTTAACATACTACCTAATCCACCATGTTTACAAGCATTAATACATTTAAAAAAAAGACATGGTCAGATCTCTCTGACCGACCCAGCACATCTACATCAATGCTGTTATCACGTGGCACTAGTTTCTCCTTCCTCTCCTCTATGGACTGCACTGCATCTGAAATATTTTCATTAATCTCTTTTTTTCATATAATAAGGTGGGTGATATGTTTCCACCTGACCACCTGAAAAGAAACATCTGTATTCTACATTTCTGATAGTTTATCCTATTATATTTCAACCTCTAGGCCCTGGACAGTCGGCTGGGGACCTAGAATAAGTACTCACTTGTCGTAATCATTTTTCATTATATGGCAGTATCAATCACTCATAATTGTTAAATATAAAGGTTAATAATTTCTTCCTTACCACAATTCAAAATGAAAACACACAGGTACGTTGAAAAAGCACAAACTCAGCTGAGCTGCTGGCTAGACTAGGGCGTCCCACTACTACTAGCACATATATTCAATGGACGACAAACTTCTTAGCCTCAACGATCTGCTTGTATGGACAGTCTTCAACAAAATGGCAACTAGCCGGCAAATTTTTCAATAATCTTAACTATTTCGTCCAATGAGAGTACTTCCCCTTTACAATTTAAAATTTCAAAAATAAATGTCCAATTTTTGGTCAACTGTGTAGTGTATTTCTGTCGGTCGGTCTGTCCGAACTTGTCATTCCCCAAGATTGGACTTGGTTTTGGCCTAACACTAAAAAAAATATTCAAAATTTTTCTCTCATTCACTTCTTAGATTTCTACTGCGAAGATATTTTTAGACTCTATCCGCCTTGTCTCCCCCTTGTTTTCATGTACTTTTTTTCTGCCTTCGTCTCAAGGACGCGTTAAATGTAACTTTAGTGAATGTAAAACTAACATCTGTTTGCTAGTATGCCACTGAACAAATCAGTCTTTTGTCAATAACTTCCATGTTATCTGTCCGTCCTTTTATTTGAAAGCATATTATTTATCAGGAAAAGATAAGCTCTTAAACTAGCTACCTTTTGTGATTCTAAACCTATTAATAAGAAATTCCATATTTTTTCCACGTTAGTCTTGAAATCTTTACTACCACTCGTTCACTTCTTTTCCATGTACTTTCAAGCTAATTACGAGAGTCTCGCGTAGTACGTGAGAATTTACGTCATTCGCAATAAGAGCTAAGCCTGTTTTCGTGACAATTGGCTACATGTTCTTACTTTTTCATCGTATTTCAAACTACCAACTACAAGTTCGCGCGTATGATAGACTTAGATTCAAACGCGTGCAGACGGCATCATTTTTTTCTTCCCTCCTTTTCTTACCCCGTCTAAACGAATAGGCCTTTCGGGTCCTCATGTTATAATTAGTTTTTTTTTTTTTCAATGACACTAGAAACGATGGTACGGTCTACCACAATCAACGCGCCTGTGGCGTGGGCGAAGAAGCCGCAGCGTAACTTAACTATATTTTATCCCTACATTTTATTTTAACTTTTATATTTATAATGGAGGATTTTATCGCTGTATCAATGTATTCCACCACAATTATACTTGAGAGATTAAAAGAGTCCATAGACAAGAAACTGAGAGATGAACAAAACAGATCATGTACAGATCAGATAGCCACTTTGAGAATAATAGTTGAACAAAGTCTGGAATGGAATTCACCACTATACATCGGATTTGTGGACTACGAAAAGGCATTTGACAGTGTAAACAGAATCACTTTGGAAATTGATGAGGCATTATGGAGTTCCCCTGAAGATCATTAATTTAATAAAGAAAACATATGAAGACATGACATGCAGAGTTCTTCACGAAGGACAGCTTACATAACCGTTTGGGATAAGAACAGGAGTGCGACAGGGATGCCTCTTGTCTCCATTTCTTTTCTTACTAGCAATAGACCGGGTTATGAGATCATCGACAACACACAACAGAAATGGAATCCAGTGGACTCTGACTAAGCAGTTAAATGATCTGGATTTTGCTGATGACTTGGCTCTTCTGTCCCACAAGTTGAACTTGAAGAAACACCAATACAAGATGTAGAATCGTACACATATCTTGGAGGTAATATAGACAAAGTTGGAGGGACAGACAGCGATATCAAAATAAGAATACAAAAAGCAAGAGGAGCTTTCATTGCATTGGGAAATATATGGAGATCAAGAGAAATCGGATCCAACACGAAAATAAGAATCTTCAACTCAAATGTGAAGTCAGTCCTATTGTATGGCTCTGAGACATGGAGAACAACAAAGACAACAACCAAAAAGCTACAGACTTTCATAAATGGGTGCTTGCGTAGAATAGAGGGATTAAAATGGTATGACAAGGTTACCAACGTGGAACTGATGACAAGAACTAGACAAGTGCCAGTGGAACAAGAGATGAGAAGAAGACGATGGCGATGGATAGGACACACACTGAGGAAATCTGTTGATAGCATTACAAGGCAGTCCTTGTTCTGGAACCCCCAGGGCAAGAGAGGCAGAGGTAGACCAAGAAGCACATGGAGAAGAGAGCTGGAAACAGAGGTGAAAATGATGAGGAGAACGTGGAAAGAACTAGAGATGATGGCACGTGACAGGAGGACTTGGCATGTGTTTGTTGAAGGCATATGCTCCTTTGGGAGTGGAGGGTTATGAATATATATATATATATATATATATATATATATATATATATATATATATATATATACATAATATATATATATATACATATATATATACATATATACGTACATTACATACGTATACATACATACATACATACATACATACATACATACATACATACATACATACATACATACATACATACATACATACATACATACATACATACATACATACATACATACATACATACATACATACATACATATATATATATATATATATAGGCGAGGGTACCTTCCGACCACTACTTTCCGAGGGCCACTAGATGTTGGAGCCTCCTGGACGGGCCAGTCCACTCAGGCGACAGTTACGTCACTGTCGTTCAGGGTCGTGTTTTCACTCTATTTCATCAAAAAATTTCGATTTAGGACACACCTTATGGTCTCTAGCGATCTTTACTTACTTACATAGTCGTTCCCCTTCTACCGTGAGGTGTAGAGGTTTGGAAGAGAGAGCGCCAGACTATCCTATCAGCTGTCTTCCTCCTGGCCTGGTTCCATTCTAGTCCTTGGTCCTTCAAAGATTGTCTAATGTTGTCCTCCCAGCGGACTCTGGGTCGTTCTGGGGGTCTGGATCCCTGGCTCTTTGTTTCCTATGCTTGTCGTGGTAGCCGATTTTCTCCCATTCTGCAGACATGGCCAAGCCATCTTAGTTGGGACTGTTCTACTTGGGTCTGCAGGGGGTGGGATTTTAGGCCTTGGCGTATCGTCTGGTTGCGGACCATGTGTCTTCTTGTTACTTCAACCACCTTCCTCAGATACCTCATTTCTGAGGTTTGGATCTGGCTTTTATGGGTTGTAGTCATTGCCCATGACTCGCATCCATATGTCAAAACTGGGACATAGGTTGTAGCGGTATACAGCCATCTTCGTTTTCTTACCAACCTCTCTCTTGCTGAGGAATCCTCGATTTATGACCTGAAAAAGTCTCCCAGCTGCTGCTTTTCGAGTGACCAACTCTTCTTTGATGCCCCCCTTTCGGTCTATAATAGCTCCGAGAGATATTTAAAGTGGTCGACCTGCTCCAGGACCTGTTCTTCCACCTTAATCTGATGTCTTCTTTCTTCTCGTGATATCACCATGGATTTTGGTTTAGAGCTGGTTATGACCATCCCTCTCTTCTCCAGCTCTTCCTTCCAGACTTGCAGATTGGATTGGAGATGTGCCTCTGATTTAGCAATCAGGGCAACATCATCAGCAAATGACAGCTCTGAAATACATACCTGTCTCATCTTCCAGTACCCCACTGAATACTTTCTTGTTCTCTCCTTACATGACTTGATAACATCGTCCATGAGGAGTATGAAAAGATAAGGTGACAGGATATCAGTGGTGGTCCTGAACTCTTTTGACATATGGTTTGCTGTCCTCGCATAATTTCTGCAAGACTTGTAGAAGCTCTGTATAGCATGAATCAGAGGTGCTGGAATGTTCTTCCTGGCCAAACAGTCCCAAAGTTTGCTCCATGGGACCCTGTGAAATGCCTTTTCCAGATCTATGAAACAAAGATGGATCTCACTATTATACTCAAGGGCCTTTTCACTCAGCTGTCTGAGTGTGAAGATTAGGTCTTGAGTACTTCGGTTTGCTCGGAATCTGCACTGGACCTCATCCAATTGTGGCTCAGCTAGGCGTCGGAGTCTCTGCTCTAGGATTCTAGAGTAGATTTTACCAGGGACACTGAGAAGGGATATGCCTCTATGGTTTCCTCATTGTCGATTGTCACCCTTTTTGAAAACTGGTGTTATGATGGCAATCTCCCAGTCCTTTGGTATGGTCTTGTTGCACCACGCTGCCTGTAGGACTCTTAAGATTAATAGGTCGTCTGATGCTCCCAAGTACTTAACCATTTCTGGTGTTATACCATCATGCCCTGCTGCTTTGCCCATCTTGATTTTCTCCAGTGCTGCCTTCAGTTCTTCCATCTTTATGTCATCTTCATCGCCATTTGTTTCTTCTTCTGTGCTAGTGGTTATCATTTCTGATGCTTGACCTTGCAAGGAGTTCTCATCAAGGAGTTCTGAGAAATATTCTTTCCATCTTTCCATTACTTCCTTCGGGGCAGTAAGCAATTTGCCTTACTTGTCCTTTATAAATTTGAGAGGGCCTTGTTTTTCCTTCCTCATGTTCTTTAGGGTCTTACAGAACAATTTCTGGTTTTCTTGCGCATCTTTTTCTAGCTTTTCTCCAAATTCTTCCCAGGACTTCTGTTTTGCTGCTAGCACCTTGTTCTTTGCTTCTGTTCTGAGTATCACATATTCTCTGTATTTCTCTATTTGTCCTGCTGTGTTTTTAGCTCCTAAGTATTGTTTCCATGCCATTTTCTTCTCTCTTATTTTCTCTTTGACTTCCTCTGTCCACCAAGGTGTCCTCTTTCTCTTGCTCCCAAGTCGGGCTTCACCACATGCTTCTGCAGCAGCTGTCTTTATGATGTCCTTGAATTTAAGCCACAGGGTTTCCAAGTCATCAGGTTGTTCTTCTGTGTTTCTCACCGCTGTAGCAATAAGCCCCTGATATCTGGTCTTAATTTTTGGCTCTCTCAGCTTGTAGGTCTTAATGCTCATTTCTTCCGATCGTTTACTTGGTTTCTTGCGTGATGCTGGGCAGTTCCTAGGCTGAGCAACTCTTTCAGTTGTTCTTTTGATTGTAAGCAGGTAGTGATCACTTCCAATCTCTGGCCCCCTCCAGACTCTAGCATCCCGGACATATTTGAATGAGATCCTCCTAACCAGTGGTGGCCAAGCTAAGGTTGGCCGACGGCCAGATTATGGTAAAGGGTAACACCAGAGGGCCAGACCTATAAAATCTTTAAAAAATAACGTTCTGAGATTTAGTTTTACATATATAATGAACCACGTACAGAAAGCAACGGCAAACTACTGTACTGCACATCTGCCAAGACATGTATACCAGTCTTCGGACTGAAATTACTGTTTAAAAAAAATATGATGAATCTGTTCTTTTAATTTGTTTTGTAATTTGTAATATGACATGCAATTATTTATTTCAAACATACATTTGTGTGTTATTTCATTGTGAAGAGTGTGGCTTCAATCAACAATAAGAGGCCGGCCAAAACAGGTTGGCAGGCCGGTCGAAACTGGTTGGCGGGCCGGTTCTGGCCCGCGGGCCGTAGTTTGGCCACCTCTGCTCCTAACAATGGCATAGTCGATCACTGACTTCTCATTCTTTGTTGGTTCACACCTACTGTATGCATGTATGCTCATATGGGGGAACTTTGTGTTGTTGGTAATGATCAGATTCCGCTCACTGCAGAATCTAAGGAGTCGCTTTCCATTGTCATTGAGAGTATCTTCTCCATATCTTCCAATAACTCCACCCCATCTAGCATGGTCATTTCCAACTCTGGCATTGAAATCTCCGAGCATGATAATTTCATCTAGGCAGTCATCCAATGTCCTTTGAAGCAGCTCGAAGAATTCCTCCTTGACCTCTGCTCTCTCATCCTCATTTGGCCCATACACTATGACCAGGTTGACTATGGTTTCTCCTTCTTTTAGTTTTACACCTATAATGCGCTCCGAGACAAAGTTCCATCCCTTGATACTATCTGTCTGGTTTTTGACCACAATGCAACCCACGCCCCCTTTAGCTCTTTCAGATGTGGGTACACCACTGTATAGCAGCGTGTTGCCATCGAGATCCATGACTTCTTGTCCCTTTTTCTTTGTTTCCGTAATAGCCAGGATTTCTAGTTTTGCTTTCCTCATCTCTTCCACCAGCTCCTCTTCTTTCCCATTTATATTTCTTGTGTTCCAAGTTCCATAAGTCGTAGTCCGTAGTCCGTTCCAGTTCGTCGCCTTTAGAATCAGTCCGGTTTTCTCTCTTATATTACTCGTAATCATAGTTTAAAGCAAACAGGTGATTGGCCTGATGTGCCTTTGCATGGTGGAGGGGCTGCCTCCTTACGGCCTCCATGCAGGCCGCCCTCCTCCTTTTTCAGCCAGGCTTGGGACAGTTACGTCACTGTCGTTCGGGGTCGTGTTTTCACTCTATTTCATCAAAAAATTTCGATTTAGGACACACACCTTATGGTCTCTAGCGATACAACGGTTGGAAATCTCTAGAGTTAAAATGTAATCCGTGCCATTAATCTTCTATACGACAATATCTCCGGATGAAAAGAACAAACAATAAGAAAGAGATGCTTTTATTTACTAGTTAAAAGACACATGGTGTGAAGCCTACTACACTCATAGACCACCTGGCTTGCAATTTTTGTTCTATGATACGTGTGAAATGGTCGACTTCCTTAAATAATTTTTTTTTTCTTCCGAGGGCGAGAAATTCAGAGGTACAAGTGTGAGGTACCTGCAAATATAAAACATTTATAATTCTTTGCTCCACTACTTTGATTACGGTCCCGCTGTTTCTATAATAAGGTGCGAGATTGTTGAAGTGCATAAAAATGAGAAATAGCTGATGTTCATTTTTCTTGTCATTAACAAACTAGTAATCAGAATGAAATCGTTTTGCCGACAGTTTGCAGCACACACCTTATAGCAGGGGTCGGCAACTGATCGATCGCAGTGTATAGGTAGACCACAGGGGATGGTTTGGTAGATCTCTAGAAGCTGGAAAATGAAGAATGTTTGACACATTTCAGACTAGCCCTTTTCCGCCATCATTTAATAGCCTGTTATCCCCTGGATAAATTCAAGGATATCATAAAGACAGCTGCTGCAGAAGCATGTGGTGAAGTCCGACTTGGGAACCAGAGAAAGAGGACACCTTGGTGGACAGAGGAAGTCAAAGAGAAAATAAGAGAGAAGAAAATGGCATGGAAACAATACTTAGGAGCTAAAAACACAACAGGACAAATGGAAAAATATAGAGAATATGTGACACTCAGAACAGAAGTAAAGAACAAAGTGCTAGCAGCAAAACAGAAGTCCTGGGAAGAATTTGGAGAAAAAGCTAGAAAAAGATGCACAAGAAAACCAGAAATTGTTCTATAAGACCCTAAAGAACATGAGGAAGGAAAAACAATGCCCTCTCAAATTTATAAAGGACAAGCAAGGCAAATTGCTTACTGCCCCGAAGGAAGTAATGGAAAGATGGAAAGAATATTTCTCAGAACTCCTTGATGGTGAGCAAGGTCAAACATCAGAAATGATAACCACTAGCACAGAAGAGGAAACCAATGGTGATGAAGATGACATAAAGATGGAAGAACTGAAGGCAGCACTGGAGAAAATCAAGATGGGCAAAGCAGCAGGGCATGATGGTATAACACCAGAAATGGTTAAGTACATGGGAGCATCAGGCGACCTGTTACTCTTAAGGGTCCTACAGGCAGCATGGTGCAACAAGACCATACCAAAGGATTGGGAGATCGCCATAATAACACCAATTTTCAAAAAGGGTGACAATCGACAGTGTGGAAACCATAGAGGCATATCCCTTCTCAGTGTCCCTGTAAAAATCTACTCTAGAATCCTAGAGCAGAGACTCCGACGCCTAGCTGAGCCACAATTGGATGAGGTCCAGTGCGGATTCCGAGCAAACCGAAGTACTCAAGACCTAATCTTCACACTCAGACAGCTGAGTGAAAAGGCCCTTGAGTATAAGAGTGAGATCCATCTTTGTTTCATAGATCTGGAAAAGGCGTTTGACAGGGTCCCTTGGAGCAAACGTTGGGACTGTTTGGCAAGGAAGAATATTCCAGCACCTTTGATTCATGCTATACAGAGCTTCTACAAGTCTTGCAGAAATTATGTGAGGACAGCAAACCATAAGTCAGAAGAGTTCAGGACCACCACTGGTGTAAGACAAGGTGATATCCTATCACCTTACCTCTTCATACTCCTTATGGACGATGTCATCAAGGCATGTAAGGAGAGAACAAGAAAGTATTCAGTGGGGTACTGGAAGATGAGACAGGTCTATATTTCAGAGCTGGCATTTGCTGATGATGTTGCCCTGATTGCTAAATCAGAGGCACATCTCCAATCCAACCTGCAAGTATGGAAGGAAGAGCTGGAGAAGAGAGGGATGGTCATAAGCAGCTCTAAAACAAAATCCATGGTGATATCACGAGAAGAAAGAAGACATCAGATTAAGCTGGGAGAACAGGTCCTGGAGCAGGTCGACCACTTTAAATACCTCGGAGCTATTATAGACCGAAAGGGAGGCATCAAAGAAGAGTTGGCCACTCGAAAAACAGCAGCTGGGAGACTTTTTCAGGCCATAAATCGAGGATTCCTCAGCAAGAGAGAGGTTGGTAAGAAAACGAAGATGGCTGTATACCGCTCCACCTATGTCCCAGTCTTGACATATGGATGCGAGTCATGGGCAATGACTACAACCCATAAAAGCCAGATCCAAACCTCAGAAATGAGATATCTGAGGAAGGTGGTTGAAGTAACAAGAAGAGACATGGTACGCAACCAGACGATACGTCAAGGCCTAAAATGCCACCCCCTACAGACCCAAGTAGAACAGTCCCAACTAAGATGGTTTGGCCATGTCTGCAGAATGGGAGAAGATCGGCTACCACGACAAGCATGGGAAACAAAGAGCCAAGGATCCAGACCCCGAGGACGACCCAGAGTCCGCTGGGAGGACAACATTAGACAATCTTTGAAGGACCGAGGACTAGAATGAAACCAGGCCAGGAGGAAGACAGCCGATGGAATAGTCTGGCGCTCTCTCTTCCAAACCTCTACACCTCACGGTAGAAGGGGAACGACTAAGTAAGTAAGTTATCCCCTGGATTAAAGGCACTTAGCTCATTAAAATTCACTTTATTCCTGAGCTTCGTGAGACAGAAACGAGATCTTTACTTTGAAGTGAAGTTAAAATTCTACAAAATATCATTTAGTTTGAACTGTTCACATTTCTGTCAATGGCATTGCACGAAATAGATCGTCCTGCAGAGATGAAAGTTACATACAGTCAGAGCTTATTGCAAATTCCGAATACTCCGAAACCTGAAAATATAGATGATTTTATCAAGAAGATCTTTCGAAAACTCAGTGTTTCCAAAGTTGATACCAACAGCTCCTGGGGTGTCTGCCGCTGCCTTATAATCTTAAACAGTTTTCAACATGCTGCTTGATGATTAAATAAAAGGTAATGATGGTCAGGGGGCAGGTATAACATTAGGCGAAGCGAGTGGGGGGAAGGGGAATCTGAAAATCGAGTGAACCATAAAGATCGGTACACCGAAGTAAATCAAAAAGTTTGCAGACAAAAACGTTTATTTTATGCGGCCCTTTTTCACTTCTGCAAATAATTGTGTAAGCATACATTATGCTCGAAGATGTAAAGGTCCTGTTCTTTCTTCTTCCCCTCAGAGACCATCGGAACTAAATATTGCATTGGAGAGTATTCATTTCCCTACAGCTGCCCACGGAGCATAGGCCTTCAGCCAGGTCCGGATTACGGCTAACTGATGCCCTAAGCACAGCCCAACAATGGTACTCCCCTCGACCTTCCATTGCTCAACTGACAAGACAATAAGACTCAATAAGAGCTGAAGGTGAAATAAGAGATTGAAAAATTCAGTTTTCTTCCAGGACAGACCCCACAACTATATTAAATAAAAAATTTTTTTTTTAATTTTTTATTTTATTAACACCAAATAGAGTGAGCAAAATAAGCAAATTATTTACTTATAACTAGGGAAACACGGCAGATAAGGGCAATTACAAAAAAATTCGACTAAAATCGAATGTGGCAGTGAAAAAGTTAAGAGTTAAGGGTATGGTAGCTAGGGGAAAAAATTATGTGGTGCACCCTTCCCTTAGTGCCCTAAGCACGTGCTTATTTTGCTTAATGGTTAATCCAGCCCTGCCTTCCTCAAACTCAAGCCATGATCTCCTGTCCCGTGCTATCAGCTTAAGGTCTTCCCATGCCCCCTCCTCATCTCTTTCACTTCTGTCCGTCTCCAGCTCTCTTCTCTATCTGTTGCTCGGCCTCCAACTTCCTGTCTTACCCTGATGGATTCCACTCTTCTTCTTCTTCTGCGTTCGGTTTGTAGTCATGCTAAATCTGCAGGCCTGTCGCCAGGACGAAGTCCACAGTCTTTTCCTGGTCGGCGCGGCAGCCCCATAGCTTCTGCTGGAGCTCATCACCTTTTGGCCAGGTCGCACGTCACAATTTATCATGGGTTGGACAGTTCTGGAGAATGTGTTCTGGAGTCTGGATATCAGTTCCACATGGGCATTCATTCGTGTGGGATATCTTGAGGCGATAGAGATGTCCAAGTAATCTGCTGTAGTGAAATTGACAGAGATACAACGGTAAAATACCTCCAAAGATAACATGTAAGGATAAAAACATAATGCGTAGGCTGCTGATAGTACATGATCGCCCAGACCGCGGGTCATCACCCTCCATAAAAATTGACTTGCTAGACAGGAGGGGAACGGCGGATAAAAGGAAAAAAATATGACTGGAAAGATTGCGTGAGACTAGAAAGGCTAAGGAGACGCAATTGGGGGGGGGAAACGGAGAAAAGTCACGTTTCCCAAGTTGACATAAAGCAAGGAACTCGACAGAAGGGACCTTGGATATGTTACGCCACAGTCATTTATTGGTCGCTTTTGCGATACCAAGCCTTTGATTTGAATTCATCGGCAGAACGCAGATGTTTGGAATATTACAAAAATTAAAAAGTAACTTTTTCGTAATATTAATGTTAGGAATATAAAAATTAGCTGGCCGGATGGCCCATTCTGAGCAGTGAACTAATATGTTCTTAATTTTACAGACGGATAGATAATATTGAAGATTATGACAAAAGACAGTGTTGTTCACATCAGCGACATACTGTATGGAATAAAAAGTGTCGCTATTTGCACAAAAAAAACACGACCTCGAGACGCAGGTGTTCAAATCTACTTAGTAGGGAAGCGAAGGGACATTGGTGGGAGCTGTGTCTAAATATAACTTTTAACGACAAAATTTTAGAGGGGAGAGAAAGGTTGGTTCAAAAATCAAGTACGTTTTGAAAAAAAAAACAAGTAGAGACGGACAGACTAACAGATAAACATCCATACTTGACTGAAGCATGACTGAAATGACTTTAGGGTAGGAAATTTGAATTTGAAATAAACCTAGGCAGTGATTGGCCACAGACAATCATTTTATCGGCGCTCAGACGCGCAAGTGGGGCCATTCCTCAATAGTTGTTCGATGATAGACACAGTATTTTAAAGTGTGGTGATTTCCAAATGAAAGAAAGTGAAATAAGTTCAGGGACGCCATACTATAGCCAGCAGCTCAGCTGAGTTTTGCTAGCATTTCTGTGTTCTTTATTCATAATCTGGTAAGATTGAAATTATTTCTTTGTATATTTTGAATATTGTTTAATGTTCGAGTGATTTGATACTGCCATATCATAATCTAGCCTTACAAACAAGTAGGGATTTGCTCTAGACCCCCCGCCCAAGTCAGGGTCTAGGGACCAACAATATACATAAACTCCAGCAAGGGTTAGGAAAGACAGATCAAGTGTTGAGAATAATGAAACATATTACCTATCCACTTTTAGGGAAGGAAACTAATAAATATTTTTCAGAATCTATAGTCTGGGAGGACCTATCTGATGTAAAACCACCATGGTAAATGTGCTGTTTGGTCAGAGAGATCTGACCTGTCTGTATGATGTGGTTGTTGTGTCCGTGTTGTGTCCAGACGTGGGTAGAGAATAGAATTTTGACACATAGCCAATACTTTGATTGCAGAGCTGTGAGTTTCAGTTGTGAACAAGGCGGTGTCCATTCAGTTGGTGATTTTACTCGAGTGTATCTGTGCAGTACGTTGTGACAGAGACCACTATTATTGCCCGCCAGCACGGAGAGGTGGGACCACCAGATTTCAGCACCAGAGCTACATATGCAAGATGAGTGAGCCTCTGGTCTGCTGGAAGTTCACCAACGCCTTTTAGTTACTAATACCCCATACAATTCCTGCAATTTACTGGACACTGTGTAGTCAATATAGACAGGTGTGATGAGGCCACCCCAACAGCACAAGCATTAACTATCCTCCCAAGTAGATGACTACTAGAACATTTTAATAAAACTAACTAGTCTAGTACTTATATATGTACACTCTTGCATTTATTATGTAACATTCCATGCATTTCTTTCATAAATTTTAAATCTTTTTTTTTTAAAAAAAGTTCTGGTCAACATAAAACCTGATCCAGAACAAATAAATGTAATATAATTCTATCAAAAATTTTATACTCTTGAGTTAGTTCAGTGTATTATAATATTTGTTAAATATTATTAGTCTGCTTAAATATAGATACACCCACAGATAACTATCACACCACATTACATATCATTACCCTAGACATTTTACATAGCCACATTCATTAAAAAAAAAAAAAATTGAGTGTGAGGTCGTAGTGGTAGCAAGAAAGGCCTTCTGACAATTCACAACTACATTTTATCTCAGGAGCCTTCACAGCTGGCCTCATACATTCCATTTAGTAATATCACCATCATACAATACCATCAAACCCACTACATACATTGGGGGCTCGTCCGGGATAATTAGCCCAACAGTAATATTAGGATCTCCTGGTTGGAGAAATAAAATTAGGGGAAAAAAAAAAAAAATTGTGAAATTCCCTTTAAAATTAAAAGTGTCCCTGCAGATAAAAGTTGGTGAATCTTCACAGCCAGTGATAATTAATTAGTTAACTGGTTAGTTAGAATTAGTTAGACTATAGTCATAAGAAGTACTTAGTGTATTTACTGGTTAGAGATTTAGCTTGTATATTATTATATTGTCTGAAAAGTATGGCGGAGCTAGCAAAATTCCGATCAGCTGCTGTGCTGACCGCAAAGGAGATGGGAATGGATGGTCAGATTTTAATTCAATATGTAACGGCTGAATGTGATAAATATATTGAAAGGGAAGATAGAAAGGTAGCTGAAGAGAAGAGGTTACAAATTGAGGCTGATAGAGAAATTAAGAGGCTGCAGATTGAGGCAGAAGAAAAACGACAGCAAAGGGAGGCAGAAGAAAAAAGGTTGACTGCCGAAAGGGAGGCAGAAGAAAAACGACAGCAAAGGGAGGCAGAAGATAGAAGGTTGCAAAGGGAGCACGAATTACGACTAAGGGAGCTGGAATTACAAGGCCCGGCTCCTGAAAATGGTGCCAGCCCTTTTGCCTCAGATGCTACGCCTAGTCTGGGAGCCTCAAACTCAGCTATGGGGTTTCATTTAGACCATTTTGTTGAAAAAGACGATGACATAGAGGGGTACCTAGGACGTTTTGAGTTATTAGCTACTACATATGGGTTAGAGAGAGAGAGGTGGAGCTTAAAGCTATCACAGGGATTGAGAGGTACTTCTTATGAAGTATTTGCCAAAATGAACAGGGAAGACCAAGACAGTTATGACATGTTAAAGCAGGCTTTGTTATTAAGGTATGAGAAGAATGGTGAATTTTATCGTAAGAAATTTAGAAATGCCAAACTGTTGTCTGGGGAGACATACCACCAATTCTCTGCTAGACTAGAAACCTATTTGGAGAAATGGACGGCTCTGGGGAAGACCCAAGATCTTAAAGAAATGATCATGATTGAGCAATTGAGAGAGTCCATGGCTCCAGACATGAGAAAATTTCTCATGGAACAAGATGCAGAGAAGTTGGGGGAAATTTTAAATGTTGCTGAGAGGTATCAGGCAGCCCAGGCAGAGGTAAGTGGTGCTAAAAAGAAGCACATAGACAATTTTAAAGCTCCACAGCAATTTAATAAATTTGATAATAGAGAGCAGGGAAATAAAGGTAGGACAAACTTTGAGCGGCCAAGAAATGACTATCGCGACAGAAACTCACAGTTCAATGACCAAAAGTTCAATGAAAGAAAACCGTTGAACCAAGGAAAAAGATGGTGTAAATGGTGCAAGAAGGATAACCATAACACCGAATTTTGTAGAAGGAAACCTTCAAACATTGCTGCAATGAAGTCGGGGACGCAAAGATTAAAGGTTAATCCTAATGGACAACAGGAACCTTATCACCCCCCAGTTTGTGAGGATGTTATTTGTAATGGGGTCACCATAAGGTGCCTTTATGATACAGGTTTGGATTATGATTCAGATGTGAAGTCTAGCCTAGTGGACCCAAGTCAGTATACCACAGAAACAGTGGAAATACAAGGGGCGACTAAGGACATACCACTCATGACACTTCCCATCGCAAGGATAACGGTGAAAACTCGCTATGTGGAAGGAGAAATCAGAGCAGCAGTGATAGATGAACCAATCTACCCTCTAATATTGGGGTGTAGATACGTCTTCTTGGGGAATCCCGAGAAACCTGTGATCATGGCGACAGTGCAGACCAGGTCACAGAAGAAGGAGGAAGAAGGTGAACCTATAAATGCTCATCCAGAGGAGATGAGGAAGGCGCAGGCTGAGGATAGGACACTCAAGCCCTGTTTTAAAAAATTGCCCAAATGCCACACACCTCCGAGCAAGGGGGAATATTTCATGAAGAACAAACTCTTATACAGGAAGGCCGGAACTGGAACAAATGGTCACAACCAGCTGGTTCTTCCCACTTCATATAGAGATAAAGTGATGGAACTCGGGCATGCGATTCCCTTCAGTGGTCACATGGGGATCAGCGCCACAGGACAGCGTATAGCTTGTCATTACTTCTGGCCAGGGATAACGGAGGATATAAAAAGATATGTCAAATCCTGCCCAGAATGTCAAAGGGTAGCTCCAAAGCACTGGACTGCTCCTGCAACTCTAGGGGAAATGCCCATAGTGGGAACAGCTTTTGAGAGGGTTGCAGTGGATATTGTAGGACCTCTCACTCAGACCAAGAGGAGGAACAGTTACATCCTTACTCTGGTGGACACTTGTTCTATGTGGGGAGAGGCGGTAGCCCTGCCATCAATTGATTCAAAACATGTAGCAGAGGCACTACTTACAATATTTACCCGATTAGGATTCCCGCATCAAATCTTGACGGATAATGGTTCTCAGTTCAAGGGGAAACTAACGGAAGAAGTTTTTAAGCTATTTCAAGCCAGGCACTTTCATTGTAGTCCGTACCATCCACAAGGGAACGGCCAGGTAGAGAGGTTCAACGGGACTCTCATTTCTATCCTGAGAAAGCTGGCACACGAAAAACCGGATCTGTGGGATCAATTCCTGCCCGCCGCATTGTTTGCGTACCGGGAGGTACCACATAGTTCAACCGGGATGGCTCCCGCAACTCTGCTATTTGGGAGGCCAATAAAAGGTCCATTAGAAGCTCTATTAAGGACCTGGACAGATGAGAAGGCGGAAGAGACTGTTACCTCATCGTATCAATATGTGAACGAACTGACCACTCGTTTGAAAGCTGGATGGAAACTGGCAAATGATAATTTGAAGCAAGCCAGGAAGAAACATGCAGCATATTTTAATAGGAAGGCAAAGGACAGGGAACTGGCAGTCGGAGAGAAGGTGCTGCTTCTACTACCGGGAAGCCAGAATAAATTACAAATTGGTTGGCAAGGTCCATATACGGTTCTAGAGAAGGTGTCTAGAACAAACTATAAAATTGACAAAAAGGGGAAGGAAAAAGTTTATCATGTAAACCTGTTAAAGAAGTATCTGGACAGACCACTCCAGGAAAGCACCCCCTTATTGACCTTGGCTATTGCAACCCAGATGCAAAAAGAACCACTCACCTCACATGAATACCCATTACATCCTTGTGAAACAGCAGCACAGGTAAAAGTCAGTAAGCACCTGACTAAAAACCAGAGGGAGAGAGTTCAACAGGTTCTGGAGGAACATACAGATGTATTAACAGATAAACCAGGCCATACAAATTTGCTACAGTATGACATGAAACTGGTAGACTCAAACCCAATCTGTATGAGAGCCTATTCTATTCCGTTCGCGAAGGAGAAGGCATTGAAGGAAGAAATAGAGTATTTGTTGAAGGAGGGGATTATTTCGCACAGTGAATCATCTTTTAGTTCTAGTGTCGTTTTGTTGAGAAAACCGTCTGGGGAACACAGACTGTGCATAGATTACAGGAAACTGAATGCTGTCACAGAAGGACAAGTGGATCCATTACCAGACACAAAACAGTTATTTGCCAGACTGAACAAGGCGAAATACTTTTCAAAGGTGGATCTTAGTAAAGGCTATTACCAGATCCCAGTGAAGCCTGAAGTGAGACCTTATTTGGCTTTTAGCACTTCGGATGGACATTATGAATTCAATATGCTACCATTCGGACTGAAAAATGCTCCGAGTGTGTTTTCAAGGATGATGCGCAAATTGTTGGATCCCCTGAATAACCCATGTATCACGAATTTCATGGATGATATTCTCGTCGCCACAGAGACATTTGAAGAACACATTGAAGCTCTGGAGATGTTGTTTGATAGACTTCGGGAGGCGAACTTAACTGCTAGGCCAACAAAATGTTGTATTGGATGCAAAGAGTTGGAATTCTTGGGACACACTGTATATCAGGGTAATATGACCCCTGATCCTAAGAACTTGGAAAAACTGCAGAGAGCACCTAGGCCACAAACAAAAAAGGACGTGCGATCATTCGTGTCGTTATGCGGATTTTATCAGAAATACATCAAAAATTTTAACGCTATTTGTGCTCCTCTGACTGATCTGACTCGCAAGGGACTTCCAGATAAAATTATTTGGACTGCACAATGTGAACTAGCGTTCCAAGAGTTAAAGGAAAAACTCACTAGCAAGCCTATTCTCAAACTGCCTGACTTGACACAGGACTTTGTCTTAAGAACAGATGCAAGTAATGTGGGACTCGGAGGGGCTTTGTTGCAAAGATCATCTTCACCTGATGGGGAACTGAAACCAGTCGCTTATGCAAGCCGCAAATTGAATAGGGCGGAACAAGGATACTCCACAAGCGAAAAAGAATGTTTAGCATTAATCTGGGCAATAAAGAAGTTTCAAATCTATCTGTATGGTAGGACTTTTGTGGTGGAGACGGACCATCAGCCTCTCGTGTTCTTGTCTCAGGCTAAACATGAAAACGCAAGATTGCTGAGGTGGTCTTTGTTGCTTCAACCTTATCAGTTTAGTATCCAATATATCCCAGGCAAATTGAATGTCGGTGCAGATTTCCTCAGTCGGCACCCCTGTGATCAAAATTAGAGTAGTGGCAGACGTGAGGAGTAATTTTACCTATGTGTATCGCTGGTTTTGGAACTTGCCATAGGCATGTTTTCAAGTGGGGAGATGTGTAGTGAAATTGACAGAGATACAACGGTAAAATACCTCCAAAGATAACATTTAAGGATAAAAAACATAATGCGTAGGCTGCGAATAGTACATGATCGCCTAGACCGCGGGTCATCACCCTCCATAAAAATTGACTTGCTAGACAGGAGGGGAACGGCGGATCAAAAAGGAAAAAAATATGACTGGAAAGATTGCGTGAGACTGGAAAGGCTAAGGAGACGCAATTGGGGGGGGGGGGGAAACGGAGAAAAGTCACGTTTCCCAAGTTGACATAAAAAGTAAGCAACTCGACAGAAGGGACCATAGATATGTTACGCCACAGTCATTTATTGGACGCTTTTGCGCGATACCAAGCCCTTGATTTGAATTCAGCGGCTAAACGCAGATGTTAGGAATATTACAAAAATTAAAAAGTATTTTTTTCTTAATATTAATGTTAGGAATATAAAAATTAGCTGGCCGGATGGCCTATTCTGAGCAGTGAACTAATATGTTCTTAATTTTACAGACGGATAGATAATATTGAAAATAATGACAAAAGACAGTGTTGTTCACATCATCGACAGACTGTATTGAATCTAAAAGTGTCGCGATTTGCACACAAAAACACGACCTTGGGACGCAGGTGTTCAAATTTACTTAGTATGGAGGAGAGGGTTTTTGGGTGGTAGCTGTGTCTAAAAATAACTTTTAACGACAAAATTTTGGAGGGGAGAGAAAGGTTGGTTCAAAAATCAAGTACATTTTTGTAGAAACACAAGTAGAGACGGACAGACTAACAGATAACCATCCATACTTGACTGAAGCATGACTGAAATGACTTTATGGTAGGAAATTTGAAATTCAAATAAACCTAGGCAGTGATTGGCCACAGACAATCATATCATTAGCGCTCAGACGCGAAAGTGGGGCCATTCTTCAATAGTTGTTCAGTGATAGACACAGATTTTAAAGTGTGGTGATTTCCATATGAAAGAAAGTGTAAGAAGTTTAGGGACGCCATACTATAGCCAGCAGCTCAGCTGAGTTTTGCTAGCAATTCTGTGTTATTTATTCATAATCTGGTAAGATTGAAATTATTTCCTTATATATATTTTGAATATTGTTTCATGTTCGAGTGATTTGATACTGCCATATCGAAATCTAGCCTTACAAACAAGTAGGGATTTGCTCTAGACCCCCCGCCCAAGTCAGGGTCTAGGGACCAACAATGTACATAAACTCCAGCAAGGGTTAGGCAAGACAGATCAAGTGTTGAGAATAATGAAACATATTACCTATCCTCTTTTAGGGCAGAAAACTAATAAATATTTTTCAGAATCTATAGTCTGGGAGGATCTATCTGATGTAAAACCACCATGGTAAATGTGCTGTTTGGTCAGAGAGATCTGACCTGTCTGTATGATGTGGTTGTTGTGTCAGTGTTGTGTCCAGACGTGGGTAGAGAATAGATTTTGACAATTGGCCCATACTTTGATTGCAGAGCTGTGAGTTTCTGTTGTCAACCAAGCAGTGTCTATTCAGTTGGTGACTTACTCGAGTGTATCTGTGCAGTACTTGTGACAGAGACCACCATTATTGCCCGCCAGCACGGAGAGGTGGGACCACCAGATTTCAGCACCAGAGCTACAACTACAAGATGAGTGAGCCTCTGGTCTGCTGGACATTCACCAACACCGTTTAGTTACTAATAACCCCATAAAAATTCCCACCATTTTCTGGACACTGTGTAGTCAATATAGACAGGTGTGATGAGGCCACCCCAACAGCACAAACATTAACTATCCTCCCAAGTAGATGACTACTAGAACATTTTAATAAAACTAACTAGTATAGTACATATATATGTACACTATTGCATTTATGATATAATATTCCATGCATTTCTTTTCATAATCTCTAAATCCTTTTAAGTTCTGGTCAACCAAAAAAATTGATCCAGAACAAAATAAATGTAATATAATTCTATCAAAAAATTTTACACACGTGAGTTAGTTCAGTGTATTTTAACATTTATTAATATTATTAGTCTTGTTAAATATCTGTGGGTATATCTATAACCTATTACACCACACTACATATCATAACCCTAGACACTTTACGTAGCCACATTCATTAAAAAAAAAAAATTAAGTGTGAGGTCGTAGTGGTAGCAAGAAAGGCCTTCTGACAATTCTCAACTACATTTTATCTCAGGAGCCTTCACAGCTGGCCTCATACAATTACATTTAGTAATATCACCATCATACAATACCATCAAACACCACTACAGTTCTTAATTTTACAGACGGATAGATAATATTGAAGATAATGACAAAAGACAGTGTTGTTCACATCAGCGACATACTGTATGAAATAAAAAGTGTCGCTATTTGCACACAAAAACACGACCTCGAGACGCAGGTGTTCAAATCTACTTAGTAGGGAAGCGAAGGGACATTGGTGGGAGCTGTGTCTAAATATAACTTTTAACGACAAAATTTTGGAGGGGAGAGAAAGGTTGGTTCAAAAATCAAGTACGTTTTGAAAAAAAAAAACAAGTAGAGACGGACAGACTAACAGATAAACATCCATACTTGACTGAAGCATGACTGAAATGACTTTAGGGTAGGAAATTTGAATTTGAAATAAACCTAGGCAGTGATTGGCCACAGACAATCATTTTATCGGCGCTCAGACGCGCAAGTGGGGCCATTCCTCAATAGTTGTTCGATGATAGACACAGTATTTTAAAGTGTGGTGATTTCCAAATGAAAGAAAGTGAAATAAGTTCAGGGACGCCATACTATAGCCAGCAGCTCAGCTGAGTTTTGCTAGCATTTCTGTGTTCTTTATTCATAATCTGGTAAGATTGAAATTATTTCTTTGTATATTTTGAATATTGTTTAATGTTCGAGTGATTTGATACTGCCATATCATAATCTAGCCTTACAAACAAGTAGGGATTTGCTCTAGACCCCCCGCCCAAGTCAGGGTCTAGGGACCAACAATATACATAAACTCCAGCAAGGGTTAGGAAAGACAGATCAAGTGTTGAGAATAATGAAACATATTACCTATCCACTTTTAGGGAAGGAAACTAATAAATATTTTTCAGAATCTATAGTCTGGGAGGACCTATCTGATGTAAAACCACCATGGTAAATGTGCTGTTTGGTCAGAGAGATCTGACCTGTCTGTATGATGTGGTTGTTGTGTCCGTGTTGTGTCCAGACGTGGGTAGAGAATAGAAATTTTGACACATAGCCAATACTTTGATTGCAGAGCTGTGAGTTTCAGTTGTGAAACAAGGCGGTGTCCATTCAGTTGGTGATTTTACTCGAGTGTATCTGTGCAGTACGTTGTGACAGAGACCACTATTATTGCCCGCCAGCACGGAGAGGTGGGACCACCAGATTTCAGCACCAGAGCTACATATGCAAGATGAGTGAGCCTCTGGTCTGCTGGAAGTTCACCAACGCCTTTTAGTTACTAATACCCCATAAAATTCCTGCAATTTACTGGACACTGTGTAGTCAATATAGACAGGTGTGATGAGGCCACCCCAACAGCACAAGCATTAACTATCCTCCCAAGTAGATGACTACTAGAACATTTTAATAAAACTAACTAGTCTAGTACTTATATATGTACACTCTTGCATTTATTATGTAACATTCCATGCATTTCTTTCATAAATTTTAAATCTTTTTTAAAAAGTTCTGGTCAACATAAAACTTGATCCAGAACAAATAAATGTAATATAATTCTATCAAAAATTTTACACTCTTGAGTTAGTTCAGTGTATTATAATATTTGTTAAATATTATTAGTCTGCTTAAATATCTGTGGGTGTATCTATAACTATCACACCACATTACATATCATTACCCTAGACATTTTACATAGCCACATTCATTAAGAAAAAAAAAATTGAGTGTGAGGTCGTAGTGGTAGCAAGAAAGGCCTTCTGACAATTCACAACTACATTTTATCTCAGGAGCCTTCACAGCTGGCCTCATACATTACATTTAGTAATATCACCATCATACAATACCATCAAACCCACTACATACATTGGGGTCTTGTCCAGGGATAATTAGCCCAACAGTAATATTAGGATCTCCTGGTTGGAGAAATAAAATTAGGGGAAAAAAAAATTGTGAAATTCACTTTAAAATTAAAAGTGTCCCTGCAGATAAAAGTTGGTGAATCTTCACAGCCAGTGATAATTAATTAGTTAACTGGTTAGTTAGAATTAGTTAGACTATAGTCATAAGAAGTACTTAGTGTATTTACTGGTTAGAGATTTAGCTTGTATATTATTATATTGTCTGAAAAGTATGGCGGAGCTAGCAAAATTCCGATCAGCTGCTGTGCTGACCGCAAAGGAGATGGGAATGGATGGTCAGATTTTAATTCAATATGTAACGGCTGAATGTGATAAATATATTGAAAGGGAAGATAGAAAGGTAGCTGAAGAGAAGAGGTTACAAATTGAGGCTGAGAGAGAAATTAAGAGGCTGCAGATTGAGGCAGAAGAAAAACGACAGCAAAGGGAGGCAGAAGAAAAACGACAGCAAAGGGAGGCAGAAGAAAAAAGGTTGACTGCCGAAAGGGAGGCAGAAGAAAAAAGGTTGACTGCCGAAAGGGAGATAGAAGGTTGCAAAGGGAGCACGAATTACGACTAAGGGAGCTGGAATTACAAGGCCCGGCTCCTGAAAATGGTGCCAGCCCTTTTGCCTCAGATGCTACGCCCAGTCTGGGAGCCTCAAACTCAGCTATGGGGTTTCATTTAGACCATTTTGTTGAAAAAGACGATGACATAGAGGGGTACCTAGGACGTTTTGAGAGATTAGCTACTACATATGGGTTAGAGAGAGAGAGGTGGAGTTTAAAGCTATCACAGGGATTGAGAGGTACTTCTTATGAAGTATTTGCCAAAATGAACAGGGAAGACCAAGACAATTATGACATGTTAAAGCAGGCTTTGTTATTAAGGTACGAGAAGAATGGTGAATTTTATCGTAAGAAATTTAGAAATGCCAAACTGTTGTCTGGGGAGACATACCACCAATTCTCTGCTAGACTAGAAACCTATTTGGAGAAATGGACGGCTCTGGGGAAGACCCAAGATCTTAAAGAAATGATCATGATTGAGCAATTGAGAGAGTCCATGGCTCCAGACATGAGAAAATTTCTCATGGAACAAGGTGCAGAGAAGTTGGGGGAAATTTTAAATGTTGCTGAGAGGTATCAGGCAGCTCAGGCAGAGGTAAGTGGTGCTAAAAAGAAGCACATAGACAATTTTAAAGCTCCACAGCAATTTAATAAATTTGATAATAGAGAGCAGGGAAATAAAGGTAGGACAAACTTTGAGCGGCCAAGAAATGACTATCGCGACAGAAACTCACAGTTCAATGACCAAAAGTTCAATGAAAAACCGTTGAACCAAGGAAAAAGATGGTGTAAATGGTGCAAGAAGGATAACCATAACACCGAATTTTGTAGAAGGAAACCTTCAAACATTGCTGCAATGAAGTCGGGGACGCGAAGATTAAAGGTTAATCCTAATGGACAACAGGAACCTTATCACCCCCCAGTTTGTGAGGATGTTATTTGTAATGGGGTCACCATAAGGTGCCTTTATGATACAGGTTTGGATTATGATTCAGTTGTGAAGTCTAGCCTAGTGGACCCAAGTCAGTATACCACAGAAACAGTGGAAATACAAGGGGCGACTAAGGACATACCACTCATGACACTTCCCATCGCAAGGATAACGGTGAAAACTCGCTATGTGGAGGAGAAATCAGAGCAGCAGTGATAGATGAACCAATCTACCCTCTGATATTGGGGTGTAGATACGTCTTCTTGGGGAATCCCGAGAAACCTGTGATCATGGCGACAGTGCAGACCAGGTCACAGAAGAAGGAGGAAGAAGGTGAACCTATAAATGCTCATCCAGAGGAGATGAGGAAGGCGCAGGCTGAGGATAGGACACTCAAGCCCTGTTTTAAAAAATTGCCCAAATGCCACACACCTCCGAGCAAGGGGGAATATTTCATGAAGAACAAACTCTTATACAGGAAGGCCGGAACTGGAACAAATGGTCACAACCAGCTGGTTCTCCCACTTCATATAGAGATAAAGTGATGGAACTCGGGCATGCGATTCCCTTCAGTGGTCACATGGGGATCAGCGCCACAGGACAGCGTATAGCTTGTCATTACTTCTGGCCAGGGATAACGGAGGATATAAAAAGATATGTCAAATCCTGCCCAGAATGTCAAAGGGTAGCTCCAAAGCACTGGACTGCTCCTGCAACTCTAGGGGAAATGCCCATAGTGGGAACACCTTTTGAGAGGGTTGCAGTGGATATTGTAGGACCTCTCACTCGGACCAAGAGGAGGAACAGTTACATCCTTACTCTGGTGGACACTTGTTCTATGTGGGAGAGGCGGTAGCCCTGCCATCAATTGATTCAAAACATGTAGCAGAGGCACTACTTACAATATTTACCCGATTAGGATTCCCGCATCAAATCTTGACGGATAATGGTTCTCAGTTCAAGGGGAAACTAACGGAAGAAGTTTTTAAGCTATTTCAAGCCAGACACTTTCATTGTAGTCCGTACCATCCACAAGGGAACGGCCAGGTAGAGAGGTTCAACGGGACTCTCATTTCTATCCTGAGAAAGCTGGCACACGAAAAACCGGATCTGTGGGATCAATTCCTGCCCGCCGCATTTTTTGCGTACCGGGAGGTACCACATAGTTCAACCGGGATGGCTCCCGCAACTCTGCTATTTGGGAGGCCAATAAAAGGTCCATTAGAAGCTCTATTAAGGACCTGGACAGATGAGAAGGCGGAAGAGACTGTTACCTCATCGTATCAATACGTGAACGAACTGACCACTCGTTTGAAAGCTGGATGGAAACTGGCAAATGATAATTTGAAGCAAGCCAGGAAGAAACATGCAGCATATTTTAATAGGAAGGCAAAGGACAGGGAACTGGCAGTCGGAGAGAAGGTGCTGCTTCTACTACCCGGAAGCCAGAATAAATTACAAATTGGTTGGCAAGGTCCATATACGGTTCTAGAGAAGGTGTCTAGAACAAACTATAAAATTGACAAAAAGGGGAAGGAAAAAGTTTATCATGTAAACCTGTTAAAGAAGTATCTGGACAGACCACTCCAGGAAAGCACCCCCTTATTGACCTTGGCTATTGCAACCCAGATGCAAAAAGAACCACTCACCTCACATGAATACCCATTACATCCTTGTGAAACAGCAGCACAGGTAAAAGTCAGTAAGCACCTGACTAAAAACCAGAGGGAGAGAGTTCAACAGGTTCTGGAGGAACATACAGATGTATTAACAGATAAACCAGGCCATACAAATTTGCTACAGTATGACATGAAACTGGTAGACTCAAACCCAATCTGTATGAGAGCCTATTCTATTCCGTTCGCGAAGGAGAAGGCATTGAAGGAAGAAATAGAGTATTTGTTGAAGGAGGGGATTATTTCGCACAGTGAATCATCTTTTAGTTCTAGTGTCGTTTTGTTGAGAAAACCGTCTGGGGAACACAGACTGTGCATAGATTACAGGAAACTGAATGCTGTCACAGAAGGACAAGTGGATCCATTACCAGACACAAAACAGTTATTTGCCAGACTGAACAAGGCAAAATACTTTTCAAAGGTGGATCTTAGTAAAGGCTATTACCAGAGCCCAGTGAAGCCTGAAGTGAGACCTTATTTGGCTTTTAGCACTTCGGATGGACATTATGAATTCAATATGCTACCATTCGGACTGAAAAATGCTCCGAGTGTGTTTTCAAGGATGATGCGCAAATTGTTGGATCCCCTGAATAACCCATGTATCACGAATTTCATGGATGATATTCTCGTCGCCACAGAGACATTTGAAGAACACATTGAAGCTCTGGAGATGTTGTTTGATAGACTTCGAGAGGCGAACTTAACTGCTAGGCCAACAAAATGTTGTATTGGATGCAAAGAGTTGGAATTCTTGGGACACACTGTATATCAGGGTAATATGACCCCTGATCCTAAGAACTTGGAAAAACTGCAGAGAGCACCTAGGCCACAAACAAAAAAGGACGTGCGATCATTCGTGTCGTTATGCGGATTTTATCAGAAATACATCAAAAATTTTAACGCTATTTGTGCTCCTCTGACTGATCTGACTCGCAAGGGACTTCCAGATAAAATTATTTGGACTGCACAATGTGAACTAGCGTTCCAAGAGTTAAAGGAAAAACTCACTAGCAAGCCTATTCTCAAACTGCCTGATTTGACACAGGACTTTGTCTTAAGAACCGATGCAAGTAATGTAGGACTCGGAGGGGCTTTGTTGCAAAGATCATCTTCACCTGATGGGGAACTGAAACCAGTCGCTTATGCAAGCCGCAAATTGAATAAGGCGGAACAAGGATACTCCACAAGCGAAAAAGAATGTTTAGCATTAATCTGGGCAATAAAGAAGTTTCAAATCTATCTGTATGGTAGGACTTTTGTGGTGGAGACGGACCATCAGCCTCTCGTGTTCTTGTCTCAGGCAAAGCATGAAAACGCAAGATTGCTGAGGTGGTCTTTGTTGCTTCAACCTTATCAGTTTAGTATCCAATATATCCCAGGCAAATTGAATGTCGGTGCAGATTTCCTCAGTCGGCACCCCTGTGATCAAAATTAGAGTAGTGGCAGACGTGAGGAGTAATTTTTACCTATGTGTATCGCTGGTTTTGGAACTTGCCATAGGCATGTTTTCAAGTGGGGAGATGTGTAGTGAAATTGACAGAGATACAACGGTAAAATACCTCCAAAGATAACATTTAAGGATAAAAACATAATGCGTAGGCTGCGAATAGTACATGATCGCCTAGACCGCGGGTCATCACCCTCCATAAAAATTGACTTGCTAGACAGGAGGGGAACGGCGGATCAAAAAGGAAAAAAATATGACTGGAAAGATTGCGTGAGACTAGAAAGGCTAAGGAGAGGAAATTGGGGGGGGGGGGAAACGGAGAAAAGTCACGTTTCCCAAGTTGACATAAAAAGTAAGCAACTCGACAGAAGGGACCATAGATATGTTACGCCACAGTCATTTATTGGACGCTTTTGCGCGATACCAAGCCCTTGATTTGAATTCAGCGGCTAAACGCAGATGTTTGGAATATTACAAAATTTAAAAAGTACTTTTTTCTTAATATTAATGTTAGGAATATAAAAATTAGCTGGCCGGATGGCCTATTCTGAGCAGTGAACTAATATGTTCTTAATTTTACAGACGGATAGATAATATTGAAGATAATGACAAAAGACAGTGTTGTTCACATCATCGACAGACTGGATTGAATCTAAAAAGTGTCGCTATTTGCACAAAAAAAAAAAACACGACCTTAGAGACGCAGGTGTTTCAAATTTACTTAGTATGGAGGAGAGAGGGTTTTTGGTGTGTAGCTGTGTCTAAAAATAACTTTTAACGACAAAATTTTGGAGGGGAGAGAAAGGTTGGTTCAAAAATCAAGTACATTTTTTGTAGAAACACAAGTAGAGACGGACAGACTAACAGATAACCATCCATACTTGACTGAAGCATGACTGAAATGACTTTATGGTAGGAAATTTGAAATTTAAATAAACCTAGGCAGTGATTGGCCACAGACAATCATATCATTAGCGCTCAGACGCGAAAGTGGGGCCATTCTTCAATAGTTGTTCAGTGATAGACACAGATTTTAAAGTGTGGTGATTTCCATATGAAAGAAAGTGAAATAAATTTAGGGACGCCATACTATAGCCAGCAGCTCAGCTGAGTTTTGCTAGCAATTCTGTGTTATTTATTCATAATCTGGTAAGATTGAAATTATTTCTTTGTATATTTTGAATATTGTTTCATGTTCGAGTGATTTGATACTGCCATATCGAAATCTAGCCTTACAAACAAGTAGGGATTTGCTCTAGACCCCCCGCCCTAGTCAGGGTCTAGGGACCAACAATGTACATAAACTCCAGCAAGGGTTAGGCAAGACAGATCAAGTGTTGAGAATAATGAAACATATTACCTATCCTCTTTTAGGGCAGAAAACTAATAAATATTTTCAGAATCTATAGTCTGGGAGGATCTATCTGATGTAAAACCACCATGGTAAATGTGCTGTTTGGTCAGAGAGATCTGACCTGTCTGTATGATGTGGTTGTTGTGTCAGTGTTGTGTCCAGACGTGGGTAGAGAATAGATTTTGACACATGGCCCATACTTTGATTGCAGAGCTGTGAGTTTCTGTTGTCAACCAGGCAGTGTCTATTCAGTTGGTGACTTTACTCGAGTGTATCTGTGCAGTACTTGTGACAGAGACCACCATTATTGCCCGCCAGCACGGAGAGGTGGGACCACCAGATTTCAGCACCAGAGCTACAACTACAAGATGAGTGAGCCTCTGGTCTGCTGGACATTCACCAACCCGTTTAGTTACTAATACCCCATAAAAATTCCCACCATTTTCTGGACACTGTGTAGTCAATATAGACAGGTGTGATGAGGCCACCCCAACAGCACAAACATTAACTATCCTCCCAAGTAGATGACTACTAGAACATTTTAATAAAACTAACTAGTATAGTACATATATATGTACACTATTGCATTTATGATATAATATTCCATGCATTTCTTTTCATAATCTCTAAATCCTTTTAAGTGGTCAAAATAAATGTAATATAATTCTATCAAAAATTTTACACACGTGAGTTAGTTCAGTGTATTTTAACATTTATTAATATTATTAGTCTTGTTAAATATCTGTGGGTATATCTATAACCTATTACACCACACTACATATCATAACCCTAGCCACTTTACGTAGCCACATTCATTAAAAAAAATTAAGTGTGAGGTCGTAGTGGTAGCAAGAAAGGCCTTCTGACAATCCTCAACTACATTTTATCTCAGGAGCCTTCACAGCTGGCCTCATACAATTACATTTAGTAATATCACCATCATACAATACCATGACAAACATCCTATAACAGTTTCTTAATTTTACATGACTGAGAGATAATATTGAAGATAATCGACAAAAGACAGGTGTTGTTCACATGCAGTCGACATACTGTATGGAATAATAAGTGTCGCCTATTTTTGCACAAAAAAAAAAAACACGACCTCGAGACGCAGGTGGTCAAATCTACTTAGTAGGGAAGCGAAGGAGCATTGGTGGAAGCTGTGTCTAAATATAACTTTTTAACGACAAAATTTTGGAGGGGAGAGAAAGGTTGGTTTCAAAAATCCAGTACGTGTTTGAAAAAAACAATTAGAGGCGGACAGAAGCACAGTTATACATCCATACTTGACTGAAGCATGACTGAAATGACTTTAGGGTAGGAAATTTGAATTTGAAATAAACCTAGGCAGTGATTGGCCACAGACAATCATTTTATCGGCGCTCAGACGCGCAAGTGGGGCCATTCCTCAATAGTTGTTCGATGATAGACACAGTATTTTAAAGTGTGGTGATTTCCAAATGAAAGAAAGTGAAATAAGTTCAGGGACGCCATACTATAGCCAGCAGCTCAGCTGAGTTTTGCTAGCATTTCTGTGTTCTTTATTCATAATCTGGTAAGATTAAAATTATTTCTTTGTATATTTTGAATATTGTTTAATCTTTCGAGTGATTTGATACTGCCATATCGAAATCTAGCCTTACAAACAAGTAGGGATTTTGCTCTAGACCCCCCGCCCAAGTCAGGGTCTAGGGGACCAACAATATACAAAACTCCAGCAAGGGTTAGGTAAAGACAGATCAAGTGTTGAGTATGACGAACCATATTACCTACCCACTTTTAGGGAAGGAAACTAAGAAATATTTTTCAGAATCTATAGTCTGGGAGGACCTATCTGATGTAAAACCACCATGGTAAATGTGCTGTTTGGTCAGAGAGATCTGACCTGTCTGTATGATGTGGTTGTTGTGTCCGTGTTGTGTCCAGACGTGGGAAGAGAATGGAATTTTGACACATAGCCAATACTTTGATTGCAGAGCTGTGAGTTTCAGTTGTCAACAAGGCGGTGTCCATTCAGTTGGTGATTTTACTCGGGTGTATCTGTGCAGTACGTTGTGACAGATACCACTATTATTGCCCGCCAGCACGGAGAGGTGGGACCACCAGATTTCAGCACCAGAGCTACATATGCAAGTTGAGTGAGCCTCTGGTCTGCTGGAAGTTCACCAACGCCTTTTAGTTACTATTACCCCATAAAATTCCTGCAATTTACTGGACACTGTGTAGTCAATATAGACAGGTGTGATGAGGCCACCCCAACAGCACAAGCATTAACTATCCTCCCAAGTAGATGACTACTAGAACATTTTAATAAAACTAACTAGTCTAGTACTTATATATGTACACTCTTGCATTTATTATGTAACATTCCATGCATTTATTTCTTTCATAATTTTTAAATCCTTTTTTTAAAAAAAAGTTCTGGTCAACATAAAACTTGATCCAGAACAAATAAATGTAATATAATTCTATCAAAAATTTTACACTCTTGAGTTAGTTCAGTGTATTATAATATTTGTTAAATATTATTAGTCTGCTTAAATATCTGTGGGTGTATCCATAACTATCACACCACATTACATATCATTACCCTAGACATTTTTCATAGCTACATTCATTAAGAAAAAAAATTGAGTGTGAGGTCGTAGTGGTAGCAAGAAAGGCCTTCTGACAATTCACAACTACATTTTATCTCAGGAGCCTTCACAGCTGGCCTCATACATTACATTTAGTAATATCACCATCATACAATACCATCAAACCCACTACATTTGGTGGTCTTGTCCAGGGATAATTAGCCCAACAGTAATATTAGGATCTCCTGGTTGGAGAAATAAAATTAGGGGAAAAAAATTGTGAAATTCCCTTTAAAATTAAAAGTGTCCCTGCAGATAAAAGTTGGTGAATCTTCACAGCCAGTGATAATTAATTAGTTAACTGGTTAGTTAGAATTAGTTAGACTATAGTCATAAGAAGTACTTAGTGTATTTACTGGTTAGAGATTTAGCTTGTATATTATTATATTGTCTGAAAAAGTATGGCGGAGCTAGCAAAATTCCGATCAGCTGCTGTGCTGACCGCAAAGGAGATGGGAATGGATGGTCAGATTTTAATTCAATATGTAACGGCTGAATGTGATAAATATATTGAAAGGGAAGATAGAAAGGGAGCTGAAGAGAAGAGGTTACAAATTGAGGCTGATAGAGAAATTAAGAGGCTGCAGATTGAGGCAGAAGAAAAACGACAGCAAAGGGAGGCAGAAGTAAAAAGGTTGACTGCCGAAAGGGAGGCAGAAGATAAAAAGGCCGAAAGGGAGGCAGAAGATAGAAGGTTGCAAAGGGAGCACGAATTACGACTAAGGGAGCTGGAATTACAAGGCCGGCGTCCTGAAAATGGTGCCAGCCCTTTTTGCCTCAGATGCTACGCCCAGTCTGGGAGCCTCAAACTCAGCTATGGGGTTTCATTTAGACCATTTTGTTGAAAAAGACGATGACATAGAGGGGTACCTAGGACGTTTTGAGTTATTAGCTACTACATATGGGTTAGAGAGAGAGAGGTGGAGTTTAAAGCTATCACAGGGATTGAGAGGTACTTCTTATGAAGTATTTGCCAAAATGAACAGGGAAGACCAAGACAATTATGACATGTTAAAGCAGGCTTTGTTATTAAGGTACGAGAAGAATGGTGAATTTTATCGTAAGAAATTTAGAAATGCCAAACTGTTGTCTGGGGAGACATACCACCAATTCTCTGCTAGACTAGAAACCTATTTGGAGAAATGGACGGCTCTGGGGAAGACCCAAGATCTTAAAGAAATGATCATGATTGAGCAATTGAGAGAGTCCATGGCTCCAGACATGAGAAAATTTCTCATGGAACAAGGTGCAGAGAAGTTGGGGGGAAATTTTAAATGTTGCTGAGAGGTATCAGGCAGCAGGCAGAGGTAAGTGGTGCTAAAAAGAAGCACATAGACAATTTTAAAGCTCCACAGCAATTTAATAAATTTGATAATAGAGAGCAGGGAAATAAAGGTAGGACAAACTTTGAGCGGCCAAGAAATGACTATCGCGACAGAAACTCACAGTTCAATGACCAAAAGTTCAATGAAAGAAAACCGTTGAACCAAGGAAAAAGATGGTGTAAATGGTGCAAGAAGGATAACCATAACACCGAAATTTTGTAGAAGGAAACCTTCAAACATTGCTGCAATGAAGTCGGGGACGCGAAGATTAAAGGTTAATCCTAATGGACAACAGGAACCTTATCACCCCCCAGTTTGTGAGGATGTTATTTGTAATGGGGGTCACCATAAGGTGCCTTTATGATACAGGTTTGGATTATGATTCAGTTGTGAAGTCTAGCCTAGTGGACCCAAGTCAGTATACCACAGAAACAGTGGAAATACAAGGGGCGACTAAGGACGTACCACTCATGACACTTCCCATCGCAAGGATAACGGTGAAAACTCGCTATGTGGAAGGAGAAATCAGAGCAGCAGTGATAGATGAACCAATCTACCCTCTGATATTGGGGTGTAGATACGTCTTCTTGGGGAATCCCGAGAAACCTGTGATCATGGCGACAGTGCAGACCAGGTCACAGAAGAAGGAGGAAGAAGGTGAACCTATAAATGCTCATCCAGAGGAGATGAGGAAGGCGCAGGCTGAGGATAGGACACTCAAGCCCTGTTTTAAAAAATTGCCCAAATGCCACACACCTCCGAGCAAGGGGGAATATTTCATGAAAAACAAACTCTTATACAGGAAGGCCGGAACTGGAACAAATGGTCACAACCAGCTGGTTCTTCCCACTTCATATAGAGATAAAGTGATGGAACTCGGGCATGCGATTCCCTTCAGTGGTCACATGGGGATCAGCGCCACAGGACAGCGTATAGCTTGTCATTACTTCTGGCCAGGGATAACGGAGGATATAAAAAGATATGTCAAATCCTGCCCAGAATGTCAAAGGGTAGCTCCAAAGCACTGGACTGCTCCTGCAACTCTAGGGGAAATGCCCATAGTGGGAACACCTTTTGAGAGGGTTGCAGTGGATATTGTAGGACCTCTCACTCGGACCAAGAGGAGGAACAGTTACATCCTTACTCTGGTGGACACTTGTTCTATGTGGGGAGAGGCGGTAGCCCTGCCATCAATTGATTCAAAACATGTAGCAGAGGCACTACTTACAATATTTACCCGATTAGGATTCCCGCATCAAATCTTGACGGATAATGGTTCTCAGTTCAAGGGGAAACTAACGGGAGAAGTTTTTAAGCTATTTCAAGCCAGACACTTTCATTGTAGTCCGTACCATCCACAAGGGAACGGCCAGGTAGAGAGGTTCAACGGGACTCTCATTTCTATCCTGAGAAAGCTGGCACACGAAAAACCGGATCTGTGGGATCAATTCCTGCCCGCCGCATTGTTTGCGTACCGGGAGGTACCACATAGTTCAACCGGGATGGCTCCCGCAACTCTGCTATTTGGGAGGCCAATAAAAGGTCCATTAGAAGCTCTATTAAGGACCTGGACAGATGAGAAGGCGGAAGAGACTGTTACCTCATCGTATCAATACGTGAACGAACTGACCACTCGTTTGAAAGCTGGATGGAAACTGGCAAATGATAATTTGAAGCAAGCCAGGAAGAAACATGCAGCATATTTTAATAGGAAGGCAAAGGACAGGGAACTGGCAGTCGGAGAGAAGGTGCTGCTTCTACTACCCGGAAGCCAGAATAAATTACAAATTGGTTGGCAAGGTCCATATACGGTTCTAGAGAAGGTGTCTAGAACAAACTATAAAATTGACAAAAAGGGGAAGGAGAAAGTTTATCATGTAAACCTGTTAAAGAAGTATCTGGACAGACCACTCCAGGAAAGCACCCCCTTATTGACCTTGGCTATTGCAACCCAGATGCAAAAAGAACCACTCACCTCACATGAATACCCATTACATCCTTGTGAAACCGCAGCACAGGTAAAAGTCAGTAAGCACCTGACTAAAAACCAGAGGGAGAGAGTTCAACAGGTTCTGGAGGAACATACAGATGTATTAACAGATAAACCAGGCCATACAAATTTGCACAGTATGACATGAAACTGGTAGACTCAAACCCAATCTGTATGAGAGCCTATTCTATTCCGTTCGCGAAGGAGAAGGCATTGAAGGAAGAAATAGATTATTTGTTGAAGGAGGGGATTATTTCGCACAGTGAATCATCTTTTAGTTCTAGTGTCGTTTTGTTGAGAAAACCGTCTGGGGAACACAGACTGTGCATAGATTACAGGAAACTGAATGCTGTCACAGAAGGACAAGTGGATCCATTACCAGACACAAAACAGTTATTTGCCAGACTGAACAAGGCAAAATACTTTTCAAAGGTGGATCTTAGTAAAGGCTATTACCAGATCCCAGTGAAGCCTGAAGTGAGACCTTATTTGGCTTTTAGCACTTCGGATGGACATTATGAATTCAATATGCTACCATTCGGACTGAAAAATGCTCCGAGTGTGTTTTCAAGGATGATGCGCAAATTGTTGGATCCCCTGAATAACCCATGTATCACGAATTTCATGGATGATATTCTCGTCGCCACAGAGACATTTGAAGAACACATTGAAGCTCTGGAGATGTTGTTTGATAGACTTCGGGAGGCGAACTTAACTGCTAGGCCAACAAAATGTTGTATTGGATGCAAAGAGTTGGAATTCTTGGGACACACTGTATATCAGGGTAATATGACCCCTGATCCTAAGAACTTGGAAAAACTGCAGAGAGCACCTAGGCCGCAAACAAAAAAGGACGTGCGATCATTTGTGTCGTTATGCGGATTTTATCAGAAATACATCAAGAATTTTAACGCTATTTGTGCTCCTCTGACTGATCTGACTCGCAAGGGACTTCCAGATAAAATTATTTGGACTGCACAATGTGAACTAGCGTTCCAAGAGTTAAAGGAAAAAAACTCACTAGCAAGCCTATTCTCAAACTGCCTGATTTGACACAGGACTTTGTCTTAAGAACCGATGCAAGTAATGTAGGACTAGGAGGGGCTTTGTTGCAAAGATCATCTTCACCTGATGGGGAACTGAAACCAGTCGCTTATGCAAGCCGTAAATTGAATAAGGCGGAACAAGGATACTCCACAAGCGAAAAAGAATGTTTAGCGTTAATCTGGGCAATAAAGAAGTTTCAAATCTATCTGTATGGTAGGACTTTTGTGGTGGAGACGGACCATCAGCCTCTCGTATTCTTATCTCAGGCTAAGCATGAAAACGCAAGATTGCTGAGGTGGTCTTTATTGCTTCAACCTTATCAGTTCAGTATCCAATATATCCCAGGCAAATTGAATGTCGGTGCAGATTTCCTCAGTCGGCACCCCTGTGATCAAAATTAGAGTAGTGGCAGACGTGAGGAGTAATTTTACCTATGTGTATCGCTGGTTTTGGAACTTGCCATAGGCATGTTTTCAAGTGGGGAGATGTGTAGTGAAATTGACAGAGATACAACGGTAAAATACCTCCAAAGATAACATGTAAGGATAAAAACATAATGCGTAGGCTGCTGATAGTACATGATCGCCCAGACCGCGGGTCATCACCCTCCATAAAAATTGACTTGCTAGACAGGAGGGGAACGGCGGATAAAAGGAAAAAAATATGACTGGAAAGATTGCGTGAGACTAGAAAGGCTAAGGAGACGCAATTGGGGGGGAAACGGAGAAAAGTCACGTTTCCCAAGTTGACATAAAGCAAGGCACTCGACAGAAGGGACCTTGGATATGTTACGCCACAGTCATTTATTGGTCGCTTTTGCGATACCAAGCCTTTGATTTGAATTCATCGGCAGCACGCAGATGTTTGGAATATTACAAAAATTAAAAAGTAACTTTTTCGTAATATTAATGTTAGGAATATAAAAATTAGCTGGCCGGATGGCCCATTCTGAGCAGTGAACTAATATGTTCTTAATTTTACAGACGGATAGATAATATTGAAGATAATGACAAAAGACAGTGTTGTTCACATCAGCGACAGACTGTATGGAATAAAAAGTGTCGCTATTTGCACAAAAAAACACGACCTCGAGACGCAGGTGTTCAAATCTACTTAGTAGGGAAGCGAAGGGACATTGGTGGGAGCTGTGTCTAAATATAACTTTTAACGACAAAATTTTGGAGGGGAGAGAAAGGTTGGTTCAAAAAGCAAGTACGTTTTTGAAAAAAACAAGTAGAGACGGACAGACTAACAGATAAACATCCATACTTGACTGAAGCATGACTGAAATGACTTTAGGGTAGGAAATTTGAATTTGAAATAAACCTAGGCAGTGATTGGCCACAGACAATCATTTTATCGGCGCTCAGACGCGCAAGTGGGGCCATTCCTCAATAGTTGTTCGATGATAGACACAGTATTTTAAAGTGTGGTGAGTTCCAAATGAAAGAAAGGGAAATAAGTTCAGGGACGCCATACTATAGCCAGCAGCTCAGCTGAGTTTTGCTAGCATTTCTGTGTTCTTTATTCATAATCTGGTAAGATTGAAATTATTTCTTTGTATATTTTGAATATTGTTTAATGTTCGCGTGATTTGATACTGCCATATCATAATCTAGCCTTACAAACAAGTAGGGATTTGCTCTAGACCCCCCGCCCAAGTCAGGGTCTAGGGACCAACAATATACATAAACTCCAGCAAGGGTTAGGAAAGACAGATCAAGTGTTGAGAATAATGAAACATATTACCTATCCACTTTTAGGGAAGAAAACTAATAAATATTTTTCAGAATCTATAGTCTGGGAGGACCTATCTGATGTAAAACCACCATGGTAAATGTGCTGTTTGGTCAGAGAGATCTGACCTGTCTGTATGATGTGGTTGTTGTGTCCGTGTTGTGTCCAGACGTGGGAAGAGAATAGAATTTTGACACATAGCCAATACTTTGATTGCAGAGCTGTGAGTTTCAGTTGTCAACAAGGCGGTGTCCATTCAGTTGGTGATTTTACTCGAGTGTATCTGTGCAGTACGTTGTGACAGAGACCACTATTATTGCCCGCCAGCACGGAGAGGTGGGACCACCAGATTTTCAGCACCAGAGCTACATATGCAAGATGATTGAGCCTCTGGTCTGGCTGGAATTCACCAACTGCCTTTTAGTTACTAATACCCCATAAAATTCCTGCAATTTACTGGACACTGTGTAGTCAATATAGACAGGTGTGATGAGGCCACCCCAACAGCACAAGCATTAACTATCCTCCCAAGTAGATGACTACTAGAACATTTTAATAAAACTAACTAGTCTAGTACTTATATATGTACACTCTTGCATTTATTATGTAACATTCCATGCTTTTCTTTCATAAATTTTAAATCCTTTTTAAAAAAGTTCTGGTCAACATAAAACTTGATCCAGAACAAAATAAATGTAATATAATTCTATCAAAAATTTTACACTCTTGAGTTAGTTCAGTGTATTATAATATTTGTTAAATATTATTAGTCTGCTTAAATATCTGTGGGTATATCTATAACCTATCACACCACACTACATATCACAACCCTAGACACTTTACGTAGCCACATTCATTAAGAAAAAAAATTGAGTGTGAGGTCGTAGTGGTAGCAAGAAAGGCCTTCTGACAATTCACAACTACATTTTATCTCAGGAGCCTTCACAGCTGGCCTCATACATTACATTAGTAATATCACCATCATACAATACCATCAAACCCACGACATCTGCAGTGACCAGCTTTCCTCAGGCGGAAAATTAGTCGTCTGTTGGTATCTTTTTTAGATGGTGGATTGGGTCATCTCTGGCTGTATATATCCCCCTTCCTCCTTCCACTGATTTTTGTACTTGTTGTGATGATTGGTTTTTTGCTTCCCGATAGGGCCAATGGGTGGCTGTATTGTTATCCTTTTACTGCCACTTCTTTTGATAGAGCATCTGCTTTCTCATTACCAGCGATTCCACAATGGGCAGGTAACCACTGAAGGGCAATGGTTGATGACCTTTGGATGATGTTAAGCTCAGATCTGATCTCATTCATCATGTTATCATTTCTGGTGTTTTGTATTGATTCAAGTAATGATCTGCAGTCAGTGAAGATTACTATCTTAGCTTGTGGCTGCAGTTCAGGTCTGGTGAGGATCTTCAGGGGCTTGCAGTAAGTGCCATAGCTTCTGGCCTAAATTGGAGGAGATCTTTCCAGTTTGGGGAAGGGCCTTTCGGATGATCTTTCCCATTTAGGAATCTTCTATAACACTGTGAGTGAATACCTTTTCCTCACGTCTGTCATCAAGAGAGCGGATGTTGCTGTATCGCTCCATTGCCTGGATTGGAGAAGTCTTCATCCCTCCAGTGATTAGTCTAAGGCCTGAATTTTGCACTTTCCCTAAACATTCTGTGTTTGTTTTAGATGCTGTGGCCCAGGCTGACATGCCATATTCAAGTACAGGTCTGACTGTGCCTGTATAGACTTTTTAAGTATGTTGGTATTTGCCCCCCAACTTGTGCCAGCTAGTTTCTTCATAATAGAGAGCTTTTTTATTGCTCTCTGTTCTACTGCTTTTATGTGCGGCTTCCAGGTGAGTCTCTTATCCAACTTGACTTCTAGGTATGTTGGGTTTTCCTCGATTGGAAGTTCACTTCCATTTAGCTGCAGTTTGATCGTTTCTCGGCGATTTGACAGAGAGAAGCAGGTTGCTACTGTCTTGGAGAGGTTTATCTGTACTCCCCAATCTGATGCCCATTTACCGATGGTATTTAGCGCTGCTTGCATCCTGAACTTTGCAGTAGGCAAATGTTCAGCAGCACACCAGGCAGCAAAATCGTCAGCATGAAGAGCCCTGGAGATATGCCCGGACAGTTTCTCTGCAATATCATTTATATATATGATAAAAAGTTGGGGGAGATAACTCCTCCTTGTGGCACACCCTGTTGTAGAGTGACGCGATGGCTCAGTTTCCCGTCAAGTTTTACTCTTGCTGTGCGGTATCGAAGAAAGTCCCGTATCCAGTTGAACATTCTCCCTTCAATTTTGCTGTTGAGCATCTTAAGGAGGAGTCCTTCTTTCCATACCTTATCAAAGGCTTTTGTCAAGTCTACAAAAACCGCCAGTACTTTCTTTTTCTCCTGAAAGGCATTTTCTACTTCCTGGGCTAGATATACTAGTTGGTCTTCGGTGCTGCGATTTTTCCTAAATGCTGACTGTGTGTTATCAAGCAGATTGTTTTTTTCCAGATGTTTCAGTAATCTTGAGTTCACCATTCTTTCCATTACCTTACCCAGACAGCTCAGCAAGCTAACTGGTCGGTAGCTGGACTTGCTTGTTTTCTCCTTTTGTTTCTTTCTGATGGTAACAATGATTGCTTCTCGCCATCGATCTGGAAATTTTCCAGTACTCCATGATTGATTGAAGATTAGGAGGAGCTTGTGCCTGGCTACAGGTCCAAGGTTCTTGATCATATCATTTGTGATGTCATCTTTTCCTGGAGCTTTTCTGTTCTTTAGTTTGGTTATGGCAGCACTGAGTTCTCTCATAGTAAGGGGTGACTTCATGCAGATATCTGGGTTTTGGTGCTTCAGTTTTTCTTTTACTTCCTTACGTACTTCTTGGATCCGTGCATGTGAAAGTGATGTGGTGCTTTCTTCCTTGTAGAAATCTGCCAGGATGTTTGCTGCCATCTTTCCTGTGTGGTATTTTTCATTTTCCTTGATGACAGTCTTACAGTAGCTGGTTCTTGTTTCTTCATTTAGCACTCTTGTCAGATTCCATAGCTTGCTTGAGTCCTTTTCCATGTTGAGACTGCTGGTCTTCTGGTGCCAGCTCCTTTGGATTTCAGCTTTCTTTTGTCCATTGAAAGCTTGTTTTATGCTGTTGTGCCTCTGTGTGTTCTCTAATTTAGGATTTTGCTTCATAGGTTCCCGTGCTTTATTTAATTCACTATGGAGCTTTCCCAGGTTGTCACTCCAGTATGGTTTGTAGTCTCGCCGTTTACCTCGTGGAATTGACTTCTTTGCTGCTTGGATGATTGCCTCACTGATGATGGAGATGTTTTTATTGATGTTATTTGAGTGGGCAATGTTCTGACAGAAATTGTCGGCTTGTTCTTTAAAAAATCCCCAGTTTGCTTTTTTGAAATTTCAGCTAGGAGACATATTGATTTCTCCTGCACTTCTTATCTCAGATATCTGTAATGTGACTGGTACATGGTCACTTCCCCCAAGTTGAGTATTTACTGTTCTGGTGGTGAGTCGATGTATGTCATCTGTAGCCATAGCAAGATCTGGTGTGCTCGTTGTTTTCCATACTCTGGAATAGAAGGTGGGCTTATCCTCTGGTTGGTTTATAAGAATTAGTTTATTCTCTACCATCCAATCTTCCACCTCTTCTCCTCTTGGATCTGTTGCGTCATAGCCCCAGCTGGGTGAGTGGCTATTGAAGTCACCCATAATGAGGTGTCTCGATGCTGCAAGCTTCACTTTGTGTAGCTCCAGAGTTGTGGTTGGAGGGCTGTAGCAGTTTGTGATCATTAAGTCTCCACTGGGCAGCAGTAGTTGGACTGTTATGTATTCAAGTTCGTCCTCACCAGATCTGTGTGTCTCTACTGCTGGGATTGAGGTTTTAATCAGTGTGAGGATTCCTCCCTTAGTTCTTTTTGCCCTGTCTTGGCGGAAGGATTGGTATCCACGTACAAAGAATCGTTGGGTATCTTTTAGGTGAGTTTCTTGGATGCAGATTATATCAATGTTATTTTCCCTGAGGAATTCTTGTAACTCCGGTTTCTTGTTCCTCACTCCTTCTGCATTCCATTGAGCCACTGTAAGATAGTGGGTTGGTTGGTCAGTTGCTCTACTTTGCCTTCCCCCGACCATTTGGTTGGCAAAGGCACCGGTTGCTTGGGTGGACCCTTTCGAGGCTAGGGGCCCGGCTACGCTCCTCCCCGGTTGTAGCTGATAGGAGCGACGCCATGACGTAAGTCGAGATTGTCGCATGACTCCATACCGCAAAAGCGTGTGTGTCCTAATTTTTCCCGGTGTCTGCGCCGTAGCTGACACACTCCGTCTTCGGCAGGCCGGGTTGTGTTTGTTGTTCAGGGTTGTCTCCCATAGCCTTTCCATCTCCCGGTGGTAGCTGCAAGGCAGCAGTTGGTTTGTTTACCGAGGTTTACCTTCCCCGTGGCTAGAGCTTATAGCGGCTCTTACTCGCTTGATGCACCCGTCATAGGACATATGGGGGATTTCAGTGGGGGTATCAGTGCCACCTGTTACCCCTCCCCGTCCTGCTGGGAGGACATCACCGTTTGGTCCGCGACTGCTTATTCGTCCAGCAATGCTGACTTAATTCGCAGCTGACACACCATATCTGGAGGTCGTTCCTCTATCCGCCCCCGTGGACGCGCCTGGTTGGGGTCGGTCGCCCCTTTGCCAGGGATGGATTCCACAATACGGACTGTCTTGTCATGTTATCAACAAGTTTCCTCAGTGTGTGCCCTATCCACCTACAACGTATTCTTATCTCTTGTTCTACTGGCACTTATCTGGTTCTTGGCATCAGTTCTACATTAGTGATCATGTCATATCATTGCAATGCATCTATTTTGCACACCCTCTCAGTAATGAAAGTCTAATTCTGGACTTTGTCTGGTTCTTGGCATCAGTTTCACATTAATGATCGTGCCATACCGTTTCAATCCATCTATTTTACACACGCACTCATTAATGAATGTCTAATTCTGGCACTTGTCTGGTTCTTGGCATAAATTCCACATTAGTGATCGTGTCCTTCCATTTCAATCCATCTATTTTACACTTTAACTCACCAATGAAAGTCTAATTCTGGCACTTGTCTGGTTCTTGGCATCAGGTCCACATTAGTGATCGTGTCATACCATTTCATCCATCTATTTTACACATTCACTCATTAATGAAAGTCTAATTCCTTGATTGTGTTTGTTGTTATCCATACGGAGATTATATTGTTACATTATATTCTATGAGTAATTTCTATATAAATGTGTATTTGTTTTTCCCTCCAGGCTAGTCCCAAGTGCATCCTAATCTTAGTAGCTTCTTGCGATATTCATGGTGGGACCCGTATAGCCTTTATTTTATTTTTATTTGGGTCTTCTTAGTGTGTCCTTAGACCCCCCCCCCCCCCCCCAAATAAATAAATAAATAAATAAATATATACGTATTTATATGGAGTAAATTTGCCATATCACGGTATCAGTGTAGAATTTAAAACAAAATTAAACTGAAAAGACAAGACAATCGCATTCAAACTAATAAAACTTGCAAAAGACAGATATTATTTATTACATATGCACATTTAACTAAGGAAAGTCGTTTTCTATGTTCAATGATCAGGAAACAGGCAGATGAGCATCCGTATGGCCGTAATTGATTTTATGTAGGATCTCATGCTCGCATGCTCAATCTAGGTGAGGAGGCCTAGTCCGAAAGTAGGCTGAGGGCTCACAACGCCAGTCAGAATGCCAAGCCCAAATAATACATGATAGCTAACTCAAATTACGCTGATACCGTTACATTTGTGCTTATCTTGCAATGAATGTACATGTGCTAATTAAATTAGCTTACATGTGTCAGCAAATCCTGTAATAATATCATCGACCACCGCTCCAAAACTGTAGATCAAAACGATAGGCAGTTTACAATGTAGGCCTATAGTTGTTATAACAACATGTGACGTCATCGCGTCACGTGTCCGAATTGACCGTATTACAAAGAAGTTCCGGGTTTGAGCACTGGTTGTAATAAGTACGCTTGCCCGGAAATGAACATTAAATGTGGTCGGATCAACTTTCATCTGATCATTATTGAACACCAGAAGTTTAGTGTTTTGTGTCAGTTCTGCTGCAAGTACGCATAGTTGCGTAAAATACTTTGAATTACATTTTATTAACTGTGCACTATTTTTAGCCGCGGACGATATTCTATTTATCACACCTGTTTCTTTCAAGTTAGTGTGAAAACTATGGAGGAATCCATGTGGATCCGGAAATAACGGTACATTTTTTGTTGGATTTACCCCTGTGTTTTATAATGTGGTGCATGTCGTGTGTGTAAAGGGATGTCACAAGTACATTTCTATAGTTTCGTCACGATATGGGTTGTATGAGCACCAAGTTGGTGCCAGAAGCCCCACCGAACGCACACCTGGTTGAAACCGTTTTTAGACACGATGCAAAAACCAGGAACAACCGACATGATGCAGACATCAAAACACAAACCCTTCTTAGACCAAGAGATCCCGCTTCTCGTCAACCGAATACGGATCCTGAAAACCAGGAACAGGGTCCGAGGACGAATAAAAAAGTGAAAAAGTACCGTGATAAATTTGATCCACGTGTGACTGCAAAATACGATATTAAAGCACTGATAGGGAGAGGGAGCTTCAGCAGAGTCGTCAGGGTTGAACACAAGATGACTAAGCAACCATATGCTATCAAGATGATTGATAGAATTCAAGGAAAAGAAGTGTACGAAGCTGAATTAAATGTTTTACGAAGGGTAAAACATATGTACATTATACAGTTAGTTGAAGTATTTGAAGCTCCAGAGAAAGTCTACATGGTGATGGAACTAGCCACAGGGGGTGAGCTTTTCGATCGCATCATAGCAAAAGGTAGCTTCACAGAGCGTGATGCTACCAGAGTACTAATAATGGTCTTAGATGGGGTGAAGTATTTGCATGGGTTAGGCATTACCCATCGGGATCTCAAACCAGAAAATTTACTTTATTATCATCCTGGCCATGATTCAAAAATCATGATCACTGATTTCGGGTTGAGCGCAATGCTCAAAGGCCCAGACAATCACATGAGGACCACGTGTGGCACTCCGGAATATATTGCTCCGGAGATTCTTGCACGTAAGCCATACACTAGCCAAGTGGATCTATGGGCAATAGGTGTGATAACATACATTCTTCTAAGTGGGACTATGCCATTCGATGATGACAATAGGACACGACTGTACAGAATGATAATCAAGGCAAAATACAGCTATGTTGGCGAGGTAACTTGTATGTTTTGCTGTTGAAGTTTTTTTTTGCTATCCTCTGATATTTCAGGTCCTTCACTAAAAATAACTAGCTTTATATTACTGTATTAATACACTTTTGTATTGAAGTCACCAGGTTGTCTAATGAGATTTACTCGGTACCATTACGATGTCAAGTTCACTGTAGAATGTGTTAGTTTCCTCTGTACTGACCGCTGTTGGTGCATATACCTGTGTAAAATTAATATATCATGGTTTGCTATTCAGATTAACTAATATGACTCAATTTGATATTGCCCAGATTTCTTTTTCTTGCTATTTCTGCATCTAAAATTATGCATACTCCTATTTCTTATGTATTTCTGCCAGAATATTTAAAAAGTGTATTTCATCTGCTCTGGTATATCACATTTTCCATAATCCTAATAAATTTACATTCAGTTTCCATTTTTGACATTTTCTTATTTTCCATCCTGACATTTCAAGTTCTTATGGTCAATGTATCTGTAATTTTATTTTTGCTGACAGTAGCCTGATGACGGTCTGATAATATCTACAGCACATTATGCTCCCCGCCGGCCGAGGTGGTTCCTCATTAATGAAACCTCATTTAAATTGTTGTCTTTTGTATGGAAGTTGCTTGGATGCTTGACTGTACAGGGACAATGCGATGCTTTCCCCTTGACTTCCATTATCATGAGCTTTTGACTAAAAAGTATAACTACGAGGCAGTAGGAAGGGAGAGGTTAAGGCACCTCCATCATGTTGGCTGTCGCTATACAAAGCATTAGAGGTGTTTTATATACACAGCTGCCTCCTACAGTTATCTCACTTTGCTCTCAGTGACAGCCACCTGTTTTGCCCCATATCTGCTTATTCAGTAGTCGTAGCTTACCTTTTTATCTAAAGGCCTTTCGACCATCCGCCCCCCTTGTTGAAGGACAATCTCTTCCCCTCAAAAGGCCCAGACAGTCATATCAGGACCTTGTTTGGCTCCCCAGAATGCATCGTGCCAGAGATTCTTGCATGTAAGCAATTCATTAGCCAAGCTGATCTATGGAAAACAGGCGGTGATAACAGACCATCGGATGGGTTTGAAAAAAAATCGAAAAAAGGTGATTCGTCTTTTGTCCTCGTAAGACGAATCACCTTTTTTCGATTTTTTTTCAAACCCATCCATTGTATTCCACGTCTTACCGCAGTTCCCCTCAACTTCCTCGATAACAGACCATCAAAGTAAAAATGACAGTTTTCTAAAAAGTCAATAGATTCAAATACCGAGACACATTAGTAACATCAGAGTACCTGTGAAGCAAGAGGTTACAGGGCATACAATGAGTAAGGTCATGAAATTTCTTATCTCGCTGGTGACCAAAGATTTTAGTCTGACTAGTGCCCTGAGACTTGAAATTTAATGCCCTATACATTAAGTAACATGAAACTGCTGCTAATATCTAAGTAAATGTTGTTTGCGTTCGCTCAACCATATCTCACTCTTACAGGCAAAATTTTAAACACGTAAAGAAGAAATAAATGACGAAAGTAAAAATGGGTACTGCTCAGTGGTGTGGAAGAAGAATGTGAAAGATTGTATGTGACATTACTTGTAAACTTCATCTGATGTTTATAGTAGACAGTTATCGAAGGTCCAACTGGCAAAGTAGTTAGAGCCCTTGTCTCTTACGGTAAAGGGAACAGGTTTGAAAGTAGATCATCTCACACTCTAGGTTATCCAGTTGTAAAATGGATACCTGACTCGTGAATTAGGGAAAACAGCGGCAGAAAGGGAGGGAATGGGTCACACACACACACCCCCATCATTAACAATGAAGAAGAAATAAGATATACCTCTCAAAATACTTTTTTTATATTCACAGTGAAGTATTTATGAAGTGAAGACTAGGTTCTTCAGTGTTCCTCAAATTTCTTTGGATTTTAATAAATAATGTTCCCGTCCTAATTTCCCTTCACCTCCTTAAGTAGCATTATGATCCCGTTACATGCCCATTGAGGCATATTGTGAATACAGTGTTAGGCCTGTATTTTCTTGCCCATCTGCACACTAGGGGTGATGTGGTCAGCATCACGCTGGGCGCCTTAACCTTCCCAGAGTTGTTCTGGTACCCAATTCATGAGGCTGGGTTGACCCCCGGAGCCGTTTGCAGTCTAAAATATCCCACTTCGACTGGGGATCGAACCATGGACCACCGAGCTAGGAAGCCAGTGCACTAACCACTGCACTAACACGGCCCCCTTAAGTAGCATCAGCCTTCAACAAATTTAGACCAAGTCCCTCCTGTCATGTTCCATCTGCTCATGTTCCGTCTGCTCATGATCTTTCCAAGTCTACTTTATCCCTTTCATTTGTCACCAGTTCTCTTCTCCGTGTGTTTTTCGGTATCCCTCTGCATCTCTGACCCTTTTGATCCAAGAACAATTATTGCTTTATAATACTGTCAGCAGGTTTCTTCGACTGTGTGTCCTATCCAATGCTAACATCTTCTTATCTCGTAATCCACTGAAACCTGTCTGGTTCTTGTCAACAGTTCCACATTGGTGATCTTGTCATATCATTTAGGTCCTTATGTTCTGCACAGGCATGCATCTATGAAAGTCCTTAACTTCTTTGTTGTTGGTTGTGTAGTTCTCAACCCATACAATACGACAGCTTTGATATTTGAGTTAATAAATTAAGGGGCTGCTGTAAAACTGGTAAGGAATATAAGTTTATAAACTAATAAAAAGGTATTGTTGTTGTTGTTGTTGTTGTTGTTTTGATGAAATGATGGGTGGAGATCGGGCACTCAACCTCTGATCATTGTTGCCTCTTCTCTTTCCATCTTGGTCTACCCTGTTCAACCTGAAAGTTGGTTATAATTGGGGTATTTAGTGTCATTTTCTTTACTAATTTTGTATTCAATTTAAATAACTGTTGTCTTTTGCAGTTGCTGATTTTTATTTATATTAGTATTTGTCAATTTTATTTTCTCTTTTGTATTGTTTCTAGATAACTCTTGTCCTTTACACTTGGTTTTAATTTGTATTAGTATTTGTTCTTTTTGAGTTGTTGTCCCCTTTTTTTTTAATACCTTGTCTTTCCTTGTCCTATGAGTAGTTATTTTTTTTTTTTGTTAATGCTTTGTTAATTCTTGCTGCTTAATTTCTATTTAGTTGGATGATTTTCCTGAAGTTCTAACCTTATATTTTTTCCTTTGTTTTATGTATATATCTTTTAAGTATTGATTGGGCATCTCTTGGGGCATCTATACTTAAAACCTTATCACCTGTTAAGTCTATATTGTGATTTCTATAGTAAGTTTTTAATTCAAGCCTTTGTTGTTCATACTTTTTACAGTGGATCAGGTAGTGGTCTATGTCATTCTCTTCCTGACATTCTTGGCAGTGTGGTTCTTCTACCATGAAGTATGCTGCACCGAGTCGGAGACGCCACAGTTTTTTGTTCGATGGTATCTTTAATTCTTCTCTGACCTGGCATGTCCTCGTTGGTTCTTTCAGCAGTTTGAACGCGTGTCTGCCTTTTCTACTTTCCTTCCATGTTGTCTTCCATTCCTCGTTTATAGTTTCCTTCACTTGGCTCTTGATCTCTGACCTTCCCAGTCCTGCTTTTATATTGTTTTTACTTGTTCTTCCCTTCTTGGCATTCTGGTCTGCCAACTCGTTGCCAGCTATACCTATGTGTGCTGGAACCCACACTAGCCTCACACTACATCCTCTGTTCTCTAGTGATGTATTAATTGCTAGAATTTCTTCCTTTATGTCTGGCCGGCTACATTTACCTGGGTGTTCTAGTGCTTGTAGTGATGATAGTGAGTCTGTAAATATCGTAACAGCTTCTGGTAGGTTATCTTCGATTATTTCTAGACTTTTAAGAATTGCTACCATCTCTGCAGTAAAAATCGATGCCCCTTCCGTTATACTGTAGCTCTTTTTTATTCCCCATTGTGGTATTACAACTCCGGCACCTAGTTGCCCACTATCACCCTTGGATCCATCAGTGTAGACGGCCAGACTTTGTTTAGTTAGTTGCTCTATGAACTTTCTACTTATCATTTTGGCTTCCTTATCTTCTATGTTTTGTTTGATCTTTTCAGTAAGTGAGTAGTCTATGATTGGTGTTTTTAGTTCCCAGGGTGGTATTTTGCTTCTGTATTTATTACTATTTTCAATTGTGTTTGATAGTTCTTTGAACTGCATTAGGTCTTCTATAGTTCTCCATCCTGTTGGATATCTATCTTTATTTAAGGGGACGTCCCATACACTTGGTTGGTTTTTGACAAATGCTTTATGTGCTGGGTGGGTCACTTCTTGTGCTACTTTACTCCAATAATTTAATCTCAGTTCTTTCCGTCTTAGACCAAGGGGAGGTATGCCGAGAGCTACTTCTAGAGCTTCTACTGGTGTCGATATAAAAGGTATTGAATCAGTTTTACAAATAACAGTTCAAATGAGACAAGGGACGTTTAGGGTTTTACCCTTCGTCAGCCACAAACAGGTGACAAAGACTTTGTCACCTGTTTGTGGCTGACGAAGGGTAAAACCCGAAACGTCCCTTGTCTCATTTGAACTGTTATTTGTAAAACTGATTCAATTTTGATCTTGTGTTTTCCAAGCATTTACAGCTCTAGCTAAGTGACTTGTTCCGAAGTTTTGTTCATTCTCTTTTTTTTTTTCATTTCGTTTATTATTTAATTTCTTGCTTCGGTATTTCTGTTAGGTTTTTCGATTTTCTTGTGTTATCATTGTACTTGTTCCATCTGCTTGTATCGCTCATTTTGTATTGTTTCTTATCGTATGTTTTTGTAGTACCTATTACTATATGTAATTCTTGTCTTTGTCACCTGTTTGTGGCTGACGAAGGGTAAAACCCGAAACGTCCCTTGTCTCATGTGAACTGTTATTTGTAAAAGAAGTTGGTGGTGTGTTACATGTGGGGACACATTGAGGAAACCGGCAGATAGAATTACAAAACTGTACTTATTCTGAAATCTCCAGTGTGATAGAAACAGGGGAGACCTAAAAGAATGTGAAGAGAATTATAGAAAGTTTTAAACAGGATAAAGAAGACAAGGAAGATAACTTTAGTGGATGGTGCATTACAGGAGGGCTTGGCATGAACTGACTGAAGGTATATGCGTCTTGTGAGCTAAAATTTAATGATGATGATGTAACAGAAGGCATAGTGGAGTGGTTCAGTTTTAGTCGTGATAGATGTGCACTGACCATAGTCAGTTTAAGATTTATTCAGTATTTCATAAGTATTGTGAATTGATCACCCTTTCACCATCTTTTGTGTATTGGTTGTACTCACAACCACCTCTATTATTTTGATCATTCTTTTGTGAATTGATCATTCTCAGCCACCTATTGCATATTGATTCCTCAGCTTTCTTTTGTGAATTGATAATCCTCCCCACAGCCATCTCTTGTGAATTGATATCTTCCCCACAGCCATCTCTTGTACATTGATCATCCTCAGCTATCTCTTGTGCATTGGTCGTCCTCTGTCAGCCATCTATTATGTATTGATTGTATTGATTGGCCATCACTTGTGTATTTATCGTCCTCAGTAATCTTTTGAGTATTGTATTGATAACCCTGTCAGCATCTTTTGTGTATTGGTTATCCTGTGAGCCATTCCTTTGTGTATTTCCTCACATCCATCTATTACATATTGTTTGTCCTTTCTGATCATCCTCTGTTGGCCTTCTCTTTGGTACTGACCATTCCCACTCAGCCCTCTCATGTGCATTAATCATCCCCTATCATCCCTCTCTTATGCATTTAACATCCCCTCTCATCATTTCCTTTTTATGAAGCAAAATCTTCTGCTAAAAGATTTGCGACCTTTGAAGACAGGTGACTGAATTAAAATAAATAAATAAAATTAAAGAGAAAAATAAAACAAAAAACTGCTGGGAGTTGAAAGCAGGACCACTACGTGTTTGTAGATTTTAAATTCTTCTTGCCTCTCTCTCAGAATGTTGTTGCATTCAGTCAATCAATCAATACCCTTTAGCTCCCCAAGGAGCATAGTCCTTCAACAAACACATGCCAAGTCTTCCTGTCCTGTGCCATCCGCTCAAGTTCTTTCCATGTTTTCCTCATCATTTTTGCCTCTGTTTCCAGTTCTCTTCTCCATGTGTTTTTTGGTCTACCTCTGCCTCTCTTTCCCTGTGGATTCCAGAACAAGGACAGCCTTGTAATGCTATCAACAGGTTTCCTCAATGTGTCCTATCCATCGCCAGCGTCTTCTTCTCAACTCTTGTTCCACTGGCACTTGTCTGGTTCTTGTCATCAACTCCACATTTGTGACTTTGTCATACCATTTCAGTCCTTCTATTCTATGCAAGCACCCGTTTATAAAAGTCTGTAGCTTTTTAGTTGTTGTTTTTGTTGCCTTGGAACTTGATTTCTCTTGTATTTTCTTGCTTTTTGTATTCTTACTTTTGATATCATTGTCTGTCCCTCCAATTCTACATCTTTTGTACGATTCTACAGTGGTGTTTCTTCAAGTTCAACCTTGTTCTCATTTCTTGCATTTATTCTCATAATCTTTGTCTTGTCCCTGTGTATTTTCAGGCCCACTTGTTGTGACCTCTCATCGAGAATTTTCATTTTCTCTTGCATCTGATTATGGTTATGGGACAGAAGAGCTAAGTTATCTGCAAAATCCAGATCATCAAGCTGTTTAGTCAGATTCCACTGGATTCCATTTCTGTTGTGTGATGTCAGTGTTTTCATAACCCAATCTATTGCTAGTAAGAAAAGAAATGGAGACAAGAGGCATCCCTGTCTCACTCCCATTCTAATCCTAAATGGTTCTGTAAGCTGTCCTTCATGAAGAACTCTGCATCTCATGTCTTCATAGGTCTTCTTTATTAAGTTAATGATCTTCATGGGAACTCCATAATGCCTCATCAATTTCCAAAGCGATTCTCTGTCTACGCTGTCAAATGCCTTTTCATAGTCCACGAATCCTATGTATAGCGGTGAATTCCATTCCAGACTTTGTTCAACTATTATTCTCAATGTGGCTATCTGGTCTGTACAGGATCTATTTTGTCGAAAACCTGCTTGTTCATCTCTCAGCAAAGGATGATTCTGTTTAATACTTTTCCTTGCACTGATAGTAACATAATTTTCCATTATTATCTTTTATGAGGCCATTTGCTTGCTTATATTTCTCTGTTAGTAGGGGCAAAGTCTACAGACAGGGGGTATGATGTGCTGGTGTTGTGGGTAGTGGGTTTCCCCCCTTGCTTCACCCTAGGCCTAGTGAATTCTGTTCATGAAAGGAGCGACCATTGCGGTGTTAGTCTCTTGGCCTAGCAAAACCTCTCATACCCCAAGATCGTTGTGCGTGGTGAAGAGCCACACCCTCCTCGAGGTAGTCCTGGTAACTGAGGGTGCGAATCCTCAGGCTAAACACAACGGATCTAGAGGAGCAAACCTCGATAATAAAACCGGTGCACTACACCGTACACGCCCTCTGTGGGTGGGAAGGAGCCAGATGGATACTGAACAAGTCTTGGGAGTGGGAACGAGTGTGGACTGCTCCCTGAAGATCGGAACCCATCGTACAGGCACAGAGACTCAGGACGTGACGATCCTATTGCCTTCAACTCTTGGTCACATGCCTAGAGCCTCGGAGAACTCGGCGTAACCAGCAGGCAATTTGGTGGCGGGGAAAGAGCACTGTGAGCCCTACCTTGGCTACGTATCACAAGGAGACGCAGAAACACCCCCTTTATCTCCCCCAGAGCTGGCACAGTACACTTCTGGCTTCTACCCGGGGCGTTAGGAAATCCACAGGCACCCCAGCATCACAATGCCAAGAAGATGACAAAGTTGGAATTTACTAACTCAAACCTGGCAGAGCAAGTCCTCCAACAGATGCGGCCGATGCTGGGCCCACTGGCGCGTGGACACGTCCCGATCCCCATCGAGACTTGCCCGGGGAGCCCACCCCGGCTCAAAAAAGCAGAGAAGGCCACTCTCCAAACCTCCGATGTCTTGCGGGCAGTGTTAGGATGTGCAAGAACATGGACAGGAAGACTCCACAACTTCCCCACTGAAGACACGCCCACGGCGACCGTTGCCTCAACTGGCTGTGTGTGGTGTACCCGGAAACGGGGCCTCCCAGTACTGAGACACAGTTAAGTCCCCGATGTCATTTATCGGTGCAGAGTTGAGAGAGATGGCTGAGCATCACAATCCCCCCTGTGTTGCAGCATGATGAGAACCCAGAATTGCACACTGAGCTTGGGGGGAATCACTTGGGCACCAGACTTAATACTGGCTCTTGACTGGATGGCCGCATGCAGGAGATTTCTACAATGGGGGGTTGGCAGGTGGTGGGTATCTGGAAGTGGCTCTGTGCAGGACGTGAGGATTCCTTGGGTGAGCCCAGAACCAGAGCACAGCATTGTGCAAGCTCTGCATAGTTGGAGAGCCCCCTGGATGACGGGGAATGCACAGTGTGCTACCCCACCTGTCCCCAACTGCTAACTTAGAACCAGAAGTGGGGTCCTCTGTATGCGTGCCAGGCCAGGATAAAATGCCTGGGAAAGAGACTGGAGCTCAGAACTCCCTAACTCAAAGTTGCAGGATGGCAGGAAAGACAGGGCTATTTTGAAGATAATGCAACCATATTTTCACCATACGAGCTCGGACGCTGCCTCGGTAAACAAGGTCCGCGCAGAGCAGTGACACCCCCAGGCTGCTTGCGAATAGTCTACTACTGGGAACATAAACAGATTAGGGATGAGCCCACTCTCCCGTTGAACAGGTGCTAAAGTCATAGATACTGGGCCAGAAGGCGCACCGGAAACCACAGTATCACGCAACTCGCTTTTTTTTTTTTTTTTTTTTTGTGGAGAGTACACCGTCTGTTAGCTTCTTTGTGTTGTTGTACAGGTCCCTCATATTTCCTTTGGCTGCAGCTTCCTCTGCTTCCCTTGCCAAATCATCAATATATTTCATCTTGTCTCTTTTGATGCTTCTTCTTACTTCCTTTGTTTGCTTCTATGTACACTTCATGAGCCTTGGCTTTGGAGCTTCTGGTTTTGCTTCTGTTTAAATCTGCTTTCTTGTTTTTTCCTGTCTTCTATCTTACTAATGGTTTCTGTTGTTATCCATGCTTTGTGCTGATGTTCTCTTTTTCTCAGTACTTCTTTACATGTCGCGTTCCATATATTTTTAACTTGTTGCCAATGGTCTTCCGTATCTGTTTCATCTTTCAGCTGTTGGAGTACTTGGTATTTGTTGGATACTGTGATTGAAAATTTTTCTCTTATTTCCTGATTTCTTAGACATCCCACATTAAACTGTTGTCTATAGCTATATGCTGTTGTAAATTTCTTGAGTTTTAATTTTGTTTTAGCCAACAGATGATGGTGGTCTGATACAACATCTGCTCCTCTACATACTTTCACATCATGCAATGATGACCTAAACTTCTTACTTATGCATATGTGATCAATCTGATTCTCAGTTCTGTGGTCTGGTGATATCTGTGTTGCATTATGTATTCTTTTATGTGGAAATATGCTTCCTCCTATAGCTAGTTGATTTGAAGCACAGAAGTTTGCTAATAGTTCCCCATTCTCATTCATCATACCTAATCCATGCTTTGTTGCTGCATTACTTTCAGATATACCAAGCTAATTATAAGAGAAGATTGTAAATTTGTTTGCGTGACATACATTTACTTACTTCACTTAGTTTTCTTCATTCCAGCTTGAGCATGTCTTCACTGCAGTTCTACCATGACCCATCCATATTGTATTCTATCAGTTTTTCTAGAGTGATTCAGATCAAATCCTACTTCATCCTTTCATTTTTTGGTTTAAATCTCATTCTTTTAGATTCATCGCCATTACTATTCAGCTTTCCAAAGAGCATATGCCTTAAACAAATTCCTTCCCAGCCCTACTGTCCCGTGCTTATCACTTAAGATCTTTCCATGTCTTCTTAAATCCTTTTATTTATTTCTCCAGTTATTTTCTGCATGAGTTTTTCAATCTCATACCTTCTCCTACCCAAGGAATTCCAAAACAAGGATACCTTGTAATGCTGTCAACAGGCTTCAGGGAGCTGTGGTAGCATAGTGGTTAGTGCACTGGCTTCCTAGTTCAGTGGTCTATGGTTCGATCCCCAGATGAGGTGGGATTTTTTTTAAGGCCGCAAACGGCTCCTGGGTCGACCCAGCCCCAATTGGGTACCAGAGCAACCCTGGGAAGGTTAAGGTGGGCGGCGTGATGCTGACCACATCACCCCTAGTGTGCCGATGGTCAAAAAAATATGGGCCTAACACCATATGCCTCAATGGGCGTGTAACGGGATCCTTTACCTTTTACCTATTTCTTGTCTGTATTTTTTAGTGTGTTTTGTCCCTGATGACACACCTTATGGCCATAACATTATATATTTTCTAGGTCATAGCAGTAATTCTCCTTCTGTGCTGCTTAAGTAGCATGTGACCACCATTGCTGCTGGTTTTCTTGCAGGAAGCCTGCACACAGCACTTCATGTGATTTAGCACAGGTGGTTTATTGTGACACGTAGTTTTGTATGATGAGCTGGCCAGCCCTATTCACAGCCTCATATTAGTTGCTTCTTATGACATGTCAGAAGACGCTGTTGTTCTGTTCTTTCTTTATGTCCTCAGAAAACACCAGAAATTTACATGATGTGTCCTAAATTGACTTCCTGCGTTTTATTTTTCTATTGCATCAGGCTATTTTCTTATATTATGTTGTTATTTGATTTTCTTTATTGCATTTCCATCTTTCTTCTTTCTATATTTTTACTTATTTAGTGAAACACTAAACATGTTCTTTCTTAAATTGTTTTTACTTTTTTTTCATTGTTTGTCGGTTTATTTGTTGTTCCCGTGTTCATTGTGTCCGTGGTCATTTTCTCATAGCCTGCCTGTATTTCTCATCTTTGTATCCTTTATGTGACTGTGATGGACAAAGGGTTTTTGGAGCCCCATGTTTATAATTTATTGTTCGTTTGTAAAACTTACTTCATTCAAACCATTTTCTGTATTTTTTAAAAATTACTTTCCCTACCAGTTGTAAATTATCCTCCTTAATTACTGACTTATAGCGTGTCTTCTAGTAAGACTGTTGCCTAATATTTATTCACCGCATAATTGCAGAGAGGATCAGTGCTCTGCTCCTAGTGTTCATTGCCATGTTATGAGTGCAATTTGACTTTCCCTGTTTGTCTTCTGGGCTCCAGTTCAATACTTGTCTATCAATATGGGGTTGTTGTCTATATAACATGTATCATATTTATACTACTGGACAAAAGTTAAGGGCCGCCATTCAGTATAGACAAGGTTTATATAATTGATTGGCAAACTGTAAAGACAAGTGAAAATGTCATTAAAACTGAGCTCAGAGAAATGTGTATACATTTCTGTGTGCACTAGGTTATTTTGTTTTTAATGTCCAAAAACTGGGTCACTTTAACCTGCACGTGAAAATTGCCATTGTTGCTGCAAAAACTCGTGGTTTTTGCAACACGCTCCTCTAGTTCAAAAGGTGAAAAAGTGAGTTGAATTTGAATGCACGTGGAAAATGATCATCGGTAAAGAGTGTTCACCGTTGGTATGCAATAAATCGGTATGACAAGTGGTCGAAATGATCACTGCATTAGCCATGCCACCAAGGAGAAGTCTCAGCACTGTAGACCGTGGTCGAGCCATGGCATGGATTCAGGATGGTCAATCTGTTCGTCATGCTGCAAGACGTTTAGCAGTGTCCCACTCTTTCATTCAGAGACTTCTTGAGAGATTTCAAGCTACCGGACATTTGGAAAATCGACCCTGCTCACGAAGAATTATATAAACCTTGTCTAAACGGAATGGCGGCCCTTAACTTTTGTCCAGTAGTATATTTCCATTTGCATTTCCTGCTGACATTAATCAGTTATTTCATCGTTGTCATCACCAATTCCCTTCGACTCCTAAAGAAACATATGCCAATTCCTCCTGTCCCATGAGAACACATTAGTGTCTTTCCATGCTTTAATCCCGTTCTTTTCACTAGGTGATTTTAGGTCTCCCGTTCTTGCCCGGGTGATTCCAGAACAAGTACTACCTTGTGATGCTATCAACAGGTTTGCCTTTCTGTATGCATCACCCATCGCCAGCATCTTGTCGTCCATCAGGAAGTTGGCATTGTATGCTTTGATATAAAAAGACGTTGATTGTCTGCAGGGACTTCAGATATTGGTCTTACCCCCAATGTTATTCATCCTGTGAACCAGAAAGAGGCTTATTACTCATATTGGAAGAAAGTAGTCCACATTTTAGACATGTTGTGAGAAGAAGAAAGCTGAATATATTGTGATGACAAGAAAAACTGAAGGTAAAAGAGATACTGAATGACAAAGAGAAAAGATGAACATTCTGACATCATGGCATTAAAAAAAAAGTCAGCAACAGAATTGTGAACAGCCCTGGTAACAGGAGGTTGTTTGGAAACATGATCACCGGTGCTAGCTGGCATGGTACTAGAATAAGTTATTCATTTATTGTTCTTAATGCATCGGGACTCACATAGTACAAGGGCATAATGCTGTCCAAGAGTTATCCATGGACCCTGTAATCTTCTAAACCATTACAGTGTTTCCTGCTTTTCTGCCATTTCAAGATTTTTTTCAGATGCACAGAAACTATTTTATCATAATCAGTGATCGTTTTTAATATTTGTCTTATATCAAGATATGGCAGTGAGGCATTGTGGCGAGAGGTTTTATTTGGCTGTAGGATCAGTATAGTACTGAAAATTACAGAAATAGAATTTCTGCAGAAAATGGTGAAGTCCCAGTGTCGGAGAGAACTACTGGTATCACAAATTAGTTACGGCTGTGAATGTTCTGATCTCGAAACAATAGTAGAGAGGAGACCGACATAAAGTGCCACCTCCACTGTGTAACTAACTGTGATATTAATAAACAAGGAAACAGATTTTACTTAACTCTGATAAAATTGACAAGTCGTTCAAATACAATTTCCTTATTTTTATTTAGTATATACACTATCTACTCTTGTGCTGAAGGGTGAATGTTGAAAAATGGAATGTAATGGAATTGTAAGTTTACATGTGATTTACAAATATTTATTTTATATATATACAGTAGAACTCCATTTATCCGAACCCCAATTATCCGAACATCCAATTATCCGAACACTTTTTCCAGAAAAAAAAAAATCAATCGCCACCAGTCATATTAGACTACATTTCTGAATCTTTTCATGCGGGAAGCTTCAAATGTGTGCGAACAATTTGTAGAGGATGAGTTGGGGTAATGGTCGGTCGCTTACGTACAGGAAGTCAGTTAGATCATAAAGTCAGTTAATATCTGGTTTACCACTCCATAGTACGTGTGCGTTCTAGGCAGAACACTGGCTAAACAGACAGTTCAACTTAAAATAATTGTGTCCTGCTACTACAGCAGAATAATTTTGGTGTACAAGTATTTCTCTGTGCGATATGGCATCTTCCAGTAGGCCTAAAGCATATAAAAGGAACCGCAATGTTTTGTCAATTGAAATGAAAACAGAAATTATCAAGAGACTAGGAAAAGATGAAACTGTGTCTTCACTTGCGAGGATTTTCAATGTTGGGAAAGCTACCGTCTCTGACATCAGAAGTAACAAGGATAAAATTATGAGTTTTGCATCGAAATTGGATAGTGAAAATGGGTCGAAGAAACGTAAAACCATGAGAAATGCGAAATATTTGAAATTGGAAGAGGCTTTGTATATATGGTGTCTGCAAAGAAGAAGCAAATCGGAACCTATCTCTGGCTCTCTATTGTGTGAAAAGTCACTTCAGTTCAACGGTCAACTTGACGGTCCTCCTGACTTTAAGGCTAGCCAGGGATGGTTAAGAAACTTTAAATCTCGTCATAGCATACGAGAACTGGAGATTCAAGGGGAATCTTTATCTAGCGATGCAACTGCCGCTGAAAATTTTAAAGAAACATTCTTGGCTTTTTTTGAAGAAGAAGGTTATTCACTCGATGATGTGTATAATGCCGATGAGACTGGCTTATACTGGAAATCATTGCCTCAAAAATCACTTGCATCTCAGCGCGAAGCAGCTGCCCCTGGGTTTAAAAAGTGCAAAGAGAGAGTAACAATTTTGGTAGCCGCGAATGCCAGTGGAAGTCATCGTTTACCGGTGCTAATGATCGGCAAAGCCAAAAAACCACGTTGTTTAAAGAATGTGACATGTCTCCCATTGAGCTACAAAGCACAGAAGAGTGCTTGGATGAATAGTGAAATATTTCTTGATTGGTATACAAATCAGTTCATCCCAAATGTGAAGAGGTTGAGAGAACAAGAAAAGAAAACTGGAAAAGTAATTCTTCTACTGGACAATGCACCATCTCATCCAGAGAAGGATACATTGAATGCAGTTGATGCAAATTTTAAAGTAATTTTTCTGCCTCCCAATGTAACAGCACTGATTCAACCAATGGATCAGGGTGTTATAGCAAAGCTTAAAAAGATGTACAAGAAGGAAGTCCTGCGTCGATTATTGTTGGCTGAAGATGAAGAAAGTGTGGTGGCGTTTTCTAAAAAGCTTAATCTCAAAGACTGCTGCTATATGTTAGCTGATGCTTGGACCACCCTGTCACAAGATAATCTCAACAAGGCTTGGAATAGATTGCTTGGGAAAAAAAGAGGAAATGAAACTACTGCAGTGGCCACAAATGATGATTGTATAAATGAAGTTGTGGAACTGTTTCAATGCCCGGATTTTGGGACTGTGACAAAGATGATGCACACATATGGCTAGAAGATGATAATGATTCTGGTTTTCAGTTTTTGAATGACGAAGAAATTTTGTCTTTTGTGCAAGAAGAAAACCAAATACATGTAGTGACCGATGACGAAGACTCCTCAGAAGTACATGATGTACTTGTAGATTATGAAGAAAACCCAAAACGTCGACCAAGTCCTGAAGAGGCCTTTATAGCACTAGAATCCGCGATGGCTTGGTACGAGCAAGAAGATGACAGCTGTCCTACACAGCTTCTGCTGTTGAAGAGAATGTGGGACTTAGCAGCCAAAAGGAGACTATCCAGTTTGGTGCAAAAGAGGATTCCTCATTATTTTAAATAGTGGGCTACATCTGTGCAAGTACATGTATACGTAAGTTGCGCCTGGTTTTGAATCGTTTGTAATGTTATTTTGAAAACATTTCTCTTTCTTAACAAAAATAATTAATACAAGTAGTACATGCACTGCAGTGTAATAAAAGATTTTGGTGATACAGTGATCTAATACAGTGTGGGTATTATTATTACAGTACAAGTAAATATGTTTTATAGTGTATTTTCCTTGTGATGGTTAATTATTTTTAGAAATATGTGTACATGTACTCGATACATTATGTAATCCAATTATCCGAACATTTGATTATCCGAACGATGCTCGGTCCCATGGGGTTCGGATAAATGGAGTTCTACTGTATCATTATTTTAATCCAAAAAATTTATATCAGCTGTGCGAACATCAGCTTGCTGTTAATTATAAATCAGCTATGCTAAATTTTGTCTCTTGATTGCTCGACAGTTCTATGCTCACAATGCCGACAGAAATGGTACTAATGTGTACTGATCTCTCTTAAGTCTGTTCTTCTTTGTTTGGTTCACACCACCGGCAGAGTATCATTCCTTTAGCCCACCCAAGACTGAGGGGGACCAAAGATGTAGAGTCTGGTCAACCTCTATGCTCCTGCGGAGTTCCAGGCAGCGGGATTGACTCGAACATACGACCTCAGGTTTTTAGGACACAATTAAACCTGTAACAAAGCAAAAATAGGGGCTAATTTCTGTCCTCAAGCCCACCTATTTCTAGTGTGAGTGAAATGAGCGTGTCTCCGATGTATGCATGTGGGATGAATGACAACATGGCTCAGTATGATTTAGCAATAGCGAGACAAGACAGATGTCTACTTGCAAAACATTCTTTCTGATAAACTAATACATGGATACATTCAATAATATAGATTCAATACATGAATACATTTAATACATGAATACATCCCATAATATAAATCAATACATGAATAAATCCAATAATATGTACACCTAGGTGTGATACAACAATGTCCTTCCCCCTATACTATATCACGCCCTCTCTGACAATAGCTGGTAACATATATCCTAACAATATTGTTATGTTCTTATGATAGGAGTATATGAGACGAGGACTGGTTGGTGATATATCAGGTTGGAGTTATAGGAGACAATAGATTGGAGTTAGATGCGCCAATAGATTGAGTCCTGACAAGGACTGTTTTGGTTATATTGGAGTTGGTCTTATCTGAGACAATAGATTGAGTTATAGAAGACAATAGATTGAGTTAGATGCGACAATAGATTGAGTCCTGACAAGGACTGTTTTGGTTATATTTACAGTTTGGAATTATCAGAGACAATAGACTGAAGTTATAGACTGACAATAGATTGAAGTATAGGAGACAATAGGTTGAAGTATGAGTCCTATTAGTCTTCATCTATTCAATCATAATAGGAAATACAATCATTATACTTAATTCCCCCCAAGATACAATCAGTAACCTGATAGGTAGTATAAATGACACACAACAAATACCAACGGTTATCGTAAAATATTTACCCTCCTAAGATTTTAAACTGGCCAGGTTTTGACGCGACTTAGCGAAGTAGGTTGCAGGTCGATGCCCTCAGGTAAGTTACCATAAATCAAGGTGACAGCTTCTCCCTCTTCAGTCTGTATCTCTGGCGTCAAGTTCGGGGTTGCGTGGTTAGCATAAAATCCGCCCGATTATATAGTCAAGTAACTACTTGAGGAAAGCTTTCGGTTGGTTCCTGGCGGAGCAAGTTGATTGGTTTCCTCCGGTTTTGTACCTGGTCTCATACAGCCTAATTTTATTCAGTTTTCATCGGCCATCTTGCGTGAACAAGATGGCCGTTAATTTATTCTGTCTCAGAGACTGGTGAACGTTGATCGTTGATTGGTTGAAGCAAATCTGTATCTCGACATAGTGATTAACAAAGTAGTGGGTTACACTTCGTTTCACGACAGGCATGGACAACCTATGGTAAGCAAGAAGGCTCAGTACCTTCCATCAGCGGTACTTATGCCAAATCCTTGGTATTTTGTTGAAGAACATGAGACTAGCAACTCCACATAGTTTGTTTTATGAGTAGATACATATTATTTTGTCAATCCAGCTGTATCTGACACCAGTGGACTCCTCAGTGCTCCACCTAGTGAGAGTGCCATTTCTCTTGTGAATCAGTTGCAGAATTGTTTGTATGGTATTTTTGAGCGTAGTGGCTTATGAAGTTTTTACACATTTCTTGCTCATGAGCATTGGTCGCTCCACAGATGCCGTCATTGTGTTCCGTTTTCTTCAAGGTGTATAATGCAGGTGGAAGTGAGTCATGGACAATTAGTAGCCAAACAGGAAAATACCTGGAGACCACAGAGATACGGTTTTACAAAAGGATAATAGAATACTATGGACAATTTAAGAGATGATGATGTCCTGAAAGAAGACAGTACAAATAGGAAGTTTATTACTAATGTTAGAAGAAAGCAACCCATTTTTTTTTTTTTTGGACATGTGATAAGTAGAGAAAAGCTGGAGTCTGGAATATATTGTGGCAGCTGGTAAGATTGAAGGAAAAAAAAATATATCAAAAGTTATCTCTTGTTGACTCGCAAAAACGAAAATATTGTTTATATTTTACGTGCACTCTTCCTTTAACATTCCCACATTCTTTCACCTTCACTAACATACACTATATCTTTCTTATTATTCAGTCATGTGTGTGTGTGTATATATATTTATACAAAACAACCAAAAAGAAGCTAGATTTTCATTAATGGGTGTTTGCGCAGAAGAGGATTGAAGTGGTGTGGACTGATCACTAATATGGAACCGATAACACAAACTAGACAAGTTCCATGGCAACAAGAGATTAGAAGATGCCCCGGTGATGAATATGACACTTACACAGAAAACTTTTTAGTCGCAGTAATTAGAAGGCAGACCTTGGAACCTCCAGGGTAAGAGAGGTGGAGGGAATGGTTAAATTGTACTGGGCACAAGAAGTTGTGGAGAGACATGAGCTCCTACACCACTAGGCATGGTACATGATGATGATGCGCTATCAACGTGAATGAAACAGTTTTAAAAACAAGTCAATAGATTCAAATACCTGGGCATGTTAATTACATTGGATGGATGATGCATCTTATTAGTGAAGTGTGGCATTTTTCCCCCTGTAATTTGATGATGAGAAATATCCCGTTCAACCCCAGAGGGGTTATAATTAGGATATATGTTGTTTTCAATTCCAAATATTATGAATATTTGCCGATACGTGAAAGTGGCATCACATCTCATGTCCAGTCATTGTAAATCAAATTTCAGTCCATTACATCTGTATTACTTCTCCCCATGGCTTCAATTCAATGCATCCATATAATTTTTACTACACAGATCTAATGATGTTGACCTATATTGTAAATGCATTAACTGGTCAATGTAGAAATAGAGCCGTTTTTAGGTTATGCAACGGAAAATCACACTGCAATTTTTAAAACGCGTCAATTTTGACGGGTTATTTACCAGTGTATATCTAATAGGAACCCGATAAATATGGCGATGAGTTAAACAGACCAAAAGCTTACTTTAAAAGAATAATGACTAATGAATGGACCATAGCATGGAATAGACGCCAGAAAGGCTGACTTGCATATAAATTTCTTCAAGGCTGCAACAAGGAAGTCTCAAGTATCTAGAGCAGAGGTGGCCAAACTACGGCCCGCGGGCCAGATCCGGCCCGCCAACCAGTTTTGACCGGCCCGCCAACCTGTTTTGGCCGGCCTCTTATTGTTGATTGAAGCCACACTCTTCACAATGAAATAACACACAAATGTATGTTTAAAATAAATAATTACATGTCATATTACAAAACAAATTAAAACAACAGATTCATTATATTTTCTTTTTACAGTAATTTCAGTCCGAAGACTGGTATACATGTCTTGGCAGATGTGCAGTACAGTAGTTTGCCGTTGCTTTCTGTACGTGGTTCATTATATATGTAAAACTAAATCTCAGAACGTTTTTTTAAAGGATTTTATAGGTCTGGCCCTCTGGTGTTACCCTTTACCATAATCTGGCCCTCGGCCAACCTTAGCTTGGCCACCACTGATCTAGAGAACAATGATAGGAAACTCTTTACAGAGCGATACAACAGGAAGCAATCTGATCATCAGAAGAAGTCCCCCCGTCCGACAAGTGTTTCGGCCCTATATACTCCTTTATACTCTAAGGGGGGCGGGCCCACTTGGGTCATGACTCCCAAGCGTCTCAGCTTCCTGTTGTCTTGCATCGAAAATGAACCCATTTCACTTATGGTAGCAACTTTAAATTCCACAACTCCGCCAGCCGTGGAGGCAATTGTGAAAGTAACAAGGAGAAGACAAATTATTCCGTTCGTTCCGCCGCAAACACTGAGACACCAGCGCGAAGTCAACGAGTCGCCACTGCGCGTTCCCCACTGGACTTTTGATACTGACACCCCTTATAGTATACACCGCTTGTCGCCCCTGAGTCGCAGCCCGTTCACTAGTCCACCACAAACCTCAGCGTATTGTGGACTTAGAAAAATTCCTGGTGTTTTCTGTACCGCAGCGTTTATTGTTACTATCTCCATTCCCCATTGCGGTTGTTCCACAGCCAGCCTGATGCCTTTTCGGCAGTTTCACTAAGCCTCTTCAGGGCCCTTGTTCTCGACTGTCCCCTCAGCCCCAACAGTTTCAATAGATCATACACTGATGCAGCCACAAGCCCTCTTGCGCCCACTTCAACAGCCATGACCCTTGCAGTGAACCCATCATGTCTCAGATCCGCGGCCAGATCACTATACTTGGCCGCTTTGAATGAATGTTGCTCATCTAATCTGGATTCAAATGGCACTGTCAGTTCAATCAGTATGACCTGAAGCGTTGCTGCAGAATGAAGCACTATATCCGGCCGTCTCCGCGATTTTCTGATACTCTCTGGATATGCCCCTCGTCCAGGTAGGTCTACCGCCATCTCCCAATCATTTGCACAATCAAGAAGAGATGGTAAACTGCTACCAGGTTTATTCGGTTTGGGGTGTGCTGACTTTCCTGCCCTCAGAAAGTATGTGTTTGTGGTGTCTGGCCGGACTTTGCTATTCGCCTTCATTCTTGCCAGATCTATTGTCGCAGCAAGCTCATTTAGCACTTTGTTATGGCGCCAAGTGTATCGCCCTTGCCCTAATGACACCTTACACGCTGAGAGCACGTGTTCAAGTGTCTGCCTCCCCTGGCACAGGGGGCACTGCTCATCATCCGACTTTCCCCATTTCACAAGGTTGGTGGCCGACGGCAGCAGGTCATACAGTGATCTGACAACGAAGCTGAGCCTAAGAGGTGCCATATGCCATATATCATTCCATGTCAAGGACCTCTGCAGGGCTCCTTCCCATGTAGTCCATTGGCCTTGTTGGACCTGCTGCACTGCTTTTTGCAACCTCTTATCATTCTCAGCTTCTCGTATCTCCTGAACTACCATGTCTCTGCGCTCCCTGCTTGATGCCTTGGACCACCAGCGGATGTCTCCATGACCAAATCCCCGTCTATTCGTTTGTGTGTATCCGATTACCTCCCTCAGTTTGAGTGACTCTTGGGCAGCATCAACAGCTTCTTCCACTTTCCACTTCCTTCCCGTTTTCAGTGTGGGCTGAATGGACTTAACCACGTCATCAGCTGACTCGCGTAGCATCATTGCAAGCCTTGCCTTTCCAACTTTGTACTCTTCAACAACTGACTTGAAAGGAAGCAGAAGTTTTGACTTTTTGCAGTACAGTGCTACATCTGACAGACCTGGTGGTACTCCTAGCCATTTTCTCATGAACTTGTTGACCTTCTTCTCTATGGCTTCCACTGTACTTGTGCTTATTTCATATATAAGCAGTGGCCACAGCAACTTTGGTATCAACATGAACTGGAGGCACCACAGTTTGAACTTCCCCAGGAGTCTGCTTTGGTCTATGATCTGTAGCCCTCTGTCTGCCATTTCTATTGTCTGTTGCACTGCCTTTGAGTCTTTTAATGAGGCATCGTACACCCTGCCAAGACTTTTAACAGGTTCCTCAATGACAGTAGGGATTCTTTGGTTGGAAACCGTGAATATGACCTCTGCTATCTTCCCTTTCCTGACTGATAGGCTTCTCGACTTCTTGGGTTTGAAGCTCATTCTGCACCAGCTGACTAGTTCATCCAGGCGTGCTAACATCCTCCGGGCCTGATGTTCATCTGATGTCAGAATTGTTGTGTCATCCATGAATGCTTTGAGCAGTGGCATGAGACACATTCCACCGAGCTTTGGACCTATAGCCATTCCTTCAGCCGCATTGAGGATTACCTGCATAGCCATCACGAATAGTATCGGAGAGATGGTACATCCCATCGCAATTCCAACTTCAAGGCCAATCCACTTCGTTGTGTACTCTCTGGTTGAAAATCTGACAGCAAACCCTGCGAAATACAGCTTCAGCATTGCTGCAATCTCTTGTGGAACATGATACATTTCTAGGGCCTGCCACAACATCTGGTGTGGTACGGATCCATAAGCATTCGCTAAATCCAACCAGATTACATGGAGGTTTGTTCTGTCAGACTTTGCCTTTTGGATTGCTTCCCATATCATTGTGGCATGCTCTAGACATCCTGGTGTACCTGGGATACCTCCTTTCTGAATGGTAGTGTCAATGTACCCATTTGCCAGGAGGTATGTAGTGAGTCTTTTCGCCATCACTGAGAAGAATATCTTCCCTTCCACATTGAGTAGTGAGATTGGCCTGAACTGACTGATGTCTGTGGAATTTTGCTCCTTCGGGATGTAGACTCCGTTCGCCTTTCTCCATTCCTTGCTTACAAGCTGGGTTTTCCACGCACTCTTCAGTAAACGAAGCAGTCGTTTGAGCACCTCAGGGCATCTCTTATACACCACATATGGAACACCATTAGGACCTGGAGCTGACTTGCATCGAGCTTTCTGGACAATGCTTTCTACCTCTTGCACCGTTGGGGGCTTGGTGTTAAATTCAGCTCCTGGCTTACTCGGCCATTTAAGGCCTGCCATGCTGCTGAGCGGCTCATCTTTGCGACCATCTGAATATGTCATTCCAAGGTGTTCTTCCAGGTCTTCTTTCCTGATGTTTAGCGTACCCGACCGTGGCTGCTCAAACAGTTCTTTGGCAAACTTGAAGGGCTCCCTGAAGAATCTTTCCCTATCCATTCGAGTCTTCCTTTTCTTCCTGCACAACCTTTCTGCTCTACAAAGGGCATTATGTTGGCCTTTCAGGTGCTCCAAAACCTGTCGTAACCCTTCCTTCTCTGCGGCAACTGCGTTTTTGAACAGTTTTCGGGCATGCTTCTTCTGTTTTCTGATTTCTTCTATTTTAATTTGTCTTCTGCTTTTTTGTGGTGGGTTACTTTCCCTTGCCTCCCTCACTCCGAACACTTTGCGACAGTGCAGATATATTATGTCGCCGAAGATTTCCAGCTTCTTCTCCAAAGTTATCTGCTTCAGGTTGTTATCCAACTCTTTTGCCAAGGCTTCGTCCAGCTGTTCCCAAAGCCCTTTTGCACTGGCGGGTGGAAACTTGATTGCATCTCTCTTCCCGTCCAAGAAGTGTGTGAGATCATCATCAGGCAGATCAACTTGAATGTACTCAGCACTGTGGATTGACTCCTGGCTGCGTTCTTCTAACGTCTTATCCGTCGAGACAGAGCGCTGTTGATCTCCCCCTGATGACCTCCCACACCCCTTTTTCGTTCTGTGGATTTTCATTCCTCTCTGAGTAGAGAATTCCCTACCACAGGCACATGGAAACTCCAGCCGTTGTTCAGAGCTCGAAGTCCGTGTAACGGGTCTGGTCGATTCCAATGAGGCGCCTGTGGATTCATCATTCTCCCCCCCTTTCGGGGGACAGAAAGTACCCAGCAATAAGAAACTACTTACACTACAACCGGGAATGGGTTATTATAGAATAGAAGAACCTTACTATGCAGAATGTATACAAGAAAATAATATGTGCTTAGTCGGCAAGGAGGATAGTGTGATTCGCTTCCGTAGCTAGGCGGTGGTGCCGTTCGGAAGGTCCTGGGTTCGATTCTCCGGTAAGCTTTTCACTTCTGTTGTTTTTCTGTTGTCTAGTTTTCTACTTCTGTGTTTCACAAGTGTGCCAGAAACATACCTTTATGTGTGTAATATTTATTTAAAAATAATATGCCGGTATCGCATTTCCTACTAAAATGTGAGAAGTATGAACAACAGAGAATACCAAAATTAGATTACGCGTGCAGTTCACAAATAACTGTAAAGTAGGCGTTGAGAATAGACCCGACAGACCCAGAGAACTACAAAGTATAGTACAGCAGTGCGTATATGATAAAAACAATAATTAATATATAAGGAGTAATAGGTGTAGCGGGAAGTGAGGTTCTCGTAATACTTATTGGTAAATACAGCTAAATAGTGAACCGGGTGTCATCCGAGGCTTTCCCACACACCCCTACCCTTTATTAACAACATGACGCGCACATTCACACAATTTGATTCATAATTTACTATAGTTAAACAAAGGCTAAATGATGCTATGATCAAGTATCGACAATTAAAATTATAATCGGGAATTAGCGACACAATATATGTTAGTTATAACCCATAAGAGCTTGAACGGGATATTTTTTTCATAAATTAAATAACAAAAGTTGTATATGTTTTAAAACTAGTAATTAACCTTACACAGTAGTTTTTATGCACTGTTTTAAAAAAAAAAACTCATTTACTGATTGAATAAATGAATCTTGCGTGTACAGTATTTCAGAACTGCAATTGTGCGAACCAGAAAGGTAGAGAAAAGGATGCAGCTGGCATAAGGCCATCGATCGAGTTGATTCTGCGTGTTGATTCCAACAGTTTGCATGTACATGCAATGTGTGTTTACTCCAGGGGACGTTTACCCCACCTTCGGGTTTTTGTCCGCGTTTGCTCTTTTCGTTGCTGTGGCTGCAGAAAGTAGGTCAACCGTTCTGTAGTTCATCTGAACCTGCTTCGAGATTATCGCCCTGGATAAAGTAAAGCAGAAAGGACGCATATTTGACTTTCGCGCCTTTTGCAGTAGAATGATCTGACAAGCTTGAAAGTGTAAAGTTCCCAAATAAATCTTTTTTTCAGTTCTCAGAATGCATGTATCTTTTATTTATTACACTGAAGGTGATTTTTATTTTTTTTTAATTGTACACGGAGATATGAACAAATGGGTGGAGGTGTTGATTTGAAAATATGAGTCATTCTTTATAGGATCTATAGATTTCCTGGGACAGTGTGTGCGAAAGATTTCTTGGAATAGCTCACGAAAAATATTCGATTGATACTACGGGAACCTTAGTGGCCAAATAGACGAGGCAACAGAAATATACATTCTATAAATATGTATGAGGAAGCCTTCAAGATAAGGAAGTGGGAGGTGGTTTGGGTTTTTCCAGTGTTATATTCGCTCAATTAAAAGAGACTATAAAGTTGGAACACCGCTACCGCTGGAGGGGGCAGAAACGGTAGGAAATTAACAACTAAAACAGTTGTTTAAAATGTCATATTAGTTGTGTACATTCTCATGCTGATTGGGGCGTTTAAAACGATTTTGATTGGTCAGAGAATGGAAAGCTGACAATGAGATAACTTAATTGTTTGTTTTTCGCCATGCATCCGTTCGGTGGAGGGATGTTTACATGCATGCATTTCAGTGAAACACGTAGCTATGTGCAGCCTGGCACGTCCATTTCCCCAACTCCATTTTAAAAAGCTAGGAAGGTCCTTTAGAGGGTTAATCTTTCTTCCGTGTATTTCACCCTGTGGTTTGTTGATGTCAGTTTTTGGTTGTTGAGGAAACGAATCATGGACACGCAGGGAAATAAATGGAGGCCATGTATATACCGGTATGCTTTTACAAAAGACAGTTAAGGATACCACGTAGAGCTAAACAGAGTAATAAGGATGTCCTCAAAGAAGCCAATGTGCAAATGAAGCTTATTATTCCGATTAGAATGAATCATTACACTTTATTTGGGTATATTATGAGGAGAGGACAGTTGGAATATTTTGTGAAAACAGGCAGGGCGGAAGGACAAAGTGATAAAAGAAGAACAGTGAGAGAAGATGCTGGGCATGTTGATGACGTCGTGGCAAGGAAAGAAAGTAGTCGACAACAATTGATAAACAGTAAAGTAGATTGGAGGGGACATAGTCACTTACGCCAAATAATAAATGGCTTGGTACTTAGATCGAGATATTTATTGATAATGAAGCACTTCTACTACCACTGCGGCAATATCACCCCCCCCCCCCCCTTTTCCTGAATCAATCTCTGTCTTTGTGTAAAATCATTCCTTCCTTCATTTTTTTTTATCCTTTGTGTAAAATCGTTACTTCCTTCTTAGTTTATTAATCCTCTGTGTAAAATCATTACTTCCTTCTTAGTTTATTAATCCTTTGTGTAAAATCATTACTTCCTTTGCAGTTTAGTAATACTTTGTGTAAAATCATTATTTCTTCCTAGTTTATTATCCCACTGGTTTGTAGATGTATGTGTTGTTTCTCTGCTCGGTCACGTCTTCGTATTGTCTTTAATAATCATCTCGCAGACTTCTTAATGCCAGCGTTGATAACAAGAAATCACTTAAGGGAAGGTTTCACCTAAAATTAGATTTTTCTTATATTTCGCTCTTACTGTCTCTCGTTTTTGTCTCTGCCTTTCCCACCGCTCTCCCTTTTTCCTGTCCCAAAATCTTCATATCATTACCAGCCACCGTTTATGGTGTTAACCAGCCATACGTAGAAATGTCTCAGACACTGACAAAGCCATCTGTGATCACCGCTACGCCCACATGCCTAGCTATTGAAACACGGTTGTGCATCTGCCGTTCGAGATTTTTATAGATGCCACAAATTTACCATCCTTCACCTTTTTTTTTTAAACTTCTCTCCACTTCCGCCCCGACAGGAAGTTGTCTAGTTCCTGGCAGACAGCAGCTCACAGCTGTTCCAACCGCCCCTACCTCGCGCGTCTCTACAACACTTCTCCTCCGGAAGCGTCAGCCACCTTTAGTACCAGATTAAAAAAAAAATTAAGGCCAGGCTTAATATTCTTGCGCGGTTTACCAAGTTCTCTATCCCGATAGATTTTGCACGTTACGGGATATTCTAAGATGCGATCATCATGGATCTGATAGAAAACTCGGCTAAGGCTAGCAGCGTTAGGCATCGCTAAGTCGACTAGAAGGGTTCGCGCCGTATTATGTATAACTTTTTTGCTGGCTTTATTGGAGCCAGTTCTCTGTTATTGACTATGTTAAGTCACGGTATGAAAGTTATAGCACGATAAGGTGGTACGATGTCGCAGTCATATGAGTTCGTGCAAAGTTTCTCATGAGAAGTGCGGAACCTTGAGATGTGTGACTATAGCACGTTTCACTAGCTTTGCCCTCAAACAAATGTAATTATCTGATTAACCGTCTAACGTATTAATGCCATTTTTTGCATACGATGTTATATTGGGTGTGGTGAAGTGGGATGTTATAAATATTTATAGGGGACTTAGTGTACTGACTGAGATCAGCTGTGAAGGTATCTATATCTATTAAAAGTAGTGTATTATAGATAACCTTACTTGCTACCACATATCTCTTATCTCAGTCAGAATTATTCTGGAATAGTGTGATGCTACGTTATGTGTCTAGGGTATGAGTATGGTGAAGTGTAAGTCACAACAACAGACAGATAAACAATTTAATTTAATCCACTACTCTTAACAACACTGTGACACTCACATACATATAACACTCTATGAGAATAGCTTAAAGAAGTCACTCGTAACGGTTCAAATAACAATATGTATTCATTACTAGCATGAATGAATATGTGTCCTGATTCAACTACAAGGGAACCAGGAATCACAATCAATTTAAATTACAAGTTATGTACAGAATGTATTTAATATGAATATTGTAGTGACATATATTATTACAAATGTTCTATGTGTGTCAGTTTTGTAGTAGTAAAATGAGGTAATACTGGTTTTGTTTTGTTCAAGCTCTGTTGGTATTTGTCATCATGACTTCAATAGTTTGTCTTTAGGGACTAGTATTGGAGATGTTCACAGTTCCTGATTTTAAGATAAGTAAATTCCCCTCTGAATAGTATTTTTATAAAGTTATTTCAAGATGAGGGGACATAATGTTGAGCTCAGCTGGCCAACTCTGCTTATCTTGAGTGATGGCGGCAGGAGAGGACTCCTCTGCTCGAATTCTCTCTGGGCTCTGGAGACACCTCACTGATAGCTAAAAAGACCAAGGAGTATGCTGTCCGACACTGGATTCAGCAAATCTCTGACCAGATGCTGCTCAGTACCATCAAGACCACTGTCCCACAATTCATACGAATAACACAGATACGTTGATTAGCAATGAATTCTGGCACAAACTGGCACAAACTTCCATCTGCCTATGTTCCAGGCTTTTATTGAGCCAAATATATGCTGGCTTCAACGCACTGATGCTTTATCAAGCTTCTTTAAACAAGTGGTTTCGAACTAACGCTCCCAAGTGTGTATATCAGCGAGTCTGACCAATGAGCCCCGTTTCGACAAGTGTTTGAAAAAATGTTACCTTTCCCCGTTTCCCCTAACAACCAAGATAGTATTTATAGCCTGACCAATCGTGGTTAGGCTTTCATTTGTTGCGCTCCAATCAATTTGGAGTTTACATGGTAGGCTATTTATGTAACGTAAGGTTTTTTTCAAACACGTTATAAAAAAATTTTATGAGCAGAAATGATTTTATGCTGTCAGGCACCCCCAATATTTTATTTTGGGTATAATTTATTAATTCCTGGACTATTTGCGTAACGTTTTACATATTATTTGTCAGCAAGCCCTAAGGAACCCAAAAATACTAATTTAAAGGAGCTACGTGGCTGCGTTCAAAATATGCAATTTCTTCTACCTCCTGTTTGGAAGATGTGCTGTCTGGGTACTGTTATGTGTTCAAACGTAAACCCATCTATTGTTATCTTTTCTAATAAGAGTCTGTTATGATTTATAAACCTAACTCTGGGAAAGGGTAGTGTATTTTATCACTGTCCGTCTGAAAAAGTTAGTGCTTGTAGACTTACACGCGTGATGCCAGCATTTGTATATCGCGCGTCGCGTGTTGCATGCGTTCCTGATTTTCAGCCCTCCCCTCTCGCTATCCTTTTGTCCATCTGTTCGTTCGTTTTGGTAACGTAATATAATTAATGTTAGGATTAATTTAGGTCATTACGCAGTCTCTCAATGTTTTTCTTAGAAATGCAGCACACGTTTCATTGAAGAAGGCGGGTAATAATACAGTAAGCTTTTATATCAACGTGAAAGCGTTACAATTTGCAGACGAAGCAGAAAACAAGGGGATTTCGAGTACATTCTTTGTGACAGCACTGTTATTTTACCATTGCTCTTCTCTTTATTAATTTTATTTGTTAGGCTTCATATTTACCTAATAATTTATATATGTGGATTAGAATATTTCATGACACCTCCCCTCTTAAAACAGACATTATATGTCAGTCCTTTATTCTATATACACATAGAGAAATTTATTATTATTTCTGGGGTTTACGGTGATTCTCATCACACGGATGGCGGCTTAAAAAATCCGCTCCCAGATTGGTTTTTCCAGATATATATTCAATGCTAAAATTATATGGAGCCAGAAGCAAAGACCATCGGAGTAACCTAGAGTTCTCATGCTTAGCCTGTGCTAAAAACGATAAAGGTTTGTGGTCAGTTTGCAACTTAAATGCCTTCCCATATAGATAAATATTGAATTTCTTTATTGCCCATATTACTGCAAGACATTCTTTTTCGCTAGTTGAGTAGTTGATTTCAGCTTTATTCAACTTTCTGCTAGCATATGCCACTGGGCTTAATTCCCCATCCAATGCATCTGATTTCTGTAGTAAAGTTGCACCTAACCCAATATTACTTGCATCCGTCCTTACTATGAATTCTTGACTTAAGTCAGGTAATTTCAAAATGGGTTTACTTGTGAGCTTTTCCTTCAATTCTTGGTAAGTCATTTCACATTGTGGTGTCCATGTAATGCGATCTGGAAGTCCTTTACGTGTCAATTCCGTTAAAGGTGCACATATGGAATTAAAGTTTTTGATATACTTCTGGTAGAAACCACATAATGAGACAAAGGATCTCACGTCCTTCTTGGTTTGTGGTCTCGGGGCTTTCTGTAGTTTCTCTAAATTCTTTGGGTCAGGGGTCATGTTTCCCTGATAAACTGTGTGTCCCAAAAATTCCAATTCTTTACATCCAACGCAACATTTGGTTGGTCGGGCTGTTAAATTTGCCTCCCTAAGTCGATCAAACAGCATGTTCAGAGAGTCAATGTGTTCCTCAAATGTTTCTGTTGCTATAAGGATATCATCCATAAAATTTGTTATACAGGGATTATTCAGAGGATCCAATAATTTTCTCATCATTCTAGAGAAGACACTAGGCGCATTCTTCAATCCAAATGGCAATCTATTAAACTCATAGTGTCCTTCTGAGGTACTAAAAGCTAGGTATGGTCTAACCTCAGGTTTTACTGGAATCTGATAGTATCCTTTACTCAGATCCACTTTTGAGAAATATTTAGCTTTATTTAGCCTGGCAAACAGCTGATTTGTATCCGGCAATGGATCCACCTGTCCTTCTGTAATAGCATTCAGTCTCCTGTAATCTATACAGAGTCTATGTTCTCCAGAGGGCTTCCTTAAGAGTACAACACCGGAACTATACGAAGACTCACTGTGCGAAATAATTCCTTCCTTCAATAGATAGTCTATCTCTTCCTTCAAAGCTTTTTCCTTAGCAAACGGAATCGAATATGGTTTCATACAGACAGGTGTGGAGTCTATGAGTTTCATATCATATTCCAATAGGTTTGTATGCCCTGGTCGGTCTGTTAACACCTCTGCATGATTATTTAGAACCTGTTGCACTCTCTCTTTCTGAGTTTTCGTTAAATGTGTACTGATTTTCACCTGTGCTGCTGTCTCACAGGGGTGTAATGGATATTCAAATGATGAAAGTGGTTCCTTTTTCATCTCCATGGCGATGGACAAGGTCAACAAGTGTGTCTCTTCCTGATGTTCTATTTCCAAATATTTCTTCAGGAGATTCACATGATAGATTTTTTCTTTCCCCTTCTTATCTATCTTATAATTTGTTCTAGACACCTTCTCTAGAACTGTATATGGACCCTGCCATCCAATTTGTAACTTATTCTGACTCCCAGGCAAAAGAAGCAGTACTTTCTCTCCCACAGCCAAATTTCTGTCTTTCGCCTTCCTGTTATAATAGGCAGCATGTTTCTTCCTGGCTTGTTTCAAATTTTCATTGGCAAGTTTCCAGCCAGTTTTTAACCGAGTGGTCAGCTCATTCACATATTGGTATGAAGATGTAATGTTTTCCTCTGCCTTTTCATCAGTCCACGTTCTTAACAAAGCTACATATGGACCTTTAATTGTGTGGACCTATTTGTCCTTGCACCGGTATGGTCTCTTCCACTTGAAGCTTTATAGTGATGATTTTTCCTCCCAGAATTATCATTCACAAAACGACCGCTACCAATTTTTCTTTTGGGGCTGCCTCCCCTCTTAAAATTCTTGATGAGAGATTTCCTCTCTACATCTTCTTCCTCCAGTTTGTTTAAGTCCGATTGAGGGATTGTCGGCTTATCCTGGGGTAAGACATCTTTTTGCACTCTCCGCATAGTGGCCATTGTAAAACAGTTAAGTGAAGCTTGTCCGTGAAAAGGGGCTTCCCATTCCATTTGGTCCACTTTATCAAATTTATATCTCTTTTTATTATCAGGCCTAATTTTGCCCCGTGGCGTGTCCAGGTCCTGATCCATGTTCCCACTTGTGGGTGTTCCCTCATGTGCTATGCTACACCTTTCTACAAAATTCTCAATGTCCCATCTTGCTTTGGGCCAATAATAATTGTGAGCCACCTTTTGAATGATGGTACCTATTTTCTCATGGTCCCCATCTGGTTTCACATGTAGGCTCCTTATTAAGTCTGTCCTGTATCTTTTTGGAAGAACCAGCTGTCCGTGACCATTGGATCTAGCTCCAGTCTTCCTATACATCAACTTGTTTTTCATGTAAAAATCTCCCTTGCCTGGAGTTGTATGACAAGTTGACAATTTTCTGAAACAAGGCTTGAGTGTTTTATCCCCAGCCTGTGCCTTCCTCATCTCTTCTGGAGTGGTATCTAACATAATATCCTCCTCCTGTCTTGAGGTCGACCTGACCTGAAGGGTTGCCATATACACAGGTTTCCTTCTGCAACGGTCAGTGTCATGATTGTCCATCTGACAATTTTTACACCACCTTTTTCCTTGGTTGAAAGATTTTCTTTCATTATATTTCCTTTCATCGAATTGTGGGAATTTATTTTTATTTTCATACCGTGGCCTATCAAATTGGTGCTTACCTTTATTTTGATCCCTAGGATCAAATTTATTAAAGTTCTGTGGTGCCCTGAAGTTGTCCACCTGTTTCTTTTTATTACCTGTTACCTCTGCTTGAGCTGCTTGATACCTTTCAGCAACATTTAGCAACTCACCCAGCCTCTCTGCACCTTGTTCCATGAGAAACTTTCTCAGGTCTGGAGCCATGGACTCTCTTAGTTGCTCTATAAGGACCATTTCCTTAAGATCTTGGGTTTTCCCCAGAGAAGTCCATTTCTCCAAGTATGTCTCTATTCGTGCAGAGAACTGGTGATAGGTTTCACCTGACAGTAGTTTAGCATTCCTAAATTTTTTTCTATAGAATTCTGCATTCTTTTCATACCTTAACAAAAGAGCCTGCTTTAGCATGTCATAATTTTCCTGATCACCTCTGCTCATTTTTGCAAAAACTTCATAAGCTGCCCCACGAAGTCCCTGAGATAACTTTAAGCTCCACCTTTCTCTCTCTAACCCATACGTGGTAGCTAATAGCTCATACCTATTTATATAGCTCTCAATATCATCGTCTTTCTCAACAAAATGATCTAAATGAAAATTCATAGCTGAGGTTGAGGCTCCTTGAGTAACCGTAGCATCAGAGGCAAAGGGACTGGCACCATTTTCAGGAGCATGGCCTTGAAACTCAAACTCCCTTAGTCGTAACTCATGTTCCCTTTGTAATCTTTTATCTTCTGCTTCCCTTTCTGCAGCTAATTTCCTGTCTTCTCTTTCTGCAGCTAATCTTTTGTCTTCTCTTTCTGCTTCCAATTTCTTAGCCTCTTTGTCAGCCTCAATCTGCAACCTCTTAGTCTCAGCCTCAGCTTGCAACCTCTTAGTCTCAGCCTCAACTTTCTTTCGGCCTCTTTTTCTAATCTTCTTTCTTCGCGTTCAATAAATTTGTCACATTCCGTTGTGACATAGGCAACCATAACTTGCCCATCTAATCCTAACTCTTTTGCAGTCTGAACCGCAGCAGATCGAAATTTGGCCAGGTCCGCCATTGTCTATTATGTAAATTTATACAATGTCTAACCAACAATTCAATCTCTAATGGACAACACAGGCACCGTGAGCTCAACCTTATTTAATTCCACCCAAGGATACCTTTTAATTCTTATATTCCCTGAAGTGAATTACCCCCAATATTTTTAATAGTTAAAGATTCAAAATCCCAAGAGCGAGACCCCAATATATGTGGTGAAGTGGGATGTTATAAATATTTATAGGGGACTTAGTGTACTGACTGAGATCAGCTGTGAAGGTATCTATATCTATTAAAAGTAGTGTATTATAGATAACCTTACTTGCTACCACATATCTCTTATCTCAGTCAGAATTATTCTGGAATAGTGTGATGCTACGTTATGTGTCTAGGGTATGAGTATGGTGAAGTGTAAGTCACAACAACAGACAGATAAACAATTTAATTTAATCCACTACTCTTAACAACACTGTGACACTCACATACATATAACACTCTATGAGAATAGCTTAAAGAAGTCACTCGTAACGGTTCAAATAACAATATGTATTCATTACTAGCATGAATGAATATGTGTCCTGATTCAACTACAAGGGAACCAGGAATCACAATCAATTTAAATTACAAGTTATGTACAGAATGTATTTAATATGAATATTGTAGTGACATATATTATTACAAATGTTCTATGTGTGTCAGTTGTGTAGTAGTAAAATGAGGTAATACTGGTTTTGTTTTGTTCAAGCTCTGTTGGTATTTGTCATCATGACTTCAATAGTTTGTCTTTAGGGACTAGTATTGGAGATGTTCACAGTTCCTGATTTTAAGATAAGTAAATTCCCCTCTGAATAGTATTTTTATAAAGTTATTTCAAGATGAGGGGCATAATGTTGAGCTCAGCTGGCCAACTCTGCTTATCTTGAGTGATGGCGGCAGGAGAGGACTCCTCTGCTCGAATTCTCTTCTGGGCTCTGGAGACACCTCACTGATAGCTAAAAAGACCAAGGAGTATGCTGTCCGACACTGGATTCAGCAAATCTCTGACCAGATGCTGCTCAGTACCATCAAGACCACTGTCCCACAATTCATACGAATAACACAGATACGTTGATTAGCAATGAATTCTGGCACAAACTGGCACAAACTTCCATCTGCCTATGTTCCAGGCTTTTATTGAGCCAAATATATGCTGGCTTCAACGCACTGATGCTTTATCAAGCTTCTTTAAACAAGTGGTTTCGAACTAACGCTCCCAAGTGTGTATATCAGCGAGTCTGACCAATGAGCCCCGTTTCGACAAGTGTTTGAAAAAATGTTACCTTTCCCCGTTTCCCCTAACAACCAAGATAGTATTTATAGCCTGACCAATCGTGGTTAGGCTTTCATTTGTTGCGCTCCAATCAATTTGGAGTTTACATGGTAGGCTATTTATGTAACGTAAGGTTTTTTTCAAACACGTTATAAAAAAATTTTATGAGCAGAAATGATTTTATGCTGTCAGGCACCCCCAATATTTTATTTTGGGTATAATTTATTAATTCCTGGACTATTTGCGTAACGTTTTACATATTATTTGTCAGCAAGCCCTAAGGAACCCAAAATACTAATTTAAAGGAGCTACGTGGCTGCGTTCAAAATATGCAATTTCTTCTACCTCCTGTTTGGAAGATGTGCTGTCTGGGTACTGTTATGTGTTCAAACGTAAACCCATCTATTGTTATCTTTTCTAATAAGAGTCTGTTATGATTTATAAACCTAACTCTGGGAAAGGGTAGTGTATTTTATCACTGTCCGTCTGAAAAAGTTAGTGCTTGTAGACTTACACGCGTGATGCCAGCATTTGTATATCGCGCGTCGCGTGTTGCATGCGTTCCTGATTTTCAGCCCTCCCCTCTCGCTATCCTTTTGTCCATCTGTTCGTTCGTTTTGGTAACGTAATATAATTAATGTTAGGATTAATTTAGGTCATTACGCAGTCTCTCAATGTTTTTCTTAGAAATGCAGCACACGTTTCATTGAAGAAGGCGGGTAATAATACAGTAAGCTTTTATATCAACGTGAAAGCGTTACAATTTGCAGACGAAGCAGAAAACAAGGGGATTTCGAGTACATTCTTTGTGACAGCACTGTTATTTTACCATTGCTCTTCTCTTTATTAATTTTATTTGTTAGGCTTCATATTTACCTAATAATTTATATATGTGGATTAGAATATTTCATGACATTGGGTTAGACCCAACAAATATATACTTTATATCTGTGCATCTTGTCCAGTTCCCATAAACGGATGAAATCCTTTGATCTTTGTCGGCATACTAATTATTGTGTATCGAGAAAAGAAATTTTACCACTTCATGCACAGATTCTGTGAATTGATTAGGCATAGGCGTGTCTACTATTATAATAATGTGGCCATCGCGTTTGCAATTGAATACGTGTTGAAGATGATTTCTTAAATGATCTGCATGCGAGATACTCGTGACATTGTTTGTCATTGACATTTAATGCGCTACCATACTGGACCTTCCTTGATCTAATTATTTCAGTGGGTATAATGGAACGTTGCTCCTCTAATGTGCTTGTAAATAACGGTAAGGTCATCTTTAAAGAAATTAAACTTCATCCGAATTATAATCAGATGTCTCTGAGAAATTGAAAATCAATCTCGGCTGAATGAAGGACAAACCATCATTCTTCCAATATTCCTCTTCCTCTTGTAACACATGGTTCTCACTTTTCTTTCAATAATCCCTGGCTATATTGGAGATGGCGGCTTTTATAAGTATTTCAACATCTTTTAATTTGAACGTTCTATTTTCTGTTGCTACCTGTTCCTTAATTTTAGCCCATACTAATTCTATTGGGTTTAAGTGAGAATGGTAAGGAGGTAATCTTAAACATCTGTGACCATGTTCATGGATTGCCTTGTCTATGTGAAATATCTTTGTATGCTGTGTCTTTTTTTACAATTCCAAGTAATTCAGGTTCGTGGACATTTCGTTGAATGGAATGTTGTTTATGGTCAGCCAAATCTTTATTACATCTTTAATACTTGGTGAATTAGAAATTTTATCTTCTGGTGCCACAACGTTGTGATATGAGGCATTGTCCATTATCAAACACCACGGTCTATCCAAGGAAGGAAGTACATGATTCCCAATCCAATCTTGAAATATCTTGCCATTCATCTCTGCATGGTAATCCCTATTATCTGTGGATTTTGAAACAAATATGAGTTCAGTATTATTTAGAAGCCCATGATGGCTGCTTCCTGGATGTGCAATTATTAGGCGCTGTCCTTTGCTGCTTGGTACTAGTCTCTTAGTTGTTCCATCAGATGATTGCCATTCTCGTTCATTACTGTGGTGCGCATTGATCCAAGTTTCATCTAAATACACAAAATCAAAACAATCTCTTCTCATTTCCCTGACCTCGCGTAAATATTTGCTTCTCGTTGTAACTATATGAGGCTTCTCACAAATAAGGTTTCTACCACCAACATATTTTCTAAAAGTGAACCCCAAACTCCTAGTAGTCCTCCATAGCGTAGATTTGGAAATATCAATGTCATTATTCTTTCTTAACCAAATTTTCAATTTCCTTAAAGTCACTGCCTCATTATTGTGAAACATTGCAAATTTCTCTGCGGATCAATTCTCTGTCAAAATTATCCACCACTCTTGGCCTAATTTTCGTGTGTAAAACACTGGAATTAAACATTTCAGATGTCGCTATCCAGCGGTGCAATGATCGTTTGCTTATCCCCAAGGCGTGAATCGTCCTCTTTTGTGGGTTTGAAATAGAATGATATAATTTTCCTCGAGTAGCTTCATTGCAGAAATACTTTAAAATCCTATTTGTGATTTGCTGTAATGTCATAAAATGTACTCGCAGACTCATTTTTCCTTCTTAACCACACAATAATTTTTGTAGACACACCTCTGATTGACAATGTGTGCGTTGCACCGGATATAAACTGTTTTATGTTCAAGAAGTGCGATTTCACGCAATTTCACTCAAAAATCGTGCCAATTGCTTGATAAACCAAAAATGTGCAAATGAGGTCGTATAATTTACTGTAGACATTTCAATATGTGGGCGTGTGATGTGTGTTGGCAAGTAGGATTTTATATTATATCGCAAAGAAACGAAAATTGAAACCAATGGCCGCATTTTAATGAAAAATTTAATTCATAGGGTCTATACCATTTCAAATTCACACACAAAATTGCACTTATATGCGTTATATATTCGCTGAGATATAGCATTTTGAAGTTGGGCAAAGCTAGTGAAACGTGCTATAGTTCTGCGGTCTTTGACCCCCGAATTTAAAAAAAAAAAAACAAAGGTTACGGTAGTTCCATAGCAGAACTCGCCGTAGGGGAGTAACGTATTAGACTTCGCTATACATGGTCTCAGCTTCATGAGGTTGGTGGCCGGGTCCCCTCTTCGCTGCCTTTGCCTTCCCTAATTTCAGAGCAGAATCAAGTATCCAGTTACCGCTGGGTAGACTAGCGTGATTCTTGCAGAGCTCGAACCCTGTACCATTGCCTCAAGAAAGAAGCAATGGCTCGTAGCCACTCTTCCAGTTGACGCTGCAACTATAATTATGTTACCAACAACGACAAAAATGCTCCGCAGTTTCTGGACATCTTGAAGATACACAAGAAGAATAGGACTACTGCACACTCCAGCATGTCGTACTAGGCTACTAATATGAGACTGTGCATGGAGCTGGCAACCACATCATGAAAACCAATTGTGCCACGGAAAGCACCGCTGTAAGAACCACCTTTATAGTAACATGTTCAGTAACATGTTCATTCGTGGCATCTTAATAAACTTAATGACGAATTTACCCCTGCAGCTCAGGCGCACGTTCTTTCCGCCAGACGTCTGTGGACCCAGTTGTTGGAAATCACTAAGCTTGTAAGCAGATGATTGCACATGCTTCCTTTGCCGTGGAGATGATTTACAACAAAAAGATCATTGGTACTGACGTATTAACAAATATATATATATATATATATATATATATATATATATATATATATATATATATATGTATATATATATATTTTTTTTTTTAATGTGGACGTTATGTTCTCTATATTACTGTCTATATGACTGAATCTTTCTATCTATCTATCTGATGGTAAAAATAGTAACTAGTGCAGACTAAATAAATGTTTTAAGAATAAAAAATATATAAAAAATATTTTCAACACACGCTTATTATATATTTTTAAAAAAACCTAAAAATAATTTTTCCAGTTTATAGCTTGCAGTTAAAAAAAAATGTAACATCATATTTTTAAAAAAAAGCGTGGGGCCCTTATCATATATTTTATCCATAAATGGTATTCTTCTTCTTCTTCTTCCGCCCTGAAAAGGACGGTGGTTGCGTTGTGTCTGTTTACGCCTAAGCTGTGATATCTGCACCTTTCGGTCGACACATCCGACTTCAGCACGGCATTTTTTTAGGGACCGGGTTTGCCTTCCCATTGCGATCCGCACTCGCTCAGCCAGACTGCCCTGCTGCAGACTGTTTCCAGGACCACCCACGTGGAGGTGGAGTGCGGTCTTGACCAGCTCTGGTTCGCTGGTCCTGATGCAAGCAGTACAGCTATGGGTCGCTGACTGCATTCACTATTGCTGCATCTTGGGGTCCCCATAAATGTGTAATGAAGTATAAAGCAGAAGTTAATTTCATGCAGAATCAGCGCCCCACGCTTCTTGTCAATTTGATGTTACGTTTTTTAACTGCAAGCTATAAACTCCTTGAAAAATTACTTTTGAGTTTTTAGTGCATTAAAAGCGTGTGTTTAAAATATGAGCACAATGGGCTAATCACCTGTTTGTCAAACACTTTGGTTACATGTTTTGCCCAGGAGCCTTGTGCTCTTTGGGTCACCTCTACACTCTGTTTACGGGGTAAAAGAGGTTTCGATTAAGAAAGAAGAAAGAAAGTTTAAAATATGTTTATTTATTTTTTATTTTCTTCTTTTTAGTGTTAGAAAAATTATGACATACTAAAACATAAACAATATTTATACTTATTGTAAGTCTGGTCTAAAATTTCTTAAGCGATCCATTTCTTTTAGAGGGTCGATATTACATGGCTTTGTGCCTGTTAATTTGGTGCAATCAATTTCTTCAATTTGAAGGCCATCTAGAGATCGAACTCGATTTTCCCTTGATTTATAATTTGTATTGTTTCCCTTGATTTAGCTAGACACTTGTTTGAGTATTGCCCTGTTTTACGCATAGGAAAAAAATAAAGCAAACCACGTACTCTTGAATTTTTAATTAACTTGATTATGGCCCCTGATTTGTTTACATTTCTTTGCGAAACACTTTAATTACTCATAATGTCATAATTACAATATTAAATAATTGACTGATTATTGCATTGTCATCGGGAATACACAACTATGACAAGTTTCAGAGCTATTGCTCATGTGGAAGTGATTGAAAAATGGATTGCAAGATTTGAAAGTGACATACAAGTGAAGTTAAATAAAAGCGTCTAAAATAAAGGTGTTTAATTAATCAGGCTGTTATAAAGACTGCTTTGCTAAATTTATCTAAAATATCGCTAATTTTGGCTTTAGTTAATTTAAAACAATAAAAAATAAATGAACAGTTAACATATCAATAACTTCAATTCTTACGTTAAAGTTTCATAAAATAATGTTTAACTGGAGAGAAAATCCACGCGCATTTTTATATTATCCCTTTCGTGTGCCGCGTTCCAGAACGAGGGAGGGTTCACCTTTGCCTTGCCAACTAATTGTATTCCCCGCCCCCTCCCCCCCGCCTCCCCCCCCCCCCCCCCCCCCCCCCCCCCCCCCCCCCCCGCCGCCCGCCCCCCCCCCCCCCCCGCTGCCCCCCCCCCCCCCCCCGCCCCCCCCACCCCCCCCACCCCCCCCGCCCCCCCCCCCCCCCCCCCCCCCCCCCCCCCCCCCCCCCCCCCCCCCCCCCCCCCCCCCCCCCCCCCCCCCCCCCCCCCCCCCCCCCCCCCCCCCCCCCCCCCCCCAAAAAAAAAAATAAAAAAAATTAAGTAAGCGTTCACCTCAGAAGAATGCTGTCCTGCCTTTCAACTTGCTGAACATTTGTCTCTTATCTCATCGGACTGTATTCGGGATGATTATAGCCAGGGCTATGATTTTAAAGACCTAAAAATTGCTAGGAATGACTTATAGAAATGCATTTATGGCCAAAAAATGCCCTATAAAATATTAAAATGACTTATAAACACAACTTTTTTTAAATTTCCCAGCTAAACTAACATTATTTTGTGTTATTCAAAGAAGAAAGTGAACGGGATAAAACAAAACAAAAAGGATCTATTAAAAAAAAAACAAATATAATTTAATTGTTTTTGCTGTAACTGTGTCAAACTGAAATTCTTCATGTTATTAACCCCCCAAAAAGTTTGCATTAAAACAAAACTAGGAAAAAACATAAAACATTACAACTTCATTTATCCACAGTTGTTGCGCCCAACTGGAAGTCTGTTTTTAAATAAAATCGTGCAGTCTATCATATACACACAAAGACACCTTAAAAATGCAGTTTAAATTTCACAGTTTCTGTGCCAAACTGAAAATGTTATTTTTATTAACAAAATAATGTTTAAAAAAAAAACCACAAAATACATAAAATTACAAATGCATTTTTTGTTACAGTTTCAGTGGCCAACTCAAAATGTTTATGTAATTGTCGTAGATTTTTGATAGGGAAATTAAGACTTGGGTTGGTCCCTTCTGAATAGGTTAGAATGAGTGATAGCCACAGTGAGATGTGATATTAGAAATCGAGTTCCACGAGTGAGATGGTAGAAATTTATAGAGGCTGTCCCGGAAAATCGAGAATCTCTCTCTCTTTCCGCCTATCTTCTACAACAGATCCAAAGGAGTCAGACAGTCTATAAAAAATATATATATTAATATATATCTATCCACTCACATGCACGCACATACAAGTGACGACAGTTAGACACACAGACGTGGGAAAACTATAACAATGGTTATATAGATATTATGGGAACGAACTGACCACCACACTGAAATAAATGTATGTATAGTTTAATTATCATAGTAAACTTACATCACAACATATAAAATATATCAAAAGCATATACAAATAGTCATAAGAATCAAGGAATGCTACAATAGTGATAGACCCGTTTGTATGGTCCTCCCCTGGATATATAGCTCACAGTCCCGTTAGAAGAAAGTTGTGGCCGGGTGAGTTGGGGTTTGGTGTTTGTACAGAGAGTAGGTTTGGTTTACTAGCCTAACTGCTAGAGGTTTATATTCCTCTCCTTTAATTGGGGTTTCCAGGTTCGATTGTTTTTCCTCTATTGATGTAAGTGTAGCAAATTAACAGGGATAGAGCAGTTTCTCGACTTAACATTTAAACTCTTCAATAACCTCCTCAACAACGTTCATCTTTGAATAGGAACAACGTTTAATAACTTTCGTTGCAAACTGATTTGAGTCAAATACAACAAGGTCTTGGATAATTACATAATTACAGTAATGTACAAAGTCAAGTAATATATCAGCATCATTTCATTGGTGCTAAACTTCCTTTGCTCCTTTTCTTAGTATTCATTTTGATCAAGACTGAACTCCATGTTTCTACCATGTTCGTACGTTGGGGGATTAGCTTCCATCCTTGATAACATTTTCTCAGCTTTTTCAGTTTAGTCTCTTATTCAAAACTCTCTTTTTTCTCTCTTTTGTATTTCATAAGTTTAATGTGTTCCAATGCAGGGGGGGGGTGGGGGGGGGGTGGGGGGGGGGGTGTGGGGAGGGGGGGGTGGGGGGGGGGGGGGGGGGGGGGGGGGGGGGGGGGGGGGGCATTCTTTATAAGCAAGCCTCTAGTACATAGGATTCAGTATCGCTTAGATTTGAATCTTCGAACACAACTCTGCCGCCGCTATAGCTGAGAGCTCTGATAATCGAAAAGCATGAACGTCAAGCATACTTACATAGTATAAGAAATCACAAAAATTTCACAACTAATTTGTCATCCTAGAATGCATCACAGATCATAAAAGGACCTAGTAGATTTCCTCAAAACATGAATACACTGAGCTGGACAAAAATGCGTCCGTCTTCATCGCTCTCAATATTCAGACTGCTAAATCATGGCGTCAGTTTTCGCTGGGAAAAAGCTTCTGAGCTCCCTAATTGGGTACAAAAATCACGTGACTAATTTTTGACACGTAACGCGACTCTTAGCCTAATTATATGCTACTGAATCTTTATAATCTGTTTCTAGGAAAGTAGAAACTTATATGCTAATCTGGGTTTAATTTTTCTTTGGTTAGAAAATAGCCTGTTTCCAAAGAAACCACGATGTACACGGCTACAAAGTGATAACCCCAAAGAGTTACAGATACATATGATTGAGTCTATGGTTTCCCCCTTTTAAGGTATGGACAGACTTGATACTCTGCTTTATTCTAGGGGTAAACATTGTTAGCAATAACTTGCATAAAGGAAGTTACAACGTGGGTGACTCAAACAAAGAACATCCTTCAGTCTACTTTCACTCGGTTCTTTCATCAGGGCCCTGATATACTTACAATCGTGCTGTGGTTCGCCGTCTGGCGCAAACTTTGGGACACTCACACACTTTTTATCTGTTACTGTCGTTTAATGAAACGGATCCCAGCTCTGCAGATTTGTTTGTTGGTTTCATCAAAATGGATCTGGGGAGCGTCTGCTTCATGCGATAGTTATTTCAGACTAAAGTTAGTGTCACTTGACTCACGAGGTAAGAATTAGACTTAAACGAGCACACAATGTCAGAACACGAGGTTTCCCTTAATTAGGAAGATGACCGGTGGACAACTTCTCTCAACAAATAATCTTGGTTCACCACACACTTTGTCAAATAATGTCGGAAAGTTAATGTTTTAGATTTCTGTAATTTTTTTCTCGCCACAAGGCAGCATGTACATTAGAGTTAGTGTAGAAAATATGCACTGGCTCAAAGGCCCAGTTTAAGCATTTATTAGGTATGTCTCTGTACAAAACGCCGGCAAAGTTTGGGTTATCCCAGTATTCACTGAATAAAGAAAAAAACACGTGAAATATGTTACATATTATGTACTCAATATAACACGTTTTTTTTTTTAAATGCAAGCGTACAGCTTGACTTATCATTTAAAACTTCCCGTGCAATAAGTTATATTTAAAAATCATCAATCCTCATGAATTAGGAATACATACGTGTTCCGTCAACACTCACGAGGCATCTAGCTCTGATGATGTCACCATGATACAACGTTAAAATATCTCCAAAATTAACGATGAAATGTAAAAAATAATGCGTAAGATACTAGGAGACATGCTCGCCCATGCCAGCCTTTCCCACCGCCATTTAAAACTAACGAGTTAGAAGTGCAGACGAAACGTTTACCCTTTGTAGACGGGAGAGAACGGAGGACACAAAAAAGGAAAAATATGACTGAACACGTGTTTGAAGTTCGAACGGCAAAAAGACGCAATTGGGGGTGAAAGGAGAAAAATTCACGTCCCGAGTTGACATAAAGTAAGGAAATGGACAAGAAACGGACATTAGCTCTTGATCGAGACAGTCATTTCTTGGACGTTTTTCGATACTTGGTCTTTATTTGAATGCCGCGGCAAAACACATGAGGGAAGGTTCTCGAACAAATTTCAAAAATTAAACTTGAGAAAAAATGTTTTTTTTTTCCTTAATAATAGAGTTATGAAAATAAAACCTAGCTAGTTTGATAGCCCATCTTGAGCAGAGAAATAATATGCTTTCATTTATACAGATGGATAGATAATAAAGAAGATATTGACAAAAGACTGTATTGTTCATATCATACAAGCGAATGCACTGTTAACCCAAGTCACTAAAAGTTACCAAAATCTTGGCCTTGAGTCTGCAAACGCAAAAATCGAGCTGTAATTAAAGAGAGGGAATGTGGTGGAGAATTGTAGCTAAAAATAACTTAGGCAGCAGATTCGTGTAGGAAATACATGTAAAACCAAGTGTGTTTTTATGAAAAAAACCAAGTAGAGACAGACGGACTAACAGACCGTAATACATACTTGACTGAGATTTGACTGAAGTGACTTTTGGTTGAAGATTTGAAAGCAAGGGGGGAAGTCGGCGATTGGCCAACGCATTTTATAGTAGCGGGATAGAGAGGTGAAAGTTTGCCATTCGACATAAGTCTGTTCAGAGACGCAGTTTGAATCCATGGTGGTGTTGATTCCATAAGAATATAACTATATAGTGGGACGCCATCATACGGCCAGCAGCTCAGCTGAGTTTTGCTAGTAAATTTAACTGTGTTCTCAATTCTGAATTCTGGTAAGAATGAACAATATTTATTCTGTATATTTTAATAATTCGAGTGATTGATACTGCCATATTATAAAAATGATTACGACAAGTAAGTGTTCGCTCTAGATCCCCAGCCCTAGATCAGGGTCTAGAGACATACATACACAGAAAATATATAGGCACGCCTAAATGAAACTATGAAAAAGGATCTAGTGTTGAGATCAGTGGAACATATTACCTATCTTATTCAATAGCAGGAAGCTATTGAACATATCTCAGATGCAATGTAGTCTTGGGGGACTAATACTATGTGAAACCAACTTGGTAAGATGTGCTGTGTGGTCAGAGAGATCTGACCCAGTCTATGTGGTGTTGTTGTGTGTAGTGTTGTGTGCAGAAGTGGTTCAGGAAGTAGAGTTCTGACACATGACCAATACTTTGTTTCAGAACTGTGAGTTTCTATTTGGCACCAAAGCGGTGTCAAATGCTGTAGTAATATATACAAGTGTGGACCAGAGCAGTCTATCATTGTGTCAGAGCAGCCGTATATTGCCCCCAGCACGGAGAGGTGGGGCCACAAGACTTTTGTACAGGATCGACGCAGGCGAGATAAGTCATATCTGGCCTGCTGGACTTTCACCAACGACATTTTCAACTAAATTATCCCTAATTTACCATTAAAGAAAGCCATGACATTGGGGAAATTGAACTAAATATATTTATTCCTTAAGTCAACGGACAATGTTTGGCAGTCATAGACTGAGAGTGATTACACCATCCCAACAGCATATCTAGTAATAAGTTCTCCTGTGACTATCTTAATATAATTATTATTAACCAGTCATTTGAAATAATTAAGTACACATTTTCCATTTATTATGTCATATGATTTTGCATTCCATTTATGATTCCATAATATTTCTTATGTTCTGGCCAACTAAACATTTGGTTCAGAACAAAATAAATTTATCAAAAGATTTAACTTTAAAAACTAAAATAGCCTGAGTTAGTTCAGTGTGTTATAAATTTTATTAATATTATTAGACTTCTTAAATCTCTGTGTGTGTGTGTGTGTGTGTAAATTACCACTACACATTACATATCAGTACCCTAGACTTTTACGTAGCCACATTCATTAGTAAAAAAGATATGTGTGAGGTCGTAAGTGGTAGTAAGAAGGGCCTTCTGTAATTCACATCTACATTTATCTCAGGAGCCTTCACAACTGACCTCATACACCACACTAGGTGACATCAACCATACAATACCATCAAAATCCACTACACTAGCATTTATAAGTTAGTTTAGAAAAATTGTTCCCGTCTGATTATTTAGCAGTTAAATCAAATTCGTTATAGCTACATTGTTGTTTAAGCTAGAAATTATAATTTATTCTGCTTTCCACTGAAACACGTCACTAGAAAATAATACAGACTATATAATTAAGCACTCTGCACCAAATCTAACTAGTGAAATATGAAATAAGCGATTATCACTTTAAACACTTCACAAAATATTAGATAATTATTATAATATATACCTCAACACACAGAACTACAGGTAATCGCACACTTTATAATTATACGCTGATATATTTATTTGAAGTCTAGAGGTCGGTACATTTCCGAACAAACTAGGGCTTCGCTATACAGCTTATTCTATTCACGAACAACCTGTCTACTACGAATTTTGAGGACTGAATGAAAATAAAGTTTAACATTCTGGTTATATCTATTACCAGACAAAGGGTCCCAACTTTATTTCGCCAAACGAAATAATCTCCCCTTTCCGTCTAAAACACCTTACATCAACTAGAAGACTACCATGAACTGACACTCGTGCGTTTTCACACCTCACGCTGACCAGGCGAACAGTGAGTGCCTTGTCAGCTGGGATTTCCAGACAAATGTCTCAAACTGCGCCGAAGAGATGTCGGCTATCGCGCCTCACTGAGCGCTCAGCCGATGCAACTCGTTGTGGCAGGTGAAAATGCAGACAAATTTGACGCCTATAAGTCTGACGAAAGCGAATATTCACAGTGTATTTCGTCTGGTGCAGGGAATGCTGTAGACATATGTCTGCTCCTATGTCTGGCCAGACGAATATATTCACAGTTTCGTCCACTGACACCTAATGCAATAGAATGCATTTAACGCTCTCTCTCTGACACGTTATGTCATAAATGCGTTTACCAGTATGAGAAAGAAAACGGTAAAGTTGAGAATGGGGAAGATAGTAATGTTTATATAGTGTACGAATGCGAAAAACACAGGAAAAGGATAAAAGAGCGATAATAAAATATAGAGGATACGGGTGAAAGAAAAAGAAGAGGATATAGGCAATTTATGATCAATAAACTCTCTGTGACAGTAATGAGTTAAGAATTAAAATGCGGAATGAAAACTATGTGCAGATTTTCAAAAGAGAATGACTTTCTGTTGTTTGCCAACAAAGCTTGAAACACTGAAAAGCTCATTTCCACTACTACTGACACCACAGGAGCATACTTGAAATAAAGTACGCCGATGTCCGTTGATAATTTACCAAGGGAAAATTTTTTTCCCCGATAGCACATCTGAAATTAAGCACAGCTTTTCATATTCCGCATTTTTGTTTCAGACCATGTGTCACAGATTGCATCCCCTTGCTTTGCAGTAGTGGTCCACTAATGGTCACAACGCAAGCGTATCTAAAAGTAGGTCGGCCAAGGTATCTATCTTCGCGCAAGCTTACTCTTGGCAAAGATGTAGATAGAATATGAATGGCGCTTCTACCTTAGGGGAGAGTTCACAAGATATTCCCAGAAGTCAAGAACAAACGCTGCTTAAGGGCTGAGCCGATTTGTTAACTTATTATCTGGTCCGTCGCCTTTTGTGAAGGGTTTATGCAATGGTTCTGGCCCGTCAAGCCCCCAGTTGGTGTAATCCAACGAATGCCCTCTTATAAGTAATGGCTCTATATTTATCTATATGCATCAAGAAAGACTGGCTCATACGTTTGCTTTCATACTTCTAATGACTGAATAAACAATTATTTGTTTAGTTTAAAATAACATACAACATATTTAATTGTCAATTAGTCTTTAACAAGGGAAAATAAATATGAAAAATTGGGTGAAAATTGAAATTAAAGTTTCCTCACTGAGGTTTAGAATGGGCTTTAGAATGTCTTTGATTTTTGCTGTAGCCTGTTACACAAAAACGTAGCTCCAGATGAGTCCTGTAGCCGTGGTTTTCGTCACTTCTTGGTAATGATGGCACTCAATTTGTCCGATTTCGGCGGTTGGTGTTGATGCTCTTCTCTCAAACTAGCGGCGTTATTACCAGTCGTCTGGTGGCTTGTAACCACAAACTGTGACAAATAGAAAGAAACAAATGCCTTCTCCTGAGTACATTTGTTCTCCACAAACTAACATGCCCATTGTCATGCGCTCCACCCACCAATATTAACCCCTCAGAAGAATTAAATCCACGAGTTCACAGTGTAACTCAGGGAATATGATGAAAATTTACCAATATCCTTCTGGGTATTAACTAGGAAACTGCGTCTGGAGTGCATGAATAATGATTTGCCTGAATTACAATTAAAAAGGTATATAAATCTCACAAAATGATTCTATCTATACACTTTAGGCACATGTGATTTAATCATCACTCATTACTCGTCGCTACTCCCGTCGGAGTCTGGGGTCGCTCTGCTGTCGGGTTTCCCGCACGACTAGTCAGAAACAATCACCAGCTCTTGCAGTAGTGGTTCATGCATATACTATTTTCGTATGGTGAGGTTGCCAGCCTCATATATATAACCACTTGGCAAGAAACCTGTAGAATTTACATTAATAAATAAATTGTTTACACTTACCCCAAAATTGGGAATCTACAACTCTCCTTGCACAGCTTTAGGATGGACACAGCTCTGTATTAGAAGCTTCAAATCACGTAGGTCTGGAAATTAGAGTTAATTCCTCTGACGGCTGGTGTTCTGCGAATTCCTGGCCTGGGAAAACTGTTGTATAATTCCTCTATGACTTGGTCTGGGAAATTAGAGTTAATTCCTCTGACGGCTGGTGTTCTGCAAATTCCTGGCCTGGGAAAACTTGGTTTAATTCCTCTATGACTTGTGATAAAATTCCCCAAGTTTCCAGTCTTGTATTAAAATTGCGGGTTTACTTGTGAATTCCAAAGTTGCCCAATACTCGATCTGGTACTTATAGTTGTGGACTTATAAGTCTTATCCTCTTTCCTCTGGCTTTTAGGAGGTACTTATTTGACGTTACGATGCAGTCTGTCTGTGTGTTGTGACTCTGAGTTTGTTAGATTATATCTCACATTTTTCCAGGTTCAAATCCAGCTGGGTTTCCGCTGAATGTTCCAATCAAATTCATTATTGATTATGGCGAACCAATCGCTCTCTCGCACTAGAGGGGTCGGTTTGTTTATCATTACTCATCCCACGCGTATTTGAAAAATATTAAATTTAATATACACGCGTGGCCTCTTACAACAGTGATGTCATATCGTTACATAAGACTTCCGGCCGCACCTCTGTCCATCACAATATTGTGACCATGTGTTTCTGGCGTAATGACTCAGGGATGGTCGCTAGTCACCTGTGTTTTGCCAGACAAACAAATCTGATTCTATTCAGCACTCCTGTCCAACACAGCTTGAATAAACAAGCACCGTCGCTAGAAAAGATGGTCAGACAGATTATGCGATAAAATATTATCGCCGGCCGGGTCACCAAACCTGGCGGAGCGTAACATTAGTAACAACAGTATGGGAGTGAAGTGTGAAACAATAAGATACGAATTGCTCCCGTAGCAAATATTGCTATAGGGGAGTGGCGTGTTAGAGACTTTCCCCATGCCATGTCGAGCATAAAGAGTAAAACGAATGAAAGGGCCAAATGAAATGCCAAATAACAAGTGAATAATGAAGAAAAGAAGTTTACTGCCGGAGGGCTGAAGATGTGAGAGATCACACAAAAGGACAGGGACAGGCATTTCGTCACAACATGCCCAGCTTTCTTTTGTACAGTGTTTCCCGTCTCCATTCACATATGAGCTTTGAACATCAACTTATGAAATGGCTTTCAATCGTGCCAACAGTAAGGACTTTGACCAGAACTCCTTGGTAATACATGACAACATTTATTCGCAAAACACAGATGCATTTATGGTTCGGTATTTGCGTGACACACCCGTGTGTTGCCGGGGCCCGAAAGGGGAGCAAAGAATAGTAATACTGCACCCTACCACGCATGTCGTAAAAAGCGACTAAGGAGGGTTTGGGCATGGGGCTGTTTACCCCATCCCGTAAAAACTTCGCACAGTGGGCTGATCACCTGCTTGCCAACCAATCTGATTACGGAAACAGCGATAGATTGTTTGGTCTGTTTTTGTTCCACAAATACGCCACTAGGCGTGGTGGAAACAGCGATAGATTGATCAATTTGTTGTTGCCCTAAGACGCCACTAGGCGTACTGGCCACATACTGCTTTGCCGGTTGGCGGCTAAGGATGGAAGAAGAAGAATTTGCGTGACACATCCTCAAAGACATCTTGATAATAAGGTACTTCTAGTACACTAATGATTTCCATTCACGGCATATACATAATCCCAAATATGTTCCAACTCGGAACACGTTCAAACACAGCTATCCCTTAGAGGGAAAATATAAACAATGATCTCCGTCAAACAAATCGACGTCATATGCGAACGCATAGCGACAATAGAAGTGTGCCGCACTTGCTAGCACCACAATCATCATCATTATCACTCACATGTGGTGTGCAAAAGCATACACCACAGGTACTAATACGAAGTTGTGTATGGCGTTGGCTATCGCAGGTACAACATTCGTACATGAACCACCACTGCAAGAACATATAAATGTTTTGATGTAGACTTCCTGCAATGGGACTAGCTACAATAGTAGCCCCAATCTCCATAAGGAGCGAAAAGGCAGCGAAGATAAGACGTAACCTTTCGGCTTTCTCTAGGATGTATCGTGAGTCTGCGTTACTGAGGACCGTTTTTTTGCCTTAGATGACTGATTAGAATTATTTCTTGTAGATGCAATGTTTGTATTTAATGGTATGCGTAGATATGCCATGTTTGTACTTAGTGGAATGCGTAGATACGCCATGTTTGTATATAGTCTTATGCGTAGATACGCTGTGTTTGTATTTAGTGGTATGCGTAGCGTTGCTGTGTTTGTTTATAGTGGTATGCATAGATTTGTCTTGTCTGGAGGTAGTGTTATTTGTAGATGCCATGTTTGTATTTAGATATACAGTCATGCGCCGCTTAACGTCCACGATACGTTCTGTGAAATAGGACGTTATGCGATTTGGACGTTGTGCGAACACTATACGTTATACTTAGCGAAGTTAAATGGGATACTGTAGTGTACCTGCATTGACTAAATAGCCAAGATACTGTACACGTACAGTACTGTATTTCAGCTAATGTACTGTATCTGGCAAGGTAATACTGTACAGTAGATGGGTTAAGTAGAAAAATAATGTAAAATACTGTATATAGGCTAATATTTTTTCTTTGTTCTTAAGGATCGTCGTGACTGTCGAGTTCGACATGCCCAAATCACGAGCTATAGCATTCACTGGTTTTCCACCTTCGTGATGTTTAATTACCTTTTGTTTCACTTCCAAATCAATACTTTTCCTTTGTCTTGCTGCTGCTATCACTAGAACTGGTTTTGCTGCGTTTGGGAGCCACGATGCACTTCATGGTAATGTATTTTCGAAAGTTGACATTAAAATAACGATAGTAAGTACATTACAGTACATACATAGGCCAGTAACATAGGCGTTTATTATGACTATCAAGACATATATACTGTATTATAGGTTATATATGTACTTTAATATGAAACAAATATAAAGGTATGTTATCAGGCACTCGCAGGAAATAAAGAAGTAGAACACCAGACAACAGAAAAACAACAAACATGAATGGCTTACCCAGGATTTGAACACTGGACCTTCCGTGCGACAACCCCGCCTAGCCATGCAAGCGAATCACACTATCCGCCCCGACATCTACGCATAAAAAAATGATGTTTCAATGGCAGGTCAACAGTGCGAACCACAATACACGACACCAGAAGTCCATCATGGGCAGTTCAGCCTATTAATGACGCAATCTTATATATGTACTGCTGGTATCGCAATCGCTTTGTACTGTCTGTATACAAGAGACATGAGATACACGTGTTGTGTGCGGGAGGCTGATGCTTTCACGAAGTTCGGTTACGTCCGCTTCGTCCTGTTCTTCGATCGGGATTTCTGAACCCTATTATAACCTTGTGGGACCACGGACGTATATGCGGTCGCACGTTGTCCGAACGGACGTTATGCGGCGCTTGACTGTACATCTAGACATCTTATTTGTATTTAATGGCACGGTACGTGTAGTCGTACTGGTTATATTTAGTAATACGTTAGTGGTGCATGCCGACGTTAGGTTCTATTGTGTGGTCCATGTACACGTCTTTTTTTTTTGTATTTAGTGGTACATATAGCCGTTTTATTTCTATTTAGTGGTACATTTGGTCGTTTTATTTGTGCTTAATGGTGCGTGTAGACTTTATTAAGTGGTAGATATAGCCGTTTTATTTGTGCTTAATGGTGCGTGTAGACTTTATTAAGTGGAAGATATAGCCGTTTTATTTATATTTAATGGTACATGCAGACGCCAATTTTGTATTTAATAGTACATATAAGTCGTTTTATTTGTATTTAGCTACGAGTTAAAAAAAAATTGCGGGGGATGGGGGGGGGGGAGAGTGCTGCGTATTATAAGTCAAGGGTTCTTGACCTTTCTAGTGCAATGGACCCCTTTAATTGTCCAGTGAAGGCTTTGGACCCCTTCTTAGAGGAAAAAAATGTTCCTAAATGCATAATTAAAATGTTTGCATACAAATAAATATACAGGTTATCACAACGACAAAAAAAAAAAAAAAGAAGAAAAGATGACTCATAGTCGTACTGACATACAAATACAATCTGTACAATGTTATTTCTTTAAATACAACAATGTACGATCATATTCCGAGTAAACATCTTGGTGAAAATAGAATCCAAATTCTTAGGTTATGTACACCGTAACACGGACCCCCTAGATTACATTCATGGATTCCCCTAAGTGTATTACAGATACGAGAAATGAAATTGTTGTTTCCTGGCTGAGCATTAAAAAACCTAATTCATGTCAGCTTCTCTAATGTATGCTGCTTATTTAACCTCCTTCAGGGATGTGTTTACCTTTTTTGTCTACTGTTGACCATGTCTAGCATTTAGTAGTTGTACCACCATCCTTGTCATTCTGCTGTTGCGTTAGGGAGAGTAGAGACAACGAGGAGGAAACTGGTCACACACCTGATAAAGCTAGACCATATATATATATAGATATAGGTATAGCTATATATATATATATATATATATATATATATATATATATATATATATATATATATATATATATATATATATATATATATACCACTGGACAAAGTTAAGGGCCGCCATTCAGTTTAGACAAGGTTTATATAATTCTTCGTGAGCAGGGTCGATTTTCCAAATGTCCGGTAGTTTGAAATCTCTCAAGAAGTCTCTGAATGGTAGAGTGGGACACTGCTAAACGTCTTGCAACATGACGAACAGATGACCATCCTGAATCCATGCCATGGCTCGACCACGATCTACAGTGCTGAGACTTCTCGGTGGCATGGCTAATGCAGTGATTGTTTTTTTTTTTCCCTTAACCAGCGGCACTTGGGCTTTCAGCCCTTCGGCCCAATGACATGTCATTGCGAGGCTGGGGAACCTGAGAATTTTCCTTCTAACCCAGTCAGGAGCTTCGCTCCTTCCCATCCACAGAGGGTTTATCACAGGAGCCGTTCAGGTTATTCAGTCAAATTTCCGGCCGTAAACATTTCTTCAAACGCTGACGTCCGGGTTTGAACGATGAACACCTGGTCGCCAGTACAACGCCGAAGCCATTACACCAGCGCGGCTCCCGGCTAATGTAGTGATCATTTCGACCACTTGTCATACTGATTTATTGAATACCAACGGTGAACACTCTTTACCGATGATCATTTTCCACGTGCATTCAAATTCAACTCACTTTTTCACCTTTTGAACTAGTGGGGCGTGTTGCAAAAACCACGGGTTTTTGCAGCAACAATGGCAATTTTCACGTGCGGGTTAATGTGACCCAGTTTTTTTGACATTTAAAAAAAAATTAACCTAGTGCACACAGAAATGTATACACATTTCTCTGAGCTCAGTTTTAATTTTCACTTGTCTTTGCAGTTTGTCAATCAATTATATATATATATATATATATATATATATATATATATATATATATAATATTATAATATATATATATATATATATATATATATATATATATATATATATATATATATATATATATATATGTCACACTCCACTCCTCTGTGGTAGTAAATGATATATGACCGCCTTTACCTTTTTAACCATCCTGGGCGTCCAATTGGATAATCGGTTAGAGCGGTTTCCTTTCACGGGACAGTTACCGGGATGGAGACCTGATAGCGTCACAGTCACCCAGCGGTAAACTGGTATGTGATTCTGCTCTTAAGCTAGTGAAGGCACTAGCAACGGGGAGGGGAACTGGTCACCTCACTTCATAAAAGCTGAGACCTAGTATATTGAAGTCTCTAACACTCCACTTCCCCCTACGGCATTATCAACTATGGATTTACCTTTTACTTTTGCTTTTTATCATTCTTATTATTATTTTGGTTTGAATTAAATCACGGCCGTTATTCTATGGTAACCAGTATGCCTTAATACAGGGGTCGGCAACCAGTCGATCGCGCAATGCCGCTAGATCAGTGGGGATGATTTGATAGAGCTCTGTGTGTCAAAGGAAGAACGAAAAGGA
>JAMPIV010006083.1:972420-1075030 GCA_024509875.1 Oreohelix idahoensis
GGCAAGCCTCATCATGTAAAGCAAATTGCTAAAGAAACCACTGCTAGCACATGAATGCTTTGGTTCAGGGCTCCCTACTGGGGCAGGCAAAGACATCAACAACAGAATGAACTAAGCAAGAACAGCCTTTTTTAGTCTAAACAACATCTGGAAGTCCTCTCAATACAGCAGAAGCACAAAATTAGGATTATATCAGAGCTGTGTGCTTTCTTTGCTTCTCTATGGCGCGGAGAACTGGAGAGTTACAGAGAAGGAAATGTCGAAATTGTCCTCTTTTCACACAACATGCCTAAGAAAAATTCTCCGAATCTTTTGGCCGAATACCATCACCAACCAAGATCTGCTTACTCGGTGCAAGCAAGAGGACATGCACACCATCATAGCTGGCAGACGCTGGAGCTGGGTTGGCCATGTCCTCAGAAGAGACCCCGATGCCATCACAAGAACAGCTATGCTATGGACCCCTGAAGGAAAACGAAAGAGAGGCCGACCAAAAACAACTTGGCGGAGGACTGTGGAGGCTGAGATGCAAAGAATGAACCAGAGTTGGGGCACTGTACGAAGGATGGCCGCCGACCGAGCAAAGTGGAATCAATTTGTTGTTGCCCTACAAGATGCCACCAGGCGTAATGGCCACCGACTGCTTTGACGGTCCGCGGCTAAGGATCAAAGAAGAAGAAGACTGGGGTCAGCAGCATTGGTAACTCTGTTCTCTGAATGGGGGGGAAAATGGAAACGACAAATAAGCTGTGTTCGTAAGATAGCATACGTTATTTTGTATCCTCATCTAAAGAATTTCAGTTTGTATCTTGTCTGTTGTTGTTGTTGTTTTTTTTAATTTACTGTACAGACTAATGCCTCATCCTTACCATTAACCAGATGTATCATATTATTATTTTATTTAGTTTGCCTTTTGTTTGAATAGATATACCTGCATTTGTCTTTCATTCAAAATAAAGTTGGAGTTATCATTTGTGATATAATTTCAGTTGTGTTGGTTCATGTTGAACTTAGTCAGCGATATATTTACATTGTTTTTTTTTTTTGGTCTGTTTTCAGCACTGGAAAGATGTGTCCATGCTTGCCAAGGATTTTATTGATAAAACCCTGGTGCTTGATCCAAATGAGCGTTTGACAGCAGCTCAGGCCAGCAAACATCCCTGGTTGCTTCAGAGTGCAAATGCTGCCTCCAGCAAAAACTTACATCGAACCATTTCCCAAAATATCCTCCGGCGGCAGTCACAGCGTGCAAATAGTACCAAATCCACAAAATCCACAAAGTCGACAAAAAGCAACAAGTCAAACAGATCAGGACACTCCTTACGATCAGATCGCAGGCGTGTGCAGCCAGAAGAAATTGATGAGCTGCACAAGGACCCTGAAGTCCAAGCTGAACTTGCTTCACTTGGAAGCCATCATAGCAACTATGCGTAGCTTGAAATGACCTGTGGTATATTATTAAATTTTCAGTGAATGGTATATTTCCCTTCACACATGCGGTAAAAAATTATATCATGTTTCAGTGTGAAATGTCATAGCCCTTCATTGAGCAGACACTCAGCCAGTAGCGTCTGATCACACTGCTACTGTTGCTGCTGAAACAGTGTTCTAACTGTTTAGTGTAATGGGTTGAAATGAAGAACAGTGGAACTCGTGTTCAGTATGGCCTGAGAAAAAAAAAGAATTCAGAGACATAGTAGTCAGAGGTAAGGGTTCGGTTTTATGACTGCTTAACCTAACCCTGAGCCCTAACCCTAATGATAAGGGCAACTGAATTGGATGGTGCCAAATAACACGTTCAACCATTCTTCATTTCAGCCAGTGTAATGTAAAGGGTTATACATAAAAAGTTGAGATATCTTTTGTCACAAGTTCAAGTTGATTTTGCAGGTCATGTGAAAAGCAAAGAGTAGAAGGTAAAACCCACAGCAGGTAGAAAATTCAGTGTTCAGAAACAGCTCAGATGATGCTAACAGTCGTGGAGAAATTTAAGTGCAATGTGAAAAATCCAACCAATTATATTTCAAACTCTAGCGCAGGAGTCGACAGTCGGTCATAAGTGATGTACCTATAGATCACAAGGAATAATGTGCTATATCTGTAAATAGGGAGGGGGGTATTAATTCTTAAGCGAAGGGAAATTCTGACTAGTCCTCACCCGCATGGATTTAAAAGAGCTACAAGGCAGCCTCACTTCTATTAAGATATTAATGTTGAGAAACATTTCAAAACTGAAACTGATTAGTCCACCAAACTCTGCACATGTGATTTTATTAAGGTAGATCTTTAGGGAGCTCTGTGTTTCTAAAAGTAGATCCCTTCAGCTCCTGGGGTGCCTACCTCTGCTCTAGCACCATTACACAAAGTTGTCACACACATTTATTTCATCAACACATGAATTCCCACGCCATTAGTGATTAATGCATCTTACCTAGTTTGAAGGATTGCTATAAATTTCACATTCCATTCCTTCCCATAACCAAATATATGTAAATAATGCACCTTAAGCAGGTACCGTAGTTGTGGAGTATACTTTGGTGCCAGGTCCCTCTTTACTTCCCCAGGTCAGGATCATGTTCATGCTGTAAATGGTGCTCGTTTCCCTACCATTATAATCATGGTTGCCTCTTCATCATTATTTTATCATTTCTGACACAATCAAGAAAGGAATTAGCTAGTCATATAACACGAAGCTTCTGTAAATAAAAGTACCATAATTAACAATTAGTATCTATTCTCCAGACTTCTCCCCACCCAGCAAAAAAAAAAAAAAAAAAATCTTTAACTGTAAATAAAAGTACCATAATTAACAATTAGTATCTATTCTCCAGACTTCTCCCCACCCAGCAAAAAAAAAAAAAAAAAATCTTTAACTATCAGTAATTGTGAATCTCACTTTTAAGATATGCTAATTTACCATATTTTTATAAAAATAAAAGCAAACAAGTCCTGGAAAAACGAAATAAAATTAGGGATAATGAATGAGATAAAAATTAAAGAAACAAAATATTTTTGCTGTGATTTAGAGACATAATACTGCTTAAAACCATTTAAACAAGGCATATTACTGAAATTATGAATCATTATGAACTAAAGTGAGCCAAGGGCACAAGCCTGTTTATAAAAACAAAAACTACGTTACCACATGTTGCCTGATTGTGCAGATGGAAGAGAAACACCTAGACTCATCTGCTGCAGTTGCAGTTCAATTCTTTTTTGGCTAGGATATTGATCATTAGTTTGAATAACAAGTGATATTTAAGTGCCCATATTTTAAATGTTTTTTTAAAGCCGTGCCTTCAGCGCTAACACAACAGTTGTTGCAAAGCTTGATTGAGTTTGGCTTTCATTTTGCACTGGTACTCCTCATCAGTAATTAAAATGTAGATAAATATTGCAAATAATGTAAATAATCCCCAAACAAAAACAGATGTGAGTATAATTACATTTTGAGGAAAAGGACACTTTGTGTGTTTATGGTTATATTAAAAGTTACAGGAGATAAAGAGGCTACAGTTTAATTTTTTTTTTTAATTATACCAAGATTTATAATGGACGTATGAATTATACCAAGATTTTAAATGGACATAGGTAACTACAAATTAAATTAAGGTTCGTACCTTTTCAAACTAACCTTGCTTGCTGCCAGAGAAGTGGGCCGATGGGGCAACCCATATAAATACTTATCTAAAATCCTAAGAAACTAATTTATATGGACATCTTGCAGAAAATATGTTTCTATGTTAGCTGCCATAATAACATAAGGCACAATTTTAAGTGTTGAAATTTGGAAGAAGAAACAAGAAGAAAGCTGTGGGTTTTATACCTTACTGGAATGAAGACAAAAAATTGTTAGGTGCTCAAGTAACTGACTTGACTGCTATGATGGCAAATGCTAAATTCATTCCCAGAGTGCAGATTTCACTGTGGCTACAAAATAATAGAATAAGATGTACAGAAAATTCATTTTTTGTTTGTTAAATTTGTGTAATTGTTATTTTGTGGCCGCAGTCAGGTTGAAAAATAGAGGTATATTATTATTTTGGCAGGTGAAAATTTTATCTTATTTCATTGTTATTACTTTTATATTTGTTGTTAAATATTTTTAAAGCAGAAAATTTTGTTTTATTTAAAAATAAATTTTTGTGCTTTTACTGCAAAATTAAGGATTGGTAGTCTCCCTAGAGGAATAGGTCTCCCTTGAGGAGCGTCCGATTGGCAGAATAGTTAGAGCGCTAACCTCTTGCTGCAAAGGGGCCAGGTATGAAACATAGTAGCATCACTCTCTGGTCTACCCAGCTGTAAATGGGTACCTGACTTTTCTCTTCAGTTATGGAAGGAAAAGGCAGCAAGGAATTGAACTGGTCACCCTGCCTCTTGATGCTAAACCTAGTATAGTGACGTCTGTAACACTTCACTCAACTACGGCGGTACTCGCTATGGAACCACCTTGTTTTAGGTCTCCATAGCTGGCAGAGTTAATTCTCATTTTGGATACAATTATAAGTGTTATACAGAGTGGTACTAAATATACAAGCACCTGATTGGATAAGCTGTTAGTGTTCTTTTCTGCTGGTGGCAGAGTTACCGCATTCCAGGATCAAAACCTTGTAGCATCATTCTCCTGTCTACCCTGCTGTGCAAGAGTACCTGGCTGCTCTTGAGTTAAGGAAGGAAAAGGCAGCAAGGAAAGAAACTGGTCACCCCAGCTCTAATGCTGGATCTAGTATTGTGAAGTCTCTAACACTTCACTCCCCTGCGGCACTATCTGCAATGGGACTACCTTTTCCTTTACTAAATATATATGATTTAATTGTTGACTTCTGTTTAAAAAGGTGCTGCAAATTGTGGACTGCTGTTTCGATGTTTTCAGTATTGGCCATGAATATACAGATGGTCCCTTTCACTGGAACGTAAACATTGTTGGAGTGTATAATAATATAAATATTCGGGGAATGTTTGTTTCTTGCTTTGTGACCAAGGTCATTCACAAGGATTCAAGCGAATCCAGGTTGAAGGATTAGCTGTGCTAGATATTCAGTGATTGTGGATTATTTGATCTGTCAGGTAATATCTTTGTCATCTTGTAAAGCTGATTACTCAGGTTTCCTTTAATCACAGATATAATTTATTTATAGCTCAGTAACACATGCCAGCCATATTTTTAAATGGCACAGCCTAAAAAAAATCCAGACTAGAATTCAAATAAATCATCTTACATGGAATAAGCATATTGAAAATGCAGAAGGAAAGGCCCGAAGACGACTAGGCATACTCAGAAAATTAGCAGGTACCAACTGGGGAGCAAATGAACGAAATCTAAAGAAGATTTATAATGGAGTAATAAGACCACACTTAGAGTTTAGCTCAGCAGCATGGTCATCAGCTGCTAACTCACATCTGCAGTCTTTGGACAAGGTGCAAAATCAAGCTCTCAGGCTCATTACAGGAGCCATGAAAACTACACTAATAACAGAGATGCAGAAGGTTGCTGGATTACAGACATTGTCCCATAGAAGAGACACAAAAACCATGATCCAGATGGAAAAGTACAACAGTATGCAAATGCACCCAATGAAGGCAAGACTAGATGATCTGGCATTGGGACGTCTAAAGCGTAGCAGCTTTGTGCATCGGGGGAAAAGACTTATAAGACAGCATCAAGAAGACCTATCCATGAAGACAACACCACTGAAGCCCACCCTATACCCTGTACCATGGGAGCAGGCCAGCAGTGCCCTCCAAATTAATACATCAGTCAGTGGTCTCACAAGTGGATGTGAGTATAATGATCTGCAAAAACGAACTGCTACATTGAGTATGATCCAAGAAAGCTATCCCAATCAATCATGGATACATGCCTATACAGATGGATCAGCAACTAATGCTGTTAGGAATGGAGGTGCCGGTATCTTTATCTCATATCCTGACAACCACTATGAGACTAGGCACATTCCCACTGGTAAATTCTGTTCCAACTATACAGCTGAGGTTCAAGCTCTAGAGCAAGCTGCAAATATGATTTATAACACCAACTCTGACTGCCACCCGGTAGTCATCCTCACAGATGCACTGTCTGTCCTGCAAGCTCTCAAGGGTGGTAAACTCCCGCATCTGAGAAATGAACTAAACAAGGTAGCTGCCAAAAAGAGAACCATACTTCAGTGGGTACCATCTCATTGTGGTGTACCCGGAAATGAAAAGGCAGATAAACTTGCAAAAAAGGGAGGAGAATGTGAACAAGAAGATAATGAAGTCACATACTTTGAGAAAAAGAGAGCTATCCAGACTATCAGAAGAGAACAGAACCAACCCAAAGACGACTATCACACTCTCGACCGGCAGGGACAGATAACTATTTTTCGACTCAGGACAGGGCATAACAAACTGAATAAACACATGCACAAGCTACGATTGTCTGCTTCACCACTGTGCACATGTGGATTAAGCGAACAAACTGCTGAGCATGTTCTACAGGACTGTCCTCTGTATGACCAGTTAAGAAAGATATACTGGCCCAATGACTCAACACTAAACTCAAAGCTATATGGAGTTAAAGAGGAACTTCAAACAACAGTCGAATTCATCATGAGAACTCGTCTGACGGTGTAGTCTAATCATCAAAGATGCGATCGCAAGAAGAAGAAGAAATAAATCATGGCTCAAATTTATTTACCTATTTGATTTCGCAGAACAAAGTCATTGAAGCGTGTCATGTATCTGTTTTATTTCTAGGATCAGAATAAAATACGTTTTCTTTTAAGCCATGGGTATAGCCAGGAAATAGTCATTTATGCAGACCAAATAATCCACATTGACTGTTGAAATTTTGAATGTTTAAATGTTTTTAATTCTGTGGCATTTACAAGAAAAGATCTATATACAAAAGAAAATAAATGTATGACATCCCATATGTGGTTGCTGAGGTAATGCGTATTATCACACTTATTGTTCTCAAGGTGTCTGCATGCGCGTGTGTCACTTTGGTTCATTTATTGTCTGGGTGAAGTACTGAATCTCATGATCATTATAATTGTCATGGTAATCATTTTGGTTCAGTAATCATGATTTTTTTTTTTTAAAAACAGTAACAAAGTATTGCTACAAATGATATGTAGCATGCTACAACTGTTATGTAGCACAGCCAAAATAACCACAAAAATAAGATGAATCATTCTGAGGCAAGATGATATTTTAAACGTGTATGTTTTAATTGAAAATGATGTATTTGTATAATTTCGTTGAAAATGTTGTATTTGATTGCGACAGCTATCTTGAATAATTCATTTGTAATTTTGCAGAGCTGAACGAGCCTGCACAAAGTGTATCCATATTTGGCTGTTAACAGTTATAGTTCAAAATGACAGAATAAGTTCACAGTGAATTTACAGCTTCTTTTGCAGAGGTTTAAAGAATGGATTATAATTTATTAGAAGTATCCTTTGTCTGGTGCTAACATTCAAGGATCTGACTGATCACTGTCTTTAAAAAAATGTGCATTACGACTTCAGTTATTAGTTTTTCTTTCTTATGACGTTATATTCTGTTCACAAATTATATCAGCTGTAGACCTTCAGGAGTGAGGGATTAACTGGAATAAACTGAACTGGCTTGCTTAAGTCAGAGCCATAAGGTGAAAATGTGTCGTTCTAGGAGCCTAGAGAGAAATTTAAGAACTTGAAGTCAGTTTTGGTTGGAGTAACAAAGGGGAGATAACTACAAATAATTTTTTGGTTGTGTTAGGTTACCAGCACACGGCAAGCTCTAAGGCCCGGATGTGCAATAGGATTTTGAGTCAAGCCCCATGTGTGACAAATTTCATGATTATTTTGCCATTTCATATAAAAAAGGGTTCCTAGCTGTTGTTAATTAAAGGGAAGATTTCCAGAATTCATCAAAATATAACATTATTCAAACACAAATTAAGGAAGCTCAATGATTAAAACAAAGTAAGTGTAAAACCGTGCAGTCTATCAATTTGACTGAATTATGCTGAATATCTGACTTTTGTTAGCCTTTTGATCCCTATGGACGAACCTTCAGAGTTTTCAAAATAGACCAGAAATATAAGTTTCTGTATTTTCAGAGTATTTCCTTTTTTTCCAAGAATTTTTAAATGAATTTTTTGATCAGTATCATGCCAGGTCTAATAATCCAAGTTGCCACACTTTTGTTTCCAGTTTGCCATATGTGTTGGTTGGTGAATATATTGCCCATCCCTGTTCTAGAAGAAGTTAGCTGCCTCAGACTGGCCACTATATATTCCAACGGAGTGACGTCAGTCTGAGAGTGTTGATATTTACTGTTGTGTATAGTGAACGTTGGTAAATGTAATGAGACGTGGCTGGCTGTCAAACATTCTCACATAATAAAGCATAATCACGAAGCCTGAACACACTGGATATAACTCGACACGTATATTCAAACATGTTGTTAGGAGCAGAGAACAGGGAAGAGGAAGTTAGCATAAGGGCAAGTAGTAGGAAACAAAGTAGCCATGGAGACATATATACAAACGACCCCATCAACATAGAGTATTCAAAGAACACAGTTAGGCTAAGTTCTCGCTGCATTACCTCAAACCTGTTTGAGCTAAATAGATGAAAACTATTAGAGATTGAGTGTTTTAACATGAAGGAGTTACATATTCTCTGAAGAAAAAAATTATTATCATAAGGATTATTTTAAAAGTATGGATAGCTGTTGGTGGATCAAAGATTGTGCAGGGGTGCCGACAAGACGTGTTATTCACTATCACAAATTTTACAAGATTGTACGCAAAAGGTGTTATATTTGGTATTTCCATTCCCCAGAACAATTCTTTCATGGAAACTGCATTTTATTAGCAAGACATGTCAAAGATAATATCTTATCCCATAAACTACTTGCCTGGAGTTGTCATACCATTTAATGGTTTTACATAATCTTGCTTTAAAATACCAGACGGGACAGTCTGATGTGAAACCATGTCTGCATGACCTACCACTAGTCATGAAAACTACTTAACGTCTGGAGACATAAAGTTAATGCATTGTGAATATTGACTCTTTGTTTTCAAGCAAATGTAGATACCGGTATGTTTATATTTTTGCCTTTCTAGAATTTACCTTATCAGTCAAATCTGTCCTGCACTGTTTATTGCAAAACTTCGTCCGTCCCACATGTTTTTTTTTATAAACTCTAAGAATGCTTCTTTATATGAAATTCTTTACAAACCATTCATTTAGTACAACAGTCTAGTCTCTGGTGTTTTTTCATTACAGCTAAACTGCATTATAACGGTGTTTCTGGAAGTTTGAAATTTTTCGCCTTTCAAAAGAAAATTATTATTTTGTTAAAAGATATTCATGTATACATTTTGAATTACCTCAGTGATTTCAATATTCGTGAGATAAATAGAATTGTTTCTTGATAATAATGTTAGCTAGTTGAAAATTTATTTTTTAAACTGTTTTAATTGCTATTTATGGATGTGATGATATATTACCATAAACCCTTACAAAACTAATATCACTGTGCAAAGTTTATTGGATAATTGTTATGAATGAACAAACTTTGATTTTAAATTGGGGTGAGCATCGGGCGCAGAGTCTCAACTAACATTCTACCCTTTGTTTCGATTTGCATACTGTGTCCCAGCAATCATACACATGCTCATCAGATTTTCTCAGTGTGTGTTCTGTCCATCACCAGAGCCTTCTTCTCATCCTCTGTTCCACTGTCACACGTCTGGTTACCCGTAAGATACCCAAAAAAAGGATCAAACAGTACACTGTAACCTCCCAAGCATGTCATAAAATGCATCTAAGGAGGGTTGGGCATGGGGCTGGCCACCCAAATCTATATAAAATCTGAGCCAGAAACCAAAAGAAAACAACTTAGAAACTAAGAGCAAATTGTAGTGAGTAAATGAAAGTGTGTTCTGTAAGCTTTTCAGTTGTCATATAGCCACGGCTCTCTCACTTTCTCTCTATCTATCTCGTCTGTCTGTCTCTCTCTCTCTCTTCCCCTATTACTTGCTTTTTGAGCATAGGCGGCCTCTCTATGTACATATATGCTTTTTCTCTACAGAAAGATCCCTGTCACGAAGCATAGAAAGTATTAACCATGGATCAAGTAACATCTATACAATCTTCACACAATCTCTGAAAATTTAGCGTGTTATGCAACAGACAAGCAAAAATATGGCTTGTTTTATAACAGGAGATCAAGAAATGAAAAATTTAAAACAAACTTTCATGAAATATTTGGGGAGGGGGCTGTCGGGAAATTAAAAGTAAATGACTATCATACTGTATATTACAAACAAACTAATGGTCTGAAATATGTTTTTTGTCCTGATCTGGTGTGTGTTATTTTGTCAGCTCTGTAATTATATTTATGTCTTACCATTGTCAGTAAAAGCGCCATCTACCACATGATATTTAGACTGACCTGTAGTGATGCTGGCAGAATGTTTTAATGTCATCAAAGATTTCATCATATCATTCAAGATGTATTTTATCATTTTTTTTTTTTTTTTTTTGGTCATTTAAAACTATAAGTAGCGATTTATTGAGGGCAGGGATGTTCATGTTTCATGTAAAAATTTCAGCATTCTTCGTTTGTCAAAGACTGCTGAAAGTTTATATTCTTTATTTCATGAGTATGTAAACACGTGAAATGTATGTTATAATTACTTTAGTCTGTATACCAGAAAATGCCTTATTTCGGAAAGACAAATACCTACAAAAATAAATGAAGAGAAATTTGGCTGTTTTTTCCCTAGAGCAGCAGCCGGCAACACAGGAGATGTGTGGGCCTACTTTAGAAACCCTGAGTTGTCTTAGGTCTACCAAAATAAAATCACGTCTGTTTTCAGGTTTCAGATTATTTTGAGTAAGTGCAGCATATTAGTAACTGTTATCTTTGCCAGACGATCTGCTGCCTATAATTCCTGGTGGGACATTCAAACCAAATTATATTTTACAGAATTTTGAACTTCACTTCAATGAAAACACCACGTTCCTGTCTCTTGAAGTACATAATTAAAATAAATTTTTATAAGCTAGCTCTGTTTGTCACTGGGAAAGTGAAGAATGTACCTTTAATCCTTGTAAATTCCAGCAGTATATGACTAATGTGAAATTTGTTTAGCTTCAAAATTCTTTCTACTTCCCCTTCCACCACTAATAGATCTATGAAATCATCCCATGTAGATCAAGATGTACTTTATGCCATCCGCTGCTCTGGAGTTACAGGAAAAACTCTGAGATCCTAGAAAAACTATGAATGCACGAAGAAATAATGATTGAAATAAAAAATAAAAAGGCAGGTAAAATATTTTTGACATTTTTTTGTTCTTGTTGTTCCATTGTTGTGCCAACTGGCATAGACATTCACGTCTGTCCACAACTTTATGTCTCTAGTGCAGTTTTTATCAGTTCTTTTGTTAAATTTTTTTCTTTGCCATGTTGTTAAATTGTCCAGTATCTTTTGTCTTTGTTATTCTCAGTTACATTAGCTTGTTTTTGTGTTGTATTCAGACTTTTCCTTTTATAATTGCTCAAAAACGTGAATTTTTTTTTGTTCTGTGGGTATTAAGCCCGTGGCACATTTCAGGATATATTCACACTAGTCTGTGTAGCTGTCCACGGTGTCGTAACATTCTTTTAGCAGTTCTCTATAACCCTTAGGGAGCTTCTGGTTTGTTTTTACATGGAGGGGTAACCAAAACTAAATAATGTATCTATACCAGGGCAAAGAAAACTGTTACATTATGAATGATACCACCAGTAAAAGAAAATATCTGATGTTAAAGATTCAAGTATGGACAAAATGGCCTACAGGAACAATATTTACCTTTAAGTTCTAATTCTAGAACCCCTTCCACTACTGACCAATCAAATGCATGCACCTAGCAGAAGAACAGGTTCCCCCTGACAAAATTTTGGACACATGAAGAAATACAATGCTGTCTCCATAATGGAGAATATTGGTGAGATGTAGGTTATCAAAGGTGTACCATCAGGGCGAGGGACAAGAAAATTCTAGAGATACACAAATAGTTGCTTGAACGATGCAGTACGAGTATAAGGTTAATCTTCAGATTATTTTTGAAATCCTTCTGAAGTTATGTTGGGATATTTCCTATTTTATTCTATTTTGTTTGGTTTTTTTTGCTTTCAGTGTGATAATCTAGAAGCTGTCGCTTTTTAATTTATGTTTTTTGTTATCTTGTGTATGTATGTAGGTTTGGTTTTTTTAACCATGGCAAATACAAATGTAATATTTGTAATTTCAGAAACAAACATGAAATGTAATCTGTCACTGAAGACTGTACAATATTTAACATTAAAATACAACTCATGAACCATCTTCTTTTCTGTTGTCATGACTGAGTTGTTTGTGTCCACCCTGTTTTCTGTTGTCATGACTTGTTTGTGTCCACCCTGTTTTCTGTAAGCATGAGTGTGTTTTTTGTGTCTTCATGTATGCTGTACAGGGTGGATTGAAAAGTACCTTCCTATGTTCAAATCATTTCTAGGGGTTGGAGTAGCTAAGAGGTATTGTGTCCGCTTCAAATTCTAGAGGTACCGGGTTCGATTCCCAATATAATTTGTGGAATGTTTTTTTTTTTTCAGAACCAGTCCCTAATGATGTTATACAGGTATACCTGGCTTTATTGCGCTTCGCAGATATTGCGCTTTTTTTCAAATTATTCATGTTTATTTATTAGAGCATGCCTTCTTCTTCCGATAGATTTGGGCTCTCCACCAGCAAAAAGATTACGATTCGCTGAAGGCTCAGATGATGAAGATTTGCATTTTTTGTAGCAATAAAGTATTTTTAATTTTACAGTACGTTTATTTTAGACCTAGCGCTATTGCGCACTTAATAGACATAGTGTAAACATGATTTTAGGCTTTTATATGCACTGGGAAGCCGATAAAAATGGGTGTGACCCGCTTTATTGCGATATTCGCTTTATTGCGGTGGTCTGGAACTGAACCTGCAATATCTCAGAGGTATACCTGTACTCTCTTTCTTCCCCCCCCCCCCCCGTCTGTGTGGTGAGATTGGATGCTAGCTATCTCAGATAAGGGCAAAAAAAATAGCAGGCCCGTGTGCACGTTGTGCACATAAAATATCCCACGGTAGTTGGAAATCGTAGAGTAGGCCATAAGGCTGCTACCCTGGAAAAATGACAAAACTACCCACCACAAAAATATTTATAGAATGTGTGATTCCTATATACACACATTGGGATTCTCGCTGGTGCTACTGAGTTCGTGCACTGTGCTGATATCCTGTGATCTAAGGGAGGTAATCAGAGCACTGATGGAGTTGTCCTTGTGAAATGAAGATAGTCCTTCAAACTAAATCATTTTTTCACTCCTATCCAACTAATTCGTATGAAATAAACGCCTTAATACAGACAATTAAAAGCCATATTATTACATATTATTACACAAAAGATTATGTCACATTAACATGTACAACTCTGAGAAGGATTCGGTTTGTACAACACAAGATGTCATAGCTGGCAACAATTGTTGTTGTCTCTTGTAATGTCAGTTTATTAACCATGGTAGATTTTATTTTGTTTTGCTCCTGGGAATAAAAACTAAATTTAAAAAAAAAACAACTTATTTATGACAAGACAGTCACTGCTCCTTGTCTGGAACATGCAAAGCTACCTCAGCCTGATGCAAGTATAACTTTCGAGGAGGCAAAGAGTTTTATCAGCTACAGAAACAAATGTGATGCAGAGCACGCAGGTCACACACAAAATGATGCATACTACCAGCTCTAACAGAAGAGAACAAGTGGTATTCTTCAGACTCCACATGGGCCACAACAGATTGGGATATCATCTATTCAACAAGCTAAAGATAGGAACTACCAATGTGTAACTGTGACACTGATAAAATGTCTGCTGAACATCTGCTTCAAAGTTGCCCAACATATGTGAAACAGAGAAAGCACAAATAGCTGACACCAGTATCATTCGTGGAAAAGCTCTACAGAGATGCAAATAGCCTCAAGCTGATTATTGCTTCTTTAAAAACATTCAAGCAGACGTCTGAGAGTGTACGAAGAAGAAGGACACTTGTTTCGTATCTTTTTTTTTTAAAATTTTGTTGTATTGGTGAAAAGTATCCCATTCAACCTCTGATGGGTTATAAGTAGGAAATATAGTGTTTTCAAATCCAAATAAGATGAATAACTGCCGATACCGGGAAAGTGGCATCACATCTGTCAAATCATTGTAAATATGGCAAATCAAAATGACCAATTTTGCTTGTATGTTAAAAAAACAAAACCAAACAAACAAAAATGAGATAAAACAAAACAAAAACACCAAACAATGGGAGAGTGTTGCGTGCATATTTTGACGCACATATTACAAAAATACGATATGGCTATTTAATATGGAAAATATATATATTTGCATTCATTTGTGTATGGAAATGCTTCCTCTGGTAAAGCTAGATAATTCATGATTGATTTTCACTTTTGATTATATGAGTGATCGTTCTTGATATTGATCCGGTGCATGGATATTGTATTCATGTCCGTTCTTATTTGTTCGGGCCAGAAAATAGATTAATTTTGCTTGTTATGTTTATGGCCTGAATTCATGTGTACTACTTGTCTAGTGCAAGTAGATTCAGTCGTATATTGTATACCTTTGTATGTTCAGGTCGGACTATATTCTTTCTGCCAGAATCTAGCGCAGGTTTTCGTAGTCCTGCTGGGTTGTAAAGAGTTCCGATAATGTCGCCAAGAAATGGCTGAGTGCTTTTTCCAGGGCTGGCACTGTTTAAGGTTTAACAGTGATTCATAGATGTTTTTCTAGGAGAAGTTTATGTCTCTGCAAGAGTCTATTTGTCAGAGATCCTCCTCATATATGTGATTCGGACTCCAGTTATGCCAGACCCTAATTTTGATGATCTCGAGTCGATTAGACCTAGATGGAACATTGTGCTTCGTATCGCTAGGGTTGTGTTTTGTATCGACGAAGATGACAGGCTTTCCTACAGCAGTTATGTCTACGTGAATTAACTTGATTACTGTAGAGCTGTATGGAAAACTTTATGAAATTATTTATATGCACATTATAAAGTAACTTTGGCTTATATCTACCTTCCTACGAGTGAGTGAGCGACAACTCAGGAAGGTGGCCATGTTATATTCCTGTCATCATATTTTTTGATCACTGTCAAGAGAACAGATTATGTATCCTACTATCGGGCAGTGGTATCGAGATCTTGTTATGAGGTGAAAACCCACTATCGTGGTTTATGAGTGTTATACAAACATTGGACATATTTCAGCTTAAGAACTTAGCTATGAAATGAAGGTTCGGCCAATGACTTTTGTATGTTTACCGATCCTCATTGACGCGTTCAGTCAGTAGAGGATACGGCGATTAGTTACCAGAACAGTGAATGCTACCTTGGGTTGAATGATATTTCACTACTACATGAATGTATCATCCACGATTCAAATGACCAATGAATGTATGTCAACATGTGTCCATGACTGTATCCGTGCTGTCCAGTTTGCGTGCCTTCATTAAACTATTGAAATGTCAGAGGCAGTTCAAGTCGTCATTGCATTACATGAGAGTGTGTGAGAGTTATTATCAAGAGGTCTGTTACACCGAACTACTACACCATTCGCGTTACTTGACACTCCCACTCAAGGTCTACATGACAGGTTCATTCGAGGATGCAGAGGTAACCGAAGAAGACTTTCTTCAGTGATGATCAGTGCATGACCCAAAACATAACACCCGCATCCGGACATTCAACAGTGGCCTATACACAACAACACGTTTATTCTACAGTAGTGGAAAGGCCAGGCACATATAACATCTCTGACACTCTACAGTGGTGAACCAGATTCCTGGGGTTATGATAACCAGACCATCCCTAGACGCCACATATGACACGCATGAACACCAGTGTACAAGTTACAACGGGGCAGTCGATGTCAGCTTGACCTGTTTTACCGATCGAATGCTGTATCTAGGTCAGCGCTTGTTGACAGTTTTTCGCTGTACAGACGGTATCACACAGGACAGTTGTATCAAGTGTAGAAAATATCAGGAGCAGTACTGTTGACATTTCTCATCATACAGAAGAGAGAAGTGATTGTTGATCCTGTACAGAAGAATCATAGTGTTGTTGAACATAAAGTGCATATTTCATCGTTGGATCTTCATATACTCAAAAAAAAAAATTGAACATTGTAATAGTGTAGAAAACAAATCTATTATTTAATTGTTCATTAAAAGTGGCAGGTTATTGTTACAACACTATACCAGCATCACATTCTATCCACAATACATTCTATTTAATCATATTATGTATGCATTTATGCTATTAAGGTTTACATGTATTTATGTTTATATGTTATTTGTTGTGTGTTAAGTTAGTTTGTATTCTGCGGGCCTGGATGGGAGGTGACTAGAACAGGAAATACCAAGTGACATTGGTCTTGCTCTAGCGTTCTGTAGGAAGCAAATTTCTTAATTGAAATTTGCATGCAACATTGTTTGCAAATATTGGTTAGCTGTGACGAAATTGTCCTTCTTGTGGTTTTTGTAATATTTCTATGTTTTTTAGTTTTGTTTGATTTGTTTGTATAATTGTAGGTCTCATCTTTCCTGTCATTTAAGTTCTTTACACCCTTATGTTTATACACTGTGGCGTTATTTGTCTTGTTGATTTCATTGCGGTTATCATCACAGATTCGGTGATCATTATTTTTTGATTTTTTCTATTTGATTTAATTTGATTCCTGCAATTGTTTTCATATTGTCTTTTCTTGTTGGTCCTTGTTAATGTCTTTGGTTGACAAATAATATATAAGGTATATTTGAATATATTTATATTATAGTACAGACCAGTACTTATGATCATTGATTACACTAAGAAAGTGTACAAGACCTTTGTAAGGTTTGTCTCCCACAGTGATTGGGATAGAAAATATTTTCCACAGGTACTCAAGTGATCATTGATTACATTAAAGAAGTATACAAGACCTTTGTAAGGCTTGTCTCCCACAGTGTTTGGGATATACAGATATTGTTTTCCACAGGTACTCAAGTAACCATACAAGTTTTTCACTAAGACTAAGTCTATAGTATAGACTTGTCTCCCATTAAAGTGGGATAGGGTAATTTATTTACTTTTTCAGGTTTCTGATTTAATAAGACAAGATGTCTACATTAGATTACTTTATTGCACAAGGGAAATCCCTTGATAAGACTGGGAAAGAGTTAGAAGAATGGGCAACTGCTCAATTTGCTATTGCATTAAAATCAGAAGAGAAAAAACAAAAAGATGAGAATAAATGGAAAGCAGAAGTTGAACAAAAGAAGATAGATGCTGAGAATTTCAGATTGCAGATGCAAGCTGAGGAGAAAAAAGCTGCTGCTGAGGAGAAAAAAGCTGCTGCTGAGGAGAGAAAACTTCAAATAGAAGAAAAAAAATTAGAAGCTGCTGCTGAGGAGAGAAAAGCTGCTGCTGCTGAGGAGAGAAAAGCTGCTGCTGCTGCTGAGGAGAGAAAAGCTGCTGCTGCTGCCGAAGAGAGAAAAGCCCTGGCTGAAGAGAAAAGATTAGAAAGAGAAGCTGATGCTGCTGCTGAACAAAAGAAATTGCAGATGCAGGTGGAGGAAAGGAGATTTGTGGCAGAACAGAAAAAATTGGAAGCTGCTGCTGCTGCTGCTGAACAAAAAAAATTAGATAGAGAAGCTGAAGAGAGAAAAGCAATAAGAGAACATGAGTTTGAATTAGAGAAATTGAAATTGACAAGTATGAGTAATGTTAATCAGGCATCTGGTGGTAATGGTAAACCCTTAAATTATAAGGTCAAGGTGCCAGCGTTCAACTCTGCCAGTGATGATATAACATTTTGGCTTTCTAGATTTGAACGTGCTTGTCGAGCTCATAATGTTGACAAATCACAGTATGTGAATCAGTTGTCTGAAAATCTAAAAGGGGAGTCTCTGACTAAGTTATGTTTGGTTGAAGAGGCCGACAAGGATAATTATGATGCTATTAGGGCAGCTTTGATAAAGAGATATCAGCTGTCAGAAGAAGGTTATCGTCTTTTGTTTAAAACAATGAGACCTGAGGTAGGTGTAGAATTCTCAGATTTTATTTCAAAAGCACGACTTACACTCTCACGATGGATTGAATTATCCAAAATAGAGAAAACATTTGATGGTCTTACGGATTTATTGCTAAGAGACAAGGTCATGTCTTCGGTAAATAAACCATTCCTAGAGTTTTTACATGAGCGTAAACCTAGTACATTAAAGCAAATGGAAGAATATTGTGACCAGTATGCCACAGCACACCCTGACATGATTCTTAGTAACACTAACATTAAAGAGGGTATGCCAGTTGCTTCAGCAATGGAATATAATCATAATTACTCACACAAATTCCAAGGAGCTCAAAATAAATTTGATAAAAAGGTTAATTGGAATAAATATCAAAACCAAGGTAACCACTCAAATCAGGGTTCTTCTTCAAAGAACTGGAATCGGGCTGACAGTCCTCGATACGCGAGAGGTGCCCATAATTATAGAAATTTCCGAAAAGGGAGTAACCATAGGAACTACCCAAGTTCTTCATGGAAACAACAAAACCAACATTACAGGGATACTCATTATAATGAGCATGATGATTATGATCATGAATATTGTGATTCAAACCCAAATAGGGGTTATCACAGAGGGAATAATAATTACAGAGGCAACAATAACCGAGGTAGATCACAACACAAAAGACATGGTAAATCTCATTACCAGGCTAACTCTGCACAACAAGAGTTTCACGAAGCCGGTAATCAAACCAAGGATAAGAAAGATTCTAATAGTGTGGGATGTTCTGCTTTCGATTTTGACAGAGCATTTCAGTGTTCCCAATGCAAAACATTATTCGAGCCAACCACAGTTTCGACTTTAAGCTGTGGTCATCCTCTTCCTGCTCTTCCTGCGTCAGTCGCGCATGATGGAAGAGGTGCTCTTGTCTTGAATAGAGGTCTAGTAGATGGTACTCCGGTCTCAATTCTTTTCGATTTCGGGTGCACAACCATTGGAGTGAGGCAGTCACTTATAGATCCTTCTCGAGCCACTGGCAAGATAATCAAATGCATAACATTTGGTGGCACATTGGAGAAGTACTCCACTGCCATTATCAACATCTCTACTCCCTTCTTTACAGGAGATGTGCACGCATGTCTGCTGCCGAATCCGATCACTGATCTTATCGTCGGTCGCATTCATGGTGCGAAAGGATGCACTCCGCAACAAATTGCCGAGTGGGAAAGTGATAATATGCATACTGCAAATGCTGTAGTCACTAGAGCTCAAGCTCTAAACATGCCGCAATCTTCGCCTTCTGGAGATAATGATGACCAGAACCAAGGTGATCTCTTGGAGATTTCGCATGTTTCCTTTATAAAACAGCAGGAAGATGATCCTACTCTGAAGAAATTCTTTACTCTGGCAACAAAAGGTGATCCGAATAAGGATACAAATCGTAAATCTTGGATTACGATGAGGAATGGCGTACTTGTACGTATGGTACAAGACTCCGCTAAATCCATTCATTCGCAAATTCTTGTGCCCAAAAATATGAGAGTTAAAATCTTACAGCACGCTCATGATTCTCAGTGTGCTGGACATATGGGTTTTTCCCGTACTAAATCTAGAGTTCTTGCATCTTTCTTTTGGCCTGCTGTGAATAAGGACATACGAATCTATTGTCGATCTTGTAAAGTATGTCAAGAGGTTAAATCCAGAGGTCCACGCCATGCTGCACCTATTCAGGCTGCAGACATTCCCATTCGACCATTTCAAAAAATGGTGATAGACATCATTGGTCCATTTAAGATAAAGTCTGCTAGAGGACACCAATTTATTTTGACGTGTGTGGATATGTGCACACGTTGGCCAGAGGCTGTTCCTCTAAAGAGCATAACTACTGCTGATATTGCAGATGCTCTTTGGTTAATATTTTCTCGTCTGGGATTTCCAGCAGAAATATTATCGGACCATGGTAGCCAACTTATATCGGATACCATGTCTCAAGTGATGTCGACTCTAAAGATAGAGAGATCTCTGAGTAGTATTATCCTATGTCCAATGGGATGGTGGAACGTCTGAATAGAACTCTGAAAAACCTACTAGGTAAGATAACTGAGGATCATCCTGAGGATTGGGACAGGGTTTTACCCGCGGCTCTCTTTGCATATAGAGAGGTCGCCAACGAACATACAGGATTTTCTCCTTTTGAACTTGTCTTCGGCGTGAAACCGTGAGGTCCTATGTCCTTACTTCATGATCTCATAACTGCTGATAATATTGTCGATGACACAAAATCCTCTTATGAATATGTCATTGCACTTAGACACAAGATTATTGAAGCATGCAAATTGGCAACTGCTTCTTCTGAATTTGTGAAACAGAAGGCAAGGCAATTTGCCAATAAGACCAGACGCTTGCGACAACTCTGTCCAGGTGACAAAGTATTGGTCCTGCTACCTTGTAGAGAAAACAGACTTCTTATTTCTTGGAAAGGTCCGTACGATATAATATCAAAAGTTTCCGATGTTGACTATATCGTCGATATTGACGGGAAGCATAAAACCTTCCACATCAACATGCTCACGGAATTCCATGAACGTCCAGATTATTTACAACCTGTTTTCCAGGCAACGGACGATTTTCCAGTCCAACATGGACATTACTCATCACTGTCAGTAATACAGGATGAGGAAACGAGTTTCTCTGATGTAAATCTACCTTTTCCAATGATTCCGCTTTACTCTAATGAATCATGGAAAGATGTTGCGATTTCTCCCGAATTATCTCCAGGAGAGCAGAAACAAGTCTATACTATGTTAGAACAATTTCAGGATGTCCTTACTGACATTCCTGGTCAAACTGATGTCATTCAACATGACATTATTCTTACTGACCATAATCCTATAAGAGTCAGACCGTATCCTATCCCGATACATTTTCAAGCACAGGTAGAAAAAGAGTTGGATGAGATGATAGAGTTAAAAATTATTGAACCATCCACATCAGCATATTCTTCGCCGATGGTTATCGTGTGAAAAAAAGACAACAACATACGTCTTTGCGTTGATTATCGCAAATTGAACCAAGTGACTAAATTTGATGCTGAACCTATGCCTTTACTAGAAGAGCTACTTACGAGACTATCGAATTCTCATTTCTTTACTAAACTCGATTTGTCTAAGGGATATTGGCAAGTTCCACTATCCGAACACGCCAAACCGTTTACTGCTTTTTCGATGCCTAGGGGTCTATTCCAATGGAATTTCATGCCTTTCGGCCTTATGAACGCCCCTGCAACATTCGTACGCATGATGCGTCGAATCCTATCTCATCGCTCAGATGTCATTGCATATCTTGATGACATCTGTCTTTTCAGTGATACTTGGAACGATCACTATAATGGGATAAATGAACTATTGTATATCTTATGCGAGCATAACCTAACAGCGAAACCATCTAAAGCTTGTATTGGTTTTAGCGAAATATCTTTCTTAGGTCACCGTGTTGGTCATGGTTTCTTAAAAACAGAGGACCATAATACAAGTAAGATACTTAACATTTCTATTCCTAAGACTAAAAAGCAAGTGCGAAGTCTCTTAGGTCTAATACAATTTTATGGACGATTCATTCCGAATCTGTCCTCCATTATGTCACCTCTTTCTTCCTTGCTAAAGAAAGGGTCTCCTAATGTAGTCCATTGGACTCAAGAATGTCAATCCTCTTTGGATAAGGTTAAAACTATGTTTTCTACTTCACCTATTCTAGTATTGCCTTCTAAGGATAAGACATTTATTCTTCGTAGTGACGCTTCATCCACAGGGATTGGAGCAGCACTAATGCAAGAGTACTCTGGAACTCTGCATCCTGTGATGTATATTTCTCGAAAATTAAATGCCGCAGAGAAGAATTACTCGGTCCTAGACCGTGAATTATTGGCTATGGTTTGGTCAATCCTTAAACTGCAAAGATTTCTTCTTGGCGCGCATTTCATTGTGGAAACTGACCAGAAAGCTCTTACGGCTATTCAGAGTAAAAATCTGAAGAGCGCGAGATCAACGCGATACGCGATTGCTCTGCAGCCGTTTCATTTTTCGGTGCGAGCTATCCGTGGGTCAGAAAATGTGATGGCAGATATTTTGTCTAGATGCCCACATGATTCATAACTGTTAAATTATATGCCTAACTTTGCTACAGTTGTTCCTATGTCGAAATGTGTACACATATGGAATATATCATATATTGATTGTAACACTACTTAGCGGTTCACTGATGTTTATTCACCGCTGGTCTTTCAATGTTTTTTCGTCTTTGATGATCATGATGTTAAGGTATCTAAGATGAAATTTATGTATAAACTGATGTAGAAAGTGTGGCATTGCAAGTATTGTAGTATGTGTTGGTGACACCTCTCTGGAAATATTTATACTTAGAGAAATACTTTCTCTAAGTTCATGAAATATATTCTCAATGCTTATCATCTGCGCATTGTTATTGGTGCGTTGTGAGCCTATTGTATGTTGCTCCTAGATGTATTTCAAAAACAAAAAAATGTACCTTTTTTTTTCTTTTCCCGAGGGGTGTGGTAATCTGTTGCGTGCATATTTTGACGCACATATTACAAAAATACGATATGGCTATTTAATATGGAAAATATATATATTTGCATTCATTTGTGTATGGAAATGCTTCCTCTGGTAAAGCTAGATAATTCATGATTGATTTGCACTTTTGATTATATGAGTGATCGTTCTTGATATTGATCCGGCGCATGGATATTGTATTCATGTCCGTTCTTATTTGTTCGGGCCAGAAAATAGATTAATTTTGCTTGTTATGTTTATGGCCTGAATTCATGTGTACTACTTGTCTAGTGCAAGTAGATTCAGTCGTATATTGTATACCTTTGTATGTTCAGGTCGGACTATATTCTTTCTGCCAGAATCTAGCGCATGTTTTCGTAGTCCTGCTGGGTTGTAAAGAGTTCCGATAATGTCGCCAAGAAATGGCTGAGTGCTTTTTTCCAGGGCTGGCACTGTTTAAGGTTTAACAGTGATTCATAGATGTTTTTCTAGGAGAAGTTTATGTCTCTGCAAGAGTCTATTTGTCAGAGATCCTCCTCATATATGTGATTCGGACTCCAGTTATGCCAGACCCTAATTTTGATGATCTCGAGTCGATTAGACCTAGATGGAACATTGTGCTTCGTATCGCTAGGGTTGTGTTTTGTATCGACGAAGATGACAGGCTTTCCTACAGCAGTTATGTCTACGTGAATTAACTTGATTACTGTAGAGCTGTATGGAAAACTTTATGAAATTATTTATATGCACATTATAAAGTAACTTTGGCTTATATCTACCTTCCTACGAGTGAGTGAGCGACAACTCAGGAAGGCGGCCATGTTATATTCCTGTCATCATATTTTTTTGATCACTGTCAAGAGAACAGATTATGTATCCTACTATCGGGCAGTGGTATCGAGATCTTGTTATGAGGTGAAAACCCACTATCGTGGTTTATGAGTGTTATACAAACATTGGACATATTTCAGCTTAAGAACTTAGCTATGAAATGAAGGTTCGGCCAATGACTTTTGTATGTTTACCGATCCTCATTGACGCGTTCAGTCAGTAGAGGATACGGCGATTAGTTACCAGAACAGTGAATGCTACCTTGGGTTGAATGATATTTCACTACTACATGAATGTATCATCCACGATTCAAATGACCAATGAATGTATGTCAACATGTGTCCATGACTGTATCCGTGCTGTCCAGTTTGCGTGCCTTCATTAAACTATTGAAATGTCAGAGGCAGTTCAAGTCATCATTGCATTACATGAGAGTGTGTGAGAGTTATTATCAAGAGGTCTGTTACACCGAACTACTACACCATTCGCGTTACTTGACACTCCCACTCAAGGTCTACATGACAGGTTCATTCGAGGATGCAGAGGTAACCGAAGAAGACTTTCTTCAGTGATGATCAGTGCATGACCCAAAACATAACACCCGCATCCGGACATTCAACAGTGGCCTATACACAACAACACGTTTATTCTACAGTAGTGGAAAGGCCAGGCACATATAACATCCCTGACACTCTACAGAGAGGTATAAAGGCCTGGTGTTGCCAGTTAGATATTTAATTGACTTTCACGTGTTATAAGTCGCATGTATTGTAAGAACATCGTCAGATTTTCACCTCCCAAATCATTATATATTAACTTTTATCTTGTTAAATACTGTTTGACTAAATTATGCAGTTCCCTAGGTCTGTCTATTCTTAACACTTCTTCTATATTTGTAGGTAAATTTGTTGCCTGAAAATAATCTAATATTAGGATCCGATTCTCATTTGTTCATACCTCTTACATGTTGACAAGAAATGTTCTATATTATTGTCTTGAAGACATCCTGCACAGTAAGGTTCTTCTATTCTGAAATAACCTTATCCCAGCTGCAGTCTGATAATTTCTTATTACTGGGAATTTTCAATTCCCTAGATATCTGACATTTTCTTTTTGGAGCCTTGAACATCTTAGATGTATTTCTTCCTTTCAGATTTTTGTCCCACTCTGCTTTCCATTCAACTGTTATTATTTCTTTAATTAAGCTCTTAATCTCTGATTTACTCGTCCCTACATTTATTAGATTTTTATCATATCTACCTTTCTTGGCTTCTTTATCTGCCTTTTCATTTCCCTCTGTGCCAACATGTGAAGGTATCCAAGCTATTAAGACTGAACATCCTCTGGAAAATAAGTATGTAATAGCCAGAAATAGCTCCTCTGCTATATCAGGTCAACTGCATTCTCGTAAGTTTCTAAGTGCTTGAGATGTTGAAAGGGACCTAAGATGCATCAAAAGTGAGGAATGCAGTAAGCGACTCATAGCTTGACTGCTTGCGTCATGGTCAGCGAACCAGAGCTGACCAAGACCCTACTCCACCTCCAAGTGGTGGTCCTGGAAACAGGCTGCATCACTGCAGTCTGGCTGAGAGAGTAGAGATCGAAGAGGGAAGGCAAACCTGGTCCTAAAAAATGCCGTGCTGAAGTTGGATGTGTCAGCCAAAAGGCACAAATATCGCAGCTTCGCTGTAAACAGACACAACGCAACCAACGTCCTTTTCAGGACGAATGAGGAAGAAGAAGAAGAATTGTTGAAATAGAGTCTGTTAAAATTGTTTGTTTCTTGGGAGGGTTATTGGAGAATATTTCTAGTGGTTTTAGTATTGCTACAATGTCTGCAGTGAAAGTGGATGTATATTCCGTAACACTAAACTCTTTTGCCTTTTTCCATATTGGAATATTCCTATCCCCAATTAGCCATTCTCTCCCTTGAATCCATCTGTGTAAACAGTAATGCTGTCCTTTGATATTTGGTGTATATATTTATTGGCTGTGTTTTTAATATTTTCTATATATTATTTGTTTTCTTAAGTATGTCTGCAGGGTGGTAGTCCGTGTCTGGTTTCTTGATCTCCCAGGGTGGAACCACTGGCTTGTATTCACAACTGTTATTAATTGATGTAATTAAAGTACTCAGGTGGACTATTTCCTCCATACACTTCCATCCTGTAGGGTATCTATTGGTATTCATTGGATTGACTTGAGTTGTTAGTTCAATAGTTGACATTTGGTAAAAGCTGTATATGCTGGGTGAGGCTTATCTAACATAACTTTGTTCATGTAATTTAGTTTTACTCCTTTCTCTGTAATTCCAAGGGTAGAATTCCTAAAGCCACCTCTAGAGCCCCCATTGATGTTGATCTGATTGCATCTGCTATCGTACATAAAGCTTGATGCTGAATTCTGTCTAATTTAATCTTGTTACTTTATGCAGCAGAGTCATATATTATAGTTCCATAATCTATTTTTCCTCTAATAACAGATTTATAAAACGTGAGCATTGTCTTAGTGCTTGCACCCCATCCATTACTTTTCAAACATCGTAACAAGTTAGTCAATCCTCTGCAAGACTCCACTAGTTTATCTATGTGTTTATCCCAGGTTAGCCGTTGGTCCAATGTCATTCCTAGATATCGAGTGTTTTGCACTGTACTACTGTTTTGTCCTTGCATATCTATGTCTATATTTTTATTTTTAACAACCCTACTTTTACTGAAGATCATTCCCATTGTTTTATTTGTATTCAGCTGAAATTCCCATTTAGTCATTCATTTACATACTTTATTTATGTGCTTTTGTAGATCTTTTTATAATTTTGACAGATTTTTCCCAGTTCTCCAGCAACATCATTTGCAAATGAATCTCCCGCATCTTCGGTCTCTTGAATTGATGGTGCACTCTGATACTTGATCTTATTTATCTCTGCATGTTATCTTCCCACTGAAAGCACTGTCTTCCTGCATGTTATCTTCCCACTGAAAGCACTGTCTTCCTGTATGTTATCTTCCCACTGATAGCACTGTCTTCCTGCATGTTATCTTCCCACTGATAGCACTGTCTTCCTGCATGTTATCTTCCCACTGAAAGCACTGTCTTCCTGCATGTTATCTTCCCACTGATAGCACTGTCTTCCTGCATGTTATCTTCCCACTGATAGCACTGTCTTCCTGCATGTTATCTTCCCACTGAAAGCACTGTCTTCCTGCATGTTATCTTCCCACTGATAGCACTGTCTTCCTGCATGTTATCTTCCCACTGATAGCATTGTCTTCCTGCATGTTATCTTCCCACTGATAGCACTGTCTTCCTGCATGTTATCTTCCCACTGATAGCACTGTCTTCCTGCATGTTATCTTCTCACTGATAGCGCTGTCTTCCTCTTGCACGTTTACCTTCAACTCTTCCTTCTGTTATGCTCTTCAGTGTCCGGTATTATGTCTTTATTACGTGGCCATATTAGTTTAGCTGTCTAATTTTGATATCCTTCATTAATTCACTTTTCATTTCTAGGTTTATATGACCTCTTTATTTGATTTTTTCTCTTTCCATGAGAAGTGCCCCATTCTTATATATATCCACATCTCAAAGGCCTCAGTTCTTTCCTTTAATTGCTTATTTATTGTCAGTGTTTCTACACTACCCAATAATGAAGGATATAATATGTATGCATACTTAAACATAAAAATGAAGGAGAATAGTACTAAATAAAATAAAGTAATTATTTCATTAAAATAAAGTTTTACGCATCTTCAGTTATATTTATTTTTGTTTCGGACAAAACCAGAAGTGGAAGAAACCTTGAAGGAATTTTAAAGGAAGAGGTTAATAGGAACATAAGGAAGAGATTTGTTTGAAAAGGAGGGTTGGAAAATACTTCTAAAACAGGAAAACCTGTTTCTTTGTTCTTTTTTAAACTTTTATTTCCATTTCTTGTGCTATTTACAAAATCATGTACATTTTACAAAATGAAATACATGGGAAGTACATTTTAAATTACATATAACCTTTCACTCTTCTAACTACAAAACCATTTGCAGAATAAAATATAAAACATGCGCGCAATTCCTGTGGCACATGTAAAAATTAAAAACTCTTCAGGAATCCGGTTTAGAAAATGTGCATAACAGAAAGCAACGCATTTGTAAATTTCAGTAACAGCTCTACATAGCTGAGTGTTATTCAAACTGTCCTTGTCAGTAGTCCTGGTTTAGAAAACGTGCATAACAGAAAGCAACGCACTTTTTGTAAAAGTAACGTAAACGGATGAAATATATGAGTTATACAGTTTGTAAGGTAAGGGTGTTAACTCAAGAAAAGGAATAGTTTTTATGTCCCTTGAGATAAGAATGAATGGAGTGAAGAAACATTCACTGCTTAGCCTCCTGGTGTAGCACCATGATGTTATGATATATAGCTTTAAACCTTCCCAGTGAAATGTCCAATAGGCTGGAGAAAACCACATCAAAACTGGTTCAGGCGTTCTCGAGTTATGAGCTAATAGACAGACAGACAGGCAGGGTGCAAGTCGGGTTTGGTGGGATCCGTTTTAGGAATGTTTAAATTGTTTTGTGGTTGTAATTGTGCTATTGCATTAACGCAAAAGAATTAAGTAAGGGCTTCTTGGTAGACGGCATTGGAAGTACCGTCACTTGGTGACAACACGTGTAACTGTTCCGGTGTGCTAACTCGGGAAAATGCCACATACAGTTGGCCATGTGAGAAGCACTCATCGCTAGCTCAAGTCAACGCCGGCCACGTGAAGCGTTTGATCTTGCGCTTTATTAATGGTCATTGAAAAACAGACTTTTATAGGGAATTGGAGTCTCTTAAAATGAAGGGCAGATCGGAGGGAATCATCAGGATTCTTGGTATGCAGACTCTCTCCCCGCTACCACAACCTGTCAGAATGGTGGCCTCTACAGTGTAGTTCTTCAAAGATGTTATTTGGAGTCTAGTGCCATTACATAGCTTGGGTGGGCTAAGATTGCGCAATAAGATGACTGGTACACCAACTTTTAAACGTAGGTCGTGACAGGGTAACCCTGAAGGATTTAAAGAGTTAAAAAACTCGAGTGAGTAATGTATGGTGTCTTGTTCGTCCAAGGTGGTATCAACAGACTTGTATGTACGGGAAGGAGAGTCAAATTTATCTAATATAAGATTATTTATTTTAGTTATATGGAGATTTACTTCCTAAATTTATTATGTCTGGATAAACAGAAATGATTAACGCTTGGATATCATGAACAACTGTACATAGGTGAGTAATTTTCAAGCTGATTTTCCCTCCATGTAGAGGCAAGTCTCCGTTTCCTAATTTCAACAACAAATCTTCAAAGAGAGACATGTCGACGTTCCCGAAAAGTTGAGCGCGCATATTCTTAGTGAGGGATAGTTGGCCAGACAACTGCGGTTCTGGCGGTTCTTCCAATTTATCCTTATCGTGTTGGCAACACATGCCTTTTGGTTCGTTTTTTTCTTTCATTTTAGTGCCGAGCACATGTTCACATTGTTTGGAAAGGACCTAGACTTACAGACTGATCATTGTTGTAATTTATATGAAAGTCATAACATAGAGCAGAACGTTCTTTGTTTAACCAGACAGTTTCGGCTGGCTGGACAACCTGAACTACATTAGGTTTTGGAGGAAGCACTGTTTAAATCCTCAAATCTATGCAGGAAGGCGATCTCCTAGGCAACGACTGAGCATCTGTGTGGATAATATGGCGTGTTCTATCTTTACATAGACGATCCTCTCTTTCTGCAGAGGTCTCAGACGCCCTGTTTGTAGCATGACGCTGACGATCTCTGTCAGACGCCCTGTTTGCAGCATGACGCTGACGATCTCTGAAGAGACGGTCCTCCCTTTCTGTGCTCGTTTCGGCTTCCCTTCTAATTCTCTTTGCTCTGTTGCTAAGTCTCCCAAGTGATGAAGTTCTCTTGGATGATCTAATAGGCGTAGAGTAAAGCAAAAATGAAATTAAACGAAAGTACGTAACTAAGAATAAATACACAAATGTGTTAAGAAAAACTAAGAAAAGGAAACCTACTATTTCCGAGAAGTGGGATTATAATGCCTAAAAATGATGCCAAAATAAAAACTTAAGTGTTTTTAAAAGAGGCACACACACCTTGTCTACGATATAATTAGAGACAAAAACGTAAGAAAGAAATGACAGGTGAAAATAATTAAGTAGTAAACTTATTAAGTAGTAAAAAATAAAGTTAATAATGAACTCTGTAAATTATTATGTAAGTAGGTAGCTAATATTCCCCAGCAAAATGGTAACTCAAAAAAATAAAAATAAATAAAGCTACTTGCCTTTTCTCCATATCCAAAGGAATCGCTAACCAATTATTATGTCAGAACAAACACCAATGTTCTAGAACATACATACATCTTCTAGCATAAATAATTTAAATGAAGGCTAACCAATTATTATGTCGGAACATACACCAATGTTCTAGAACATACACAAATGTTCTAGCACAAATAATTTAAATGAAGGCATCTGTGAACAGGAAATTGGTAACAACTTTTTTTTTCTTCTAGCGAGGCGCATTCCTTTCAAGCTATTTGGTTATATCAGAGCGCATTTACTATCCAAAAAAAGTCTCTGTTAACTGCTAACCCGATCAGCGTTGATAGATACTAAGTCCTGAAAAGGACCAATATTATCTATCTGCTAGCCTAAAGCCCTAAAAAGGACTCGCCAGCTACGCCAACGCCCGAGCTAGTGATTAGTTACATAACTCTACACAGCAAAGAATTAATGAAACCTCCCTTGTCAAGAATCCTGATTTACAAAATTTGCATAACAGTTGCAACGCAGTGTAAATTTAAGTAACAGCTGTACATAGCTGAGAATTATTCAAAGTTTCCTGTCAGAAATCGTTGCTTAGAAAACGTACATAACAGAAAGCAACGTACTTCTTAATTTAACGAAAAACTGATACAATTTATGAATTATAATGTTTGTAAGCAAAGAGCGTTAACTGAAGAAAAGGTAAACTTTTTATGTCCCTTATCCCATAAGATAAGAATGAATGGAGCGAAGAAAAATTCACTGCTCAGCTTCCTGACGTCATACTATGACGATATATAGCTTAAAACCTTCCCAGCGAAATGTCCAATACGCTGGAGAAAACCGCATCAAAATCCGTTCAGCCGGTCTCGAGTTATGAGGTAACAGACAAAAATACATTTTCGATTATATATATATATTATATATATATATATATACACGAGGCGTGTTCAAATGAAACCCGACCGTGCTGCGCCAAGTGGACATTCGTAGGAGGAGCATGATGACGTCACATCTGACGTAATAAGCACATACGAATGTACAAGTGTGTAAGTGTTCATTCTCCTAGTATTTATTGGTTGGGCTGCAGACCGTTAAAATAATGGCCGGTGTGATAAGGAATCCGTCTACGGTCGATCAGCGAGCGGTGATTCAGTTCCTAACAGTCGAACCAGTCGACATTCATCGCCGAATGAAAGCAGTGTATGGTGACAAAAGTGTGTCTAAGACTACAGTGAAATACTGGGCACTGTAGTGGGTTTGATGGTATTGTATGATGGTGATATTACTACGTGTGATGCATGAGGTCAGCTGTGAAGGCTCCTGAGATAAAATGTAGCTGTGAATTGGGCTACTGACCTCACACTTATCTTTTTCTACTAATGAATGTGGGTAAATGTCTATGGTAATGTATATGTATGTGGTGGTATTACATACACACACACAGATATTTACTAAGTCTAATAATATTAATAAATGTTATAATACACTGAACTAACTCAAGTGTGTAAAAATTGGATAGTAATTTTCTTACATTTATTTGTTCTGAACCAAGGTTTTATTTTGGCCAGAACATATGAAAGGTTTAGCAATTATGAAAGAAATGCATGAATATTACATAATAAATGCAAGGTGTGTACATATATATGTTACTAGATTAGTTAATATTATTACTGTTTATAGTGTAATCTATTTTGGGAGAACACTTTAATGGATGTGCTGTTGGGGTGGCCTCATCACTCCCTGTCTATGGTGACTACACATTGTCCATTTATTTGATGGAAATTTTATGGGTGTGTTAGCAAATAAGTTGAGTTGGTGAATTCTCAGCAGACCAGGCGCTCACGTAGCTTGAAGGTGTAGCTCTGGTGCTGAGATCTGGTGGCCCCACCTCTCCGTGCTTGGGGGCAATAACAGAAGTCTGGTGGCCCCACCTCTCCGTGCTTGGGGGCAATATCAGAAGGTTGGTGGCCCCACCTCTCCGTGCTTGGGGGCTATAATAGGCTGCTCTGACAAAATGTCACTGCACGGGTCCACTCTGGTAATAATCAACAACTCATTTGACACCACAGTGGTGCCAACTGAAACTCACAGCTCTGCAATCAAAGTATTAGTCATGTGTCAGAATTCCATCCTCTAACCATTTCTGGACACAACACTACACAACAACAACACCATATAGACGGGTCAGATCTTTCTGACCAAACAACACATCTTACCAAGTTGGTTTCACATAGGCTAGGTTCTCCCAGACTACGTATTCTGAAATATGTTCATTAGTTTCCTGCCATAGAATAGGATAGGTGATATGTTTCACTGATCTCAACACTTGATCTGTCCTTCCTAATCCTTGCTGGAGTTTATGTATTTTATTTGTCTCTAGACCCTGAACTGGGGCGGGGGGTCTAGAGCGAACCCTTACTTGTTGTAAGGAACAGATTATGCTATTGCAGTATCAAATCACTCGAAACCTTAAACAAATATTAAAATGTACAAAGAAATAATTTCCGTCTTACCAGAATTATGAATATAGTACACAGTTAAATAAATGCTAGCAAAACTCAGCTGAGCTGCTGGCCTTATGATGGCGTCCCTCTAAATATTTCAATAGCTTCTGGGAATTACACCACTTAATAATTCACTGTGTCTACTAGGACAACTTATACTGAATGGCACAAAATGCGCGTCTGAGCGCCGATAATATATTCATCTATGGCCAATCACTGCCTTTTCTTTTTTCAAATTCAAATATCCTACCACTAAGTCATTTCAGTCATACCTCAGTCAAGTATGCCTTATTGTCTGTTGGTCCGTCCGTCTCTACTTGCGTTTCACAAAAAACACACTTGTTTTTTGAACCAACCCTGCCTTCCCCTACACAATTTTGCCTTTTAAAGTTATTTTTAGCCACAATTCACCATCCCACCCCGTCTCTTCATTCCAACTAGATTTTAGCACTTGCGTCTTCAAAGCCACAATTTTTTGAAAATTAGTGACATGTTTTATCTCAATGCAGACGTTCGCTGATATGAACAACACAGTCTTTTGTCAATATCTTTCTTATTATCTGTCCGTCTGTATAAATGAAAGCATATTATTTCACTGCTCAAGATGGGCCATCCGGCCAGCTAGGTTTTATATTCCTAACATTATTATTAAGAAAAGTTACTTTTCAAATATTTTCTAGAATATTCTGGAATGCGTTGATCACTGCATTCAAATAAACGGGCTAAGATATCGCAAAAGCGTCCAAGAAATGACTGTGCCGTATAATATCCAAGGTCCCTTTTGTCGATTTCTTTACTTTATGTCAACTTGGGGAACGTGACTTTTTCCTCCTTTCCCCACCAATTTGCGTCCTTTTAGCCTCGCTAGTATCAAGCACGCGTTCAGTCAGATTTTTCCTTTTGATCTCCGTTCTCATCCCGTTCCGTTTTGCCGTCAAGTCTAACAATTTAATTTCCATGGCGGGTGATGACCCGCGGCGTGGGCGATCATGTATTCTAGCAGCTTACGCATTAGTTTTTATCCCTACGTTGTATCATTGGAGATATTTTAACGTTGTATCACGGTTAATTTTGTGACACATCTCCCCACTTGAAAACATGCCTACGGCAAGTTCTAAACCAGTGATACACATAGATAAAATCTCTCCTTACGCCTGCCATTACTCTAATTTTGATCACAGGGGTGCCGACTGAGGAAATCTGCACCGACATTCAATTTGCCTGGGATATATTGGATACTAAACTGATAAGGTTGAAGCAATAAAGACCACCTCAGCAATCTTGCGTTTTCATGCTTAGCCTGAGATAAGAATACGAGAGGCTGATGGTCCGTCTCGACCACAAAAGTCCTACCATACAGATAGATTTGAAACTTCTTTATGGCCCAGATTAACGCTAAACATTCTTTTTCGCTTGTGGAGTATCCTTGTTCCGCCTTATTCAATTTGCGGCTTGCATAAGCGACTGGTTTCAGTTCCCCATCAGGTGAAGATGATCTTTGCAACAAAGCCGCTCCGAGTCCTACATTACTTGCATCGGTTCTTAAGACAAAGTCCTGTGTCAAATCAGGTAGTTTGAGAATAGGCTTGCTAGTGAGTTTTTCCTTTAAGTCCTGGAACGCTAATTCACTTTGCGCAGTCCAATTAATTTTATCTGGAAGTCCCTTGCGAGTCAGATCAGTCAGAGGAGCACAAATAGAGTTAAAATCTTTGATATATTTTTGATAAAATCCGCATAACGACACGAATGATCGCACATCCTTTTTTGTTTGTGGTCTAGGTGCTCTCTGCAGTTTTTCCAAGTTCTTGGGATCAGGGGTCATGCTACCCTGATATACAGTGTGTCCCAAGAATTCCAACTCTTTGCATCCAATGCAACATTTTGTTGGCCTAGCAGTCAAGTTCGCCTCCCTAAGCCTATTAAATAACATTTCTAGAGCTTCAATGTGTTCTTCAAATGTCTCTGTGGCGACGAGAATATCATCCATGAAATTCGTGATACATGGGTTATTCAGGGGATCCAACAATTTGCGCATCATCCTTGAAAATACACTCGGAGCATTTTTCAGTCCGAATGGTAGCATGTTGAATTCATAATGTCCATCCGAAGTGCTAAAAGCCAAATAAGGTCTCACTTCAGGCTTCACTGGGATCTGGTAATAGCCTTTACTAAGATCCACTTTTGAAAAGTATTTTGCCTTGTTCAATCTGGCAAATAACTGTTTTGTGTCTGGTAATGGATCCACTTGTCCTTCTGTGACAGCATTCAGTTTCCTGTAATCTATGCACAGTCTGTGTTCCCCAGACGGTTTTCTCAACAATACGACACTAGAGCTAAAAGATGATTCACTGTGTGAAATAATCCCCTCCTTCAACAAATAATCTATTTCTTCCTTCAATGCCTTCTCCTTCGCGAACGGAATAGAATAGGCTCTCATACAGATTGGGTTTGAGTCTACCAGTTTCATGTCATACTGTAGCAAATTTGTATGGCCTGTTTATCTGTTAATACATCTGTATGTTCCTCCAGAACCTGTTGAACTCTCTCCCTCTGGTTTTTAGTCAGGTGCTTACTGACTTTTACCTGTGCTGCTGTTTCACAAGGATGTAATGGGTATTCATGTGAGGTGAGTGGCTCCTTTTGCATTTGAGTTGCGATAGCTAAGGTCAGTAAGGGGGTGCTTTCCTGGAGTGGTCTGTCCAGATACTTCTTTAACAGGTTTACATGATAAACTTTCTCCTTCCCCTTTTTGTCAATTTTATAGTTTGTTCTAGACACCTTCTCTAGAACCGTATATGGACCTTGCCATCCAATTTGTAATTTATTCTGGCTACCGGGTAGTAGAAGCAGCACCTTCTCTCCCACTGCCAGTTCTCTATCCTTTGCCTTCCTATTAAAATATGCTGCATGTTTCTTCCTGGCTTGTTTCAAATTATCATTTGCCAGTTTCCATCCAGCTTTCAAACGAGTGGTCAGTTCGTTCACGTTTTGATAAGATGAGGTAACAGTCTCTTCCGCCTTCTCATCTGTCCAGGTCCTTAATAGGTACATCTGGATTTTTAATTTATCATACGTATTTTTCATGGAACCCGTCTGAAGACTGTTACGTGCAGTCTTTGATATCTTACAATATAATACATTTGTATGCTTGTTATGTTCGCAAATATTTTGTAAACAAAATAGATACTTTTTAGTGCTTAAGGAAAAGTCATTATTTCGTGTTACTTCCTTGAAAGGATAGTCGTCATTTTTGATCGAACTCCGCGGATGAATCCAGTTTTACTGCGATTTATTCTTTGTTTGGGGAGACTAAATAGGTTGTTCTTTCTTCGGTGTATCTATGGCCTGAATTTATGTGTAATTGTCAATTTTGTCTGGGTAGGACGAGTCTGTCTTATATCTGTATATCTTTACATATCTAAGTCGAACTATATGGTCTTTTGTCGTTAGAAAGGTCAAAGGGCTGTTCGGCGGATGTGTCGCTAGAGAGGTGTGATTTGGCTTCGCCCTGATGGGGGCTGTGTTTTCTATTTCGGCTTGTCGCCTGGGAAAAAAGTGACCTCTGTATTTTTTGGGAAAGGGATTGTCGTCTAGACCTATCGTGCATGCTTTACCCCAGTGTTTATCCTTATTGCCAAGGAATGACAGAATCATATTTCTGATACCCAAGGTAACAAAAGATACCTCTTATGAACTCTGGCTAAGCCACCGTTTTTCTCGATAGACAATATTTTTTGTACGTCTGAGGAAATATTTATCTAGATGAAAACGACATTCATTCCTATCCAGCCAGCACTATCCTCTTGTATGATGAAGTCAATTGGTGTCATAATAGAATCTACAGAGCAATGAGAACATTTAATGAATGACTAACTTTAATGCAGATTCATTATCTGTATCCAAACGTGAGTGACAGCTCACGAGAGAAGCCATCTTGTATCCAAATATTTTGTGACTTTCAAGAAGAGAAAGGGATGCCCCGTATTTATCGCTTGATGAGTCCAGAGATCACTGCTACACATGAGAACCCTTTACTAGCGGTTCAATATGATTATATGGAAAATAAGTGCTGAACATTATTGTAAGGAATCTTCACTAGACGAGGTTAGGTCTAGAAGCCATCTTGACTGTTGTTTATAATCTGACGTGCTTTGTCAGTAAACTCAGATGACATATATCATATATGGGCAATATTGAGTGCTTGTCCTACTGACAATCCATTATAATATTAATCTACATGAGTGCCCATGTAACATAACATTGCAAGACCAGTTATCCACTGTACCATGATGTATTATGCCAACCTGTGATTTGTCACTATCTGTGCTGTCGAGTGTGTACGTCCAATTAAACTTTAGAAAAGGTACACAGTCGTTGGTGTCGAGGACTTCCAGCCATACATGAGTGTGAGAAAAGAACAGTGTTTGTCAACACCACTATTTGAACTTCTTCTTATCATTCGCATATTAGACTCTCAATCTATGTCTACCATCACTGGCTGCTTGGTAGGTCGAGTTGACATCCCATACTCAAACCACAAGCAACACAACAACACAGCATGTAGCTCTGGTGATGTGCTAGTGAGCTTTTATTTATCAATGATGAGAACAGAGTTATCAAAAAAGAGGACTTTATCAGTCCCGTTTCCATTAGATGGCGCAAGCGCCATAGTGAGGACTTTTCTTCCTAGAATCATCACTCACAAAGCGACCACTACCAATTTTTTTTCTTGGGATTGTCTCCCCACTTAAGATTGCTTATGAGAGATCTTCGCTCTCTTTTCTGTTCTTCCAGTTTATATAAGTCTGACCGAGGGATTGTCATCTTATCCTGGGTAAAATTTCTTCTGTGTACTCGTCGCATAGTGGCCATGTTAATCCATTCAAGTGAAGACTGGGTGTGAAAAGGGGGCTCCCATTGCAATTTGTCTCCTTGAGTATCATTAGTTTTCCTTCTAGGCCTAATTTTGCTCCGTGGCGTTTCTAGGTCCTGCACATATTTTCCCTTTGTGGGTGTTCCCTCATGAAATATGCCACATGCTTCTACAAAGTTTTCAACATCGACATTTACGTCGGGCCAATAGTATTTTCGAGCAATCTTTTGGCAGATGGTACCGACTTTCTCATGGTCACCATCTTTTCCAACATGTAAGCTCCCTATTAAGTTTGCCCTATATATCTTGGGAAGAACTAACTGTCCGTGACCAGTGGATCTAGTTCCTGTCTTCCGATATAGCAATCTGTTCTTCATAAAATATTCCCCCTTGCTCGGAGGTGTGTGGCATTTGGGTAATTTTTTAAAACATGGCTTGAGTGTCCTATCCTCAGCCTGCGCCTTCCTCATCTCCTCTGGATGAGCATTTATAGGTTCACCTTCTTCCTCCTTCTTCTGTGACCTGGTCTGCACTGTCGCCATGATCACAGGTCTCTCGGGATTCCCCAAGAAGACGTATCTACACCCCAATATCAGAGGGTAGATTGGTTCATCTATCACTGCTGCTCTGATTTCTCCTTCCACATAGCGAGTTTTTCACCGTTATCCTTGCGATGGGAAGTGTCATGAGTGGTATGTCCTTAGTTGCCCCTTGTATTTCCACTGTTTCTGTGGTATACTGACTTGGGTCCACTAGGCTAGACTTCACAACTGAATCATAATCCAAACCTGTATCATAAAGGCACCTTATGGTGACCCCATTACAAATAACATCCTCACAAACTGGGGGGGTGATAAGGTTCCTGCTGTCCCTTAGGATTAACCTTTAATCTTTGAGTCCCCGACTTCATTGCAGCAATGTTTGAAGGTTTCCTTCTACAAAATTCGGTGTTATGGTTATCTTTCTTGCACCATTTACACCATCTTTTTCCTTGGTTAAACGGTTTTCTTTCATTGGATTTTTGGTCATTGAACTGTGAGTTTCTGTCTCGGTAGTCATTTCTTGGCCGTTCAAAGTTTGTCCTACCTTTATTTCCCTGCTCTCTATTATCAAATTTATTAAATTGCTGTGGAGCTTTAAAATTGTCTATGTGCTTCTTTTTAGCACCACTTACCTCTGCCTGGGCTGCCTGATACCTTTCAGCGACATTTAAAACCTCCCCCAACTTCTCTGCACCTTGTTCCATGAGAAATTTTCTCATGTCTGGAGCCATGGACTCTCTCAATTGCTCAATCATGATCATTTCTTTAAGATCTTGGGTCTTCCCCAGAGCAGTCCATTTCTCCAAATAGGTTTCTAGTCTGGCAGAGAATTGGTGGTATGTCTCCCCAGACAACAGTTTGGCATTTCTAAATTTCTTACGATAAAATTCCCCATTTTTTTCGTACCTCAATAACAAAGCCTGCTTTAACATGTCATAATTTTCCTGGTCTTCTCTGTTCATTTTTGCGAAGACTTCGTAAGAAGTACCTCTCAGTCCCTGTGATAGCTTTAAACTCCACCTCTCTCTCTCTAACCCATATGTAGTAGCTAATAACTCAAAACGTCCTAGGTACCCCTCTATGTCATCGTCTTTTTCAACAAAATGGTCTAAATGAAACCCCATAGCTGAGTTTGAGGCTCCCAGACTGGGCGTAGCATCTGAGGCAAAAGGGCTGGCACCATTTTCAGGAGCCTGGCCTTGTAGCTCCAGCTCCCTGAGTCGTAATTCGTGCTCCCTCTGCAACCTTCTATCTTCTGCCTCCCTTTCGGCCTTTTTATCTTCTGCCTCCCTTTCGGCAGTCAACCTTTTATCTTCTGCCTCCCTTTCGGCCTTTTTATCTTCTGCCTCCCTTTCGGCCTTTTTATCTTCTGCCTCAATCTGCAGCCTCTTAATTTCTCTATCAGCCTCAATTTGTAACCTCTTCTCTTCAGCTACCTTTCTATCTTCCCTTTCAATATATTTATCACATTCAGCCGTTACATATTGAATTAAAATCTGACCCTCCATTCCCATCTCCTTTGCCGTCAGCACAGCAGCTGATCTGTATTTTGCCAGCTCCGCCATACTTTTTAAACAAATCTAGCAATGTGCAAAATAAAATTTCCAACTACTAAAGTAATTCAAATTACTCTAGACTAAAATAATTCTAATTAATTAATTAACTACCACTGGCTGTGAAGATTCACCAACTTTTATTTTCAGGGACACTTTTAATTTTAAGGGACACTTTTAACTTTAATAATGTGTTCCCCTAATCTAATTCCCCCCCCCCCCCCCCCAGGAGATCCTAATATACTTAATGGGCTAATTATCCCGGGACAAAGAGACCCCAATATATGTAGTGGGTTTGATGGTATTGTATGATGGTGATATTACTACGTGTGATGCATGAGGTCAGCTGTGAAGGCTCCTGAGATAAAATGTAGCTGTGAATTGTCAGAAGGCCCTTCTTGCTACCACTACGACCTCACACTTATCTTTTTTGTACTAATGAATGTGGCTACGTTAAATGTCTAGGGTAATGATATGTAATGTGTTGTGGTAGTTTACATACACACACACAGATATTTACTAAGTCTAATAATATTAATAAATGTTATAATACACTGAACTAACTCAAGTGTGTAAAAATTTTTGATAGTAATTTTCTTACATTTATTTGTTCTGAACCAAGGTTTTATTTTGGCCAGAACATATGAAAGGTTTAGCAATTATGAAAGAAATGCATGAATATTACATAATAAATGCAAGGTGTGTACATATATATGTTACTAGACTAGTTAATATTATTACTGTTTATAGTGTAATCTATTTTGGGAGAACACTTTAATGGATGTGCTGTTGGGGTGGCCTCATCACTCCCTGTCTATGGTGACTACACATTGTCCATTTATTTGATGGAAATTTTATGGGTGTGTTAGCAAATAAGTTGAGTTGGTGAATTCTCAGCAGACCAGGCGCTCACGTAGCTTGAAGGTGTAGCTCTGGTGCTGAGATCTGGTGGCCCCACCTCTCCGTGCTTGGGGGCAATATCAGAAGTCTGGTGGCCCCACCTCTCCGTGCTTGGGGGGCAATATCAGAAGGTTGGTGGCCCCACCTCTCCGTGCTTGGGGGCTATAATAGGCTGCTCTGACAAAATGTCACTGCACGGGTCCACTCTGGTAATAATCAACAACTCATTTGACACCACAGTGGTGCCAACTGAAACTCACAGCTCTGCAATCAAAGTATTAGTCATGTGTCATAATTCCATCCTCTAACCATTTCTGGACACAACACTACACAACAACAACACCATATAAACGGGTCAGATCTTTCTGTCCAAACAACACATCTTACCAAGTTGGTTTCACATAGGCTAGGTTCTCCCAGACAACGTATTCTGAAATATGTTCATTAGTTTCCTGCCCTAGAATAGGATAGGTGATATGTTTCACTGATCTCAACACTTGATCTGTCCTTCCTAATCCTTGCTGGAGTTTATGTATTTTATTTGTCTCTAGACCCTGAACTGGGGCGGGGGGTCTAGAGCGAACCCTTACTTGTTGTAAGGAACAGATTATGCTATTGCAGTATCAAATCACTCGAAACCTTAAACAAATATTAAAATGTACAAAGAAATAATTTCGGTCTTACCAGAATTATGAATATAGTACACAGTTAAATAAATGCTAGCAAAACTCAGCTGAGCTGCTGGCCTTATGATGGCGTCCCTCTAAATATTTCAATAGCTTCTGGGAATTACACCACTTGATAATTCACTGTGTCTACTAGGACAACTTATAATGACTGGCACAAAATGCGCGTCTGAGCGCCGATAATATATTCATCTATGGCCAATCACTGCCTTTTCTTTTTTCAAATTCAAATATCCTACCACTAAGTCATTTCAGTCATACCTCAGTCAAGTATGCCTTATTGTCTGTTGGTCCGTCCGTCTCTACTTGCGTTTCACACAAAAACACACTTGTTTTTTGAACCAACCCTGCCTTCCCCTACACAATTTTGCCTTTTAAAGTTATTTTTAGCCACAATTCACCATCCACCCCGTCTCTTCATTCCAACTAGATTTTAGCACTTGCGTCTTCAAAGCCACAATTTTTTGAAAATTAGTGACATGTTTTATCTCAATGCAGACGTTCGCTGATATGAACAACACAGTCTTTTGTCAATATCTTTCTTATTATCTGTCCGTCTGTATAAATGAAAGCATATTATTTCACTGCTCAAGATGGGCCATCCGGCCAGCTAGGTTTTATATTCCTAACATTATTATTAAGAAAAGTTACTTTTCAAATATTTTCTAGAATATTCTGGAATGCGTTGATCACTGCATTCAAATAAACGGGCTAAGATATCGCAAAAGCGTCCAAGAAATGACTGTGCCGTATAATATCCAAGGTCCCTTTTGTCGATTTCTTTACTTTATGTCAACTTGGGGAACGTGACTTTTTCCTCCTTTCCCCACCAATTTGCGTCCTTTTAGCCTCGCTAGTATCAAGCACGCGGTCAGTCAGATTTTTCCTTTTGATCTCCGTTCTCATCCCGTTCCGTTTTGCCGTCAAGTCTAACAATTTAATTTCCATGGCGGGTGATGACCCGCGGCGTGGGCGATCATGTATTCTAGCAGCTTACGCATTAGTTTTTTATCCCTACGTTGTATCATTGGAGATATTTTAACGTTGTATCACGGTTAATTTTGTGACACATCTCCCCACTTGAAAACATGCCTACGGCAAGTTCTAAAACCAGTGATACACATAGATAAAATCTCTCCTTACGCCTGCCATTACTCTAATTTTGATCACAGGGGTGCCGACTGAGGAAATCTGCACCGACATTCAATTTGCCTGGGATATATTGGATACTAAACTGATAAGGTTGAAGCAATAAAGACCACCTCAGCAATCTTGCGTTTTCATGCTTAGCCTGAGATAAGAATACGAGAGGCTGATGGTCCGTCTCGACCACAAAAGTCCTACCATACAGATAGATTTGAAACTTCTTTATGGCCCAGATTAACGCTAAACATTCTTTTTCGCTTGTGGAGTATCCTTGTTCCGCCTTATTCAATTTGCGGCTTGCATAAGCGACTGGTTTCAGTTCCCCATCAGGTGAAGATGATCTTTGCAACAAAGCCGCTCCGAGTCCTACATTACTTGCATCGGTTCTTAAGACAAAGTCCTGTGTCAAATCAGGTAGTTTGAGAATAGGCTTGCTAGTGAGTTTTTCCTTTAAGTCCTGGAACGCTAATTCACTTTGCGCAGTCCAATTAATTTTATCTGGAAGTCCCTTGCGAGTCAGATCAGTCAGAGGAGCACAAATAGAGTTAAAATCTTTGATATATTTTTGATAAAATCCGCATAACGACACGAATGATCGCACATCCTTTTTTGTTTGTGGTCTAGGTGCTCTCTGCAGTTTTTCCAAGTTCTTGGGATCAGGGGTCATGCTACCCTGATATACAGTGTGTCCCAAGAATTCCAACTCTTTGCATCCAATGCAACATTTTGTTGGCCTAGCAGTCAAGTTCGCCTCCCTAAGCCTATTAAATAACATTTCTAGAGCTTCAATGTGTTCTTCAAATGTCTCTGTGGCGACGAGAATATCATCCATGAAATTCGTGATACATGGGTTATTCAGGGGATCCAACAATTTGCGCATCATCCTTGAAAATACACTCGGAGCATTTTTCAGTCCGAATGGTAGCATGTTGAATTCATAATGTCCATCCGAAGTGCTAAAAGCCAAATAAGGTCTCACTTCAGGCTTCACTGGGATCTGGTAATAGCCTTTACTAAGATCCACTTTTGAAAAGTATTTTGCCTTGTTCAATCTGGCAAATAACTGTTTTGTGTCTGGTAATGGATCCACTTGTCCTTCTGTGACAGCATTCAGTTTCCTGTAATCTATGCACAGTCTGTGTTCCCCAGACGGTTTTCTCAACAATACGACACTAGAGCTAAAAGATGATTCACTGTGTGAAATAATCCCCTCCTTCAACAAATAATCTATTTCTTCCTTCAATGCCTTCTCCTTCGCGAACGGAATAGAATAGGCTCTCATACAGATTGGGTTTGAGTCTACCAGTTTCATGTCATACTGTAGCAAATTTGTATGGCCTGGTTTATCTGTTAATACATCTGTATGTTCCTCCAGAACCTGTTGAACTCTCTCCCTCTGGTTTTTAGTCAGGTGATTACTGACTTTTACCTGTGCTGCTGTTTCACAAGGATGTAATGGGTATTCATGTGAGGTGAGTGGTTCCTTTTGCATTTGAGTTGCGATAGCTAAGGTCAGTAAGGGGGTGCTTTCCTGGAGTGGTCTGTCCAGATACTTCTTTAACAGGTTTACATGATAAACTTTCTCCTTCCCCTTTTTGTCAATTTTATAGTTTGTTCTAGACACCTTCTCTAGAACCGTATATGGACCTTGCCATCCAATTTGTAATTTATTCTGGCTACCGGGTAGTAGAAGCAGCACCTTCTCTCCCACTGCCAGTTCTCTATCCTTTGCCTTCCTATTAAAATATGCTGCATGTTTCTTCCTGGCTTGTTTCAAATTATCATTTGCCAGTTTCCATCCAGCTTTCAAACGAGTGGTCAGTTCGTTCACGTTTTGATAAGATGAGGTAACAGTCTCTTCCGCCTTCTCATCTGTCCAGGTCCTTAATAGGTACATCTGGATTTTTAATTTATCATACGTATTTTTCATGGAACCCGTCTGAAGACTGTTACGTGCAGTCTTTGATATCTTACAATATAATACATTTGTATGCTTGTTATGTTCGCGAATATTTTGTAAACAAAATAGATACTTTTTAGTGCTTAAGGAAAAGTCATTATTGAGTTACTTCCCTTGAAAGGAGTGTCGTCATTTTTGATCGAACTCCGCGGATGAATCCAGTTTTACTGCGATTTATTCTTTGTTTGGGGAGAAATAGGTTGTTCTTGCTTCGGTGTATCTATGGCCTGAATTTATGTGTATTGTTTGTCTGGGTAGGACGAGTCTGTCTTATATCTGTATATCTTTACATATCTAAGTCGAACTATATGGTCTTTTGTCGTTAGAAAGGTCAAAGGGCTGTTCGGCGGATGTGTCGCTAGAGAGGTGTGATTTGGCTTCGCCCTGATGGGGGCTGTGTTTTTCTATATCGGCTTGTCGCCGGAAAAAGTGATCTCAGTATTTGTGGGGAAAGTGATAGTCGTCTAGACCTATCGTGTATGCTTTACCCCAGTGTTTATTCTTATTGCCAAGGAATAGCAGAATCATATTTCTGATACCAAGGTAACAAAAGATACCTCTTATGAACTCTGGCTAAGCCACCGTTTCTCGATAGACACGATTTGTACGTCTGAGGAAATATTTATCTAGATGAAAACGACATTCATTCCTAGCAGCACTATATCTTGTATGATGAAGTCAATTGTATCATAATAGAATCTACAGAGCAATGAGAACATTTAATGAATGACTAACTTTAATGCAGATTCATTATCTGTATCCAAACGTGAGTGACAGCTCACGAGAGAAGCCATCTTGTATCCAAATATTTTGTGACTTTCAAGAAGAGAAAGGGATGCCCCGTATTATCGCTTGATGAGTCCAGAGATCACTGCTACACATGAGAACCCATTACTAGCGGTTCAATATGATTATATGGAAAATAAGTGCTGAACATTATTGTAAGGAATCTTCACTAGACGAGGTTAGGTCTAGAAGCCATCTTGACTGTTGTTTATAATCTGACGTGCTTTGTCAGTAAACTCAGATGACATATATATATATGGGCAATACTGAGTGCTTGTCTACTGACAATCCATTATGCTATTATTCTACATGAGTGCCCATGTATCATTGCAAGACCATTTATCCACTGTACCATGATGTATTATGCCAACCTGTGATTTGTCACTATTCGTGCTGTCGAGTGTGTACGTCCAATTAAACTGTAGCAAAGGTACACAGTCGTTGGTGTCGATGACTTCCAGCCATACATGAGTGTGAGAAAAAGACCATTTGTCAACACCACGAACTCTTCTTATCATTCGCATATTAGACTCTCAATCTATGTCTACACATCACTGCGTAGGTCGAGTTGACATCCCATACTCAAACCACAAGCAACACAACAACACAGCATGTAGCTCTGGTGATGTTCTAGTGAGCTTATATTTATCAACTGATGAGAACAGAGTTATCAAAAAAGAGACTTTATCAGTCCCGTCCATTAGAAGCGCCATAGTGAGGACTTTTCTTCCTAGAATCATCACTCACAAATCGACCACTACCAATTTTTTTCTTGGGTTTGTCTCCCCACTTGAGATTGCTTATGAGAGATCTTCGCTCTCTTTTCTGTTCTTCCAGTTTATATAAGTCTGACCGAGGGATTGTCATCTCATCCTGGGTAAAATTTCTTCTTTGTACTCGTCGCATAGTGGTCATGTTAATCCATTCAAGTGAAGACTGGGTGTGAAAAGGGGGCTCCCATTGCACTTTGTCTCCTTGAGTATCATTAGTTTTCCTTCCAGGCCTAATTTTGCTCCGTGGCGTTTCTAGGTCCTGCACATATTTTCCCTTTGTGGGTGTTCCCTCATGAAATATGCCACATGCTTCTACAAAGTTTTCAATATCGACATTTACGTCGGGCCAATAGTATTTGCGAGCAACTTTTTGGCAGATGGTACCGACTTTTTCATGGTCCCCATCTTTTCCAACATGTAAGCTCCTTAGTAAATTTGCCCTATATATCTTGGGAAGAACCAACTGTCCGTGACCAGTGGATCTAGTTCCTGTCTTCCTATATAGCAATCTGTTCTTCATAAAATATTTCCCCTTGCTCGGAGGTGTGTGGCATTTGGGTAATTTTTTAAAACATGGCTTGAGTGTCCTATCCTCAGCCTGCGCCTTCCTCATCTCCTCTGGATGAGCATTTATAGGTTCACCTTCTTCCTCCTTCTTCTGTGACCTGGTCTGCACTGTCGCCATGATCACAGGTCTCTCGGGATTCCCCAAGAAGACGTATCTACACCCCAATATCAGAGGGTAGATTGGTTCATCTATCACTGCTGCTCTGATTTCTCCTTCCACATAGCGAGTTTTCACCGTTATCCTTGCGATGGGAAGTGTCATGAGTGGTATGTCCTTAGTTGCCCCTTGTATTTCCACTGTTTCTGTGGTATACTGACTTGGGTCCACTAGGCTAGACTTCACAACTGAATCATAATCCAAACCTGTATCATAAAGGCACCTTATGGTGACCCCATTACAAATAACATCCTCACAAACTGGGGGGTGATAAGATTCCTGCTGTCCCTTAGGATTAACCTTTAATCTTTGAGTCCCCGACTTCATTGCAGCAATGTTTGAAGGTTTCCTTCTACAAAATTCGGTGTTATGGTTATCTTTCTTGCACCATTTACACCATCTTTTTCCTTGGTTAAACGGTTTTCTTTCATTGAATTTTTTGGTCATTGAACTGTGAGTTTCTGTCTCGGTAGTCATTTCTTGGCCGTTTAAAGTTTGTCCTACCTTTATTTCCCTGCTCTCTATTATCAAATTTATTAAATTGCTGTGGAGCTTTAAAATTGTCTATGTGCTTCTTTTTAGCACCACTTACCTCTGCCTGGGCTGCCTGATACCTTTCAGCGACATTTAAAACCTCCCCCAACTTCTCTGCACCTTGTTCCATGAGAAATTTTCTCATGTCTGGAGCCATGGACTTTCTCAATTGCTCAATCATGATCATTTCTTTAAGATCTTGGGTCTTCCCCAGAGCAGTCCATTTCTCCAAATAGGTTTCTAGTCTGGCAGAGAATTGGTGGTATGTCTCTTCTCTGTTCATTTTTGCGAAGACTTCGTAAGAAGTACCTCTCAGTCCCTGTGATAGCTTTAAACTCCACCTCTCTCTCTCTAACCCATATGTAGTAGCTAATAACTCAAAACGTCCTAGGTACCCCTCTATGTCATCGTCTTTTTCAACAAAATGGTCTAAATGAAACCCCATAGCTGAGTTTGAGGCTCCCAGACTGGGCGTAGCATCTGAGGCAAAAGGGCTGGCACCATTTTCAGGAGCCTGGCCTTGTAGCTCCAGCTCCCTGAGTCGTAATTCGTGCTCCCTCTGCAACCTTCTATCTTCTGCCTCCCTTTCGGCCTTTTTATCTTCTGCCTCCCTTTCGGCCTTTTTATCTTCTGCCTCCCTTTCGGCCTTTTTATCTTCTGCCTCCCTTTCGGCCTTTTTATCTTCTGCCTCAATCTGCAGCCTCTTAATTTCTCTATCAGCCTCAATTTGTAACCTCTTCTCTTCAGCTACCTTTCTATCTTCCCTTTCAATATATTTATCACATTCAGCCGTTACATATTGAATTAAAATCTGACCCTCCATTCCCATCTCCTTTGCCGTCAGCACAGCAGCTGATCTGTATTTTGCCAGCTCCGCCATATTTTTTAAACAAATCTAGCAATGTGCAAAATAAAATTTCCAACTACTAAAGTAATTCAAATTACTATAGACTAAAATAATTCTAATTAATTAATTAACTACCACTGGCTGTGAAGATTCACCAACTTTTATTTTCAGGGACACTTTTAATTTTAAGGGACACTTTTAACTTTAATAATGTGTTCCCCTAATCTAATTCCCCCCCCCCCCCCCCCAGGAGATCCTAATATACTTAATGGGCTAATTATCCCGGGACAAAGAGACCCCAATATATGTAGTGGGTTTGATGGTATTGTATGATGGTGATATTACTACGTGTGATGCATGAGGTCAGCTGTGAAGGCTCCTGAGATAAAATGTAGCTGTGAATTGTCAGAAGGCCTTTCTTGCTACCACTACGACCTCACACTTATCTTTTTTGTACTAATGAATGTGGCTACGTTAAATGTCTAGGGTAATGATATGTAATGTGTTGGGGTAGTTTACATACACACACACAGATATTTACTAAGTCTAATAATATTAATAAATGTTATAATACACTGAACTAACTCAAGTGTGTAAAAATTGGATAGTAATTTTCTTACATTTATTTGTTCTGAACCAAGGTTTAATTTTGGCCAGAACATATGAAAGGTTTAGCAATTATGAAAGAAATGCATGAATATTACATAATAAATGCAAGGTGTGTACATATATATGTTACTAGATTAGTTAATATTATTACTGTTTATAGTGTAATCTATTTTGGGAGAACACTTTAATGGATGTGCTGTTGGGGTGGCCTCATCACTCCCTGTCTATGGTGACTACACATTGTCCATTTATTTGATGGAAATTTTATGGGTGTGTTAGCAAATAAGTTGAGTTGGGGAATTCTCAGCAGACCAGGCGCTCACGTAGCTTGAAGGTGTAGCTCTGGTGCTGAGATCTGGTGGCCCCACCTCTCCGTGCTTGGGGCAATAACAGAAGTCTGGTGGCCCCACCTCTCCGTGCTTGGGGGCAATATCAGAAGGTTGGTGGCCCCACCTCTCCGTGCTTGGGGGCTATAATAGGCTGCTCTGACAAAATGTCACTGCACGGGTCCACTCTGGTAATAATCAACAACTCATTTGACACCACAGTGGTGCCAACTGAAACTCACAGCTCTGCAATCAAAGTATTAGTCATGTGTCAGAATTCCATCCTCTAACCATTTCTGGACACAACACTATACAACAACAACACCATATAAACGGGTCAGATCTTTCTGACCAAACAACACATCTTACCAAGTTGGTTTCACATAGGCTAGGTTCTCCCAGACTACGTATTCTGAAATATGTTCATTAGTTTCCTGCCCTAGAATAGGATAGGTGATCTGTTTCACTGATCTCAACACTTGATCTGTCCTTCCTAATCCTTGCTGGAGTTTATGTATTTTATTTGTCTCTAGACCCTGAACTGGGGCGGGGGGTCTAGAGCGAACCCTTACTTGTTGTAAGGAACAGATTATGCTATTGCAGTATCAAATCACTCGAAACCTTAAACAAATATTAAAATGTACAAAGAAATAATTTCCGTCTTACCAGAATTATGAATATAGTACACAGTTAAATAAATGCTAGCAAAACTCAGCTGAGCTGCTGGCCTTATGATGGCGTCCCTCTAAATATTTCAATAGCTTCTGGGAATTACACCACTTGATAATTCACTGTGTCTACTAGGACAACTAATACTGAATGGCACAAAATGCGCCTCTGAGCGCCGATAATATATTCATCTATGGCCAATCACTGCCTTTTCTTTTTTCAAATTCAAATATCCTACCACTAAGTCATTTCAGTCATACCTCAGTCAAGTATGCCTTATTGTCTGTTGGTCCGTCCGTCTCTACTTGCGTTTCACACAAAAACACACTTGTTTTTTTGAACCAACCCTGCCTTCCCCTACACAATTTTGCCTTTTAAAGTTATTTTTAGCCACAATTCACCATCCCACCCCGTCTCTTCATTCCAACTAGATTTTAGCACCTGCGTCTTCAAAGCCACAATTTTTTGAAAATTAGTGACATGTTTTATCTCAATGCAGACGTTCGCTGATATGAACAACACAGTCTTTTGTCAATATCTTTCTTATTATCTGTCCGTCTGTATAAATGAAAGCATATTATTTCACTGCTCAAGATGGGCCATCCGGCCAGCTAGGTTTTATATTCCTAACATTATTATTAAGAAAAGTTACTTTTCAAATATTTTCTAGAATATTCTGGAATGCGTTGATCACTGCATTCAAATAAACGGGCTAAGATATCGCAAAAGCGTCCAAGAAATGACTGTGCCGTATAATATCCAAGGTCCCTTTTGTCGATTTCTTTACTTTATGTCAACTTGGGGAACGTGACTTTTTCCTCCTTTCCCCACCAATTTGCGTCCTTTTAGCCTCGCTAGTATCCAGCACGCGGTCAGTCAGTTTATTCCTTTTGATCTCCGTTCTCATCCCGTTCCGTTTTGCCGTCAAGTCTAACAATTTAATTTCCATGGCGGGTGATGACCCGCGGCGTGGGCGATCATGTATTCTAGCAGCTTACGCATTAGTTTTTATCCCTACGTTGTATCATTGGAGATATTTTAACGTTGTATCACGGTTAATTTTGTGACAGGCACGAATGTTTCGAGAAGGACGTCAGTTAACGAAAGATCTTCCGCGGCCAGGTCAGGTGCATAGTGTTGCGACAGAAGAAGCCATCGCCGAGATTGATGCAACAATACGGGTGGACCGTCGTCGGAGCTTACGTTCGCTAGCAGAGGAATTCGCTGTGTCTCTTGGGACAGTTCAAATGGTGGTTAGGAAGAAACTGAAGTATCGAAAGGTGTGTTCACAATGGGTCCCACGGATGCTGACCGATCACCATAAGGAAGAACGCATGGGGTGGAGTTTGAACCACCTGCTGCGTTACGAAGAGGAAGGTGATGCATTTCTGTCGCGCATAGTGGCAGGCGATGAGTCGTGGTGCCACCACTTTGAGCCGTGCAGCAAATCAGCGAGCATGCAATGGAAACATCCCGGATCACCAAAACCCAAAAAATGCAAGTCACAGATTTCCGCCGGTAAGGTTATGCTGACCGCATTTTTTGACCATGAAGGGCTTCTATTGGTAGACTTAAGAGCCTGGCGTGAACATCAATGCCATCCTCTACAAAGACACACTAGACAACCTGCATACAGCCATCAAGAATAAACGACCCGGCATGCTTTCGCGTGGTGTGATTCTGTTGCACGACAATGCTCGTCCACATGTTGCGAACATTGTGCAGGAAGCGTTAGCAAGGAAAAGTGGGAAATTCTGCCACACCCAGCCTACAGCCCTAATCTGTCACCATGTGACTTTCATTTGTTCGGACCCTTACAAAAATCTCTAAAGGGGCAACGATTCGACTCCGATGCAGACGTCAGTGCCTCGGTGACCAAATGGTTCAATAAGCAACCAAAGTCATATTTCTCGGACGGCATCCGCCGTCTACCCAAGCAGTTGGATGCGTGTCTGAATGCCTATGGTGACTATTTCTAAAGAACCCCAGTGGGTACTTGCTTCATAACAATTGCTGTATTTAATTCTACTACTCCTGCTGATGTACCTTACATATATTTGTTATAAAGCCACTGGGACGGGTTTCATTTGAACACACCTCGTATATATATATATCTTCTTCTTCGTAAACTCTCAGACGTCCACTTGAATGTTTTCAAAGAAAGCAGTAGTCAGCTTGAGACTATTTGAATCTCCGTACAGCTTTTCCACGAATGGTTCTGGTGTCGGCCATATGCGCTTTCTCTGTTCATCATATGTTGGGCATCTCTGAAGCAGCTGTTCAGCAGTCAGTTTCTCGGTGCCACAGTCACACTCATCGGTTATTCCTATCTTTAGCTTGTTGAATAGGTGGTGTCCCAATCTGTTGTGGCCCGTGCGGAGTCTAAAAATCACCACTTGTTCTCTTCTGATGAGCTGATAATATGCAACATTATTTATGTGGCCTGGATGCTGTGCATCCCATTTGCTCCTGTATCTGCTTCTGAGAAAACTCTTTGCCTCTTCGAAAATTATACTTGTATCAGGCTGAGGTAGCTTTCCACCTTCCTTTTCCAATGTGTCAGCTTCTTTAATGCCGAGGATGCTGTAATGAGATTAGATTTATTGTATCACAACTCTTTTGAATCGCTAACATAGTTTGTGGAATACAGCTCTTAGGTCATCCATGTCTGCATTATTGTGCCTCTTCAATGTTGAAATTACTGATAGCGCGTCTGTGAAGAAAGCAAGGGTACGAAATTACTATAGCCAGTCGCATGCATGTGTCCATGTGTTAGCCAGACACATAAGAGCGGCATTTGAATTAAAAGTGTTCATAGACGAACATCGCAGACTACAAAGCACAGGCAGAAAAACAGATAGTAATCTTTACCGATGCCCTCTCAGTAATAACAGCGCTGAAGAGCCACCATGCTAAAGGATTGAAAGATCTGATAATCTCCCTTGAAAGACTGGCCAAATGCTTCAACAAATGCACTATCCAGTGGATAACAGCCCATTACAACATACCAGGAAATGAGGAGGCAGACAAACTTGCTAAGGAAGGAGGTGCCTTACAACAAAATGATATAGAGACAACTTACGCGATGGCAAGACTACTATAAAAGCTACTTTCAAGTCCAAATGGGAAAGAGAGCACCCGGGCCATTTGAAAAATGATGCATATCATCAACTATCCAGGAAAGAACAGGTCATCATTTTTCAGCTACGCACTGGACAGAACAGATTGAGATACCATCTATACCACAAATACAAAATTGGTGCAACAGATCTCTGCACCTGCGGTACCAGCCCGATGACAGCCGAACACCTGCTGCAGTCCTGCCCAACCTACAGCAATGAACGGAGTAGCAAATGGCAACAACCCACGTCTGTCAACGAAAAACTGTTTGGAGATGTCGGGAACCTTGAGTTGACTACTGCCTTTATTAGAGTCATAAATGTGGAAGTCTGAAGGCGAACGAGGAAGAAGAAGAAGAATTATTAGTGTTCATAGACCAACACCGCAGACTACACGTGTTGTTTTTCATGGTATTAAAATATTACACCTAAAAAAAAAAAATAAGGTTTAACTGAAGAATTAGACAGAAACAAAAATAAAAACTGTTATATTTCATGCGGTCTACCTAAAATCTGAAAGCGGCGTATCGTGATCGACGTCTTGCCCACCCCCTGACTTAACACACGAGGAAGGCCAACACCACAACCCCCCTGGCCCCAATTTGTAAGCAATAATGGTTCATAAATAAATTATTCTAGAACCAACTCATATCAATAACGTAGTCTACTAATGTTCGTTATCATCATCATCTTCATTATTATCCCTCAACTCCCCCAAAAAGCATGAGCTGTAAAAAAATTCATACCAAGTCCTGTGCCGTCACCTGAAGATCTTCCCATGTCCTCTTCATCCCTTTCAGAGCATGAAAATGTAAGAAGATATTAATGCCTATATCTTGACCCTGATGAAATAAAGATTCCATTCGTTCGTTCATTTCTACCTCCAGTTATCTTCTCCGTCTGTTTTTGGGTCTCTTTCAGTCTATCTTAACCTGCGGATATCAGAACTAGAACTGCCTTATAATGCGAGCAACAGGTTTTCTCAACCTGTGTCATATCCATCGTATGCGTCCTCTCCTCATCTTCTGTTCCACTGTGTGACAGAGGTTATGTTATAGATTTCATATCTTTCTCTTTGTTTTTATTTTCGTCTTCTACGTCTTCGTCACCCACTCCTGTAGGAATCGAACCCTCCTATACTCAACCTCTGTCTTTCTTTTCTAATTTAGCAAGCAGTTTATGGCTGTTAGCATTTATTGCATCTCTTTGATGTAGATCACCAGCAGACTTAATTATCTACGTGAGCTGTAATTTTTACACCAGAGTCAGAGATCGAGTATAGTTGTAAAGTGACGCAACTATGGGAGGTGGCGTTAAGTTAATGTATGGTTCGATGGACAGCGATCAAAGGGGTAATTAAAGTTTAGTCCTAGAGCAGTAAACTCGGGAAACAAGTTGGGGCAGATTTTATTACCTCCCTTGCAACCAGCTCGCTAGTAAGTAATTAAAACACGGTGAGCATAGCCAGATCAAAGACTTTGCTAGCCCGATCTTAAGCAGTCTGTACGCTGCCAGATGGCGAGACAGAGCGGCAAATTGGTACGATGAATTCGTTTCATTTGCAGAAACTAGTTAAGGAATATGTAGATTTTCCCTAGGTGTAAACATCTGGAATTTGAGTTTGTCTCGGGTTTTAGACGTAACCATTTTCCTTTCATCAGAGAGATATTTATACTAGAGCAGTTTAGACTCTCATTCATTCAGTACTCCGCAGTCAAGACTAGAACCATCTAGAGTTCGATTCCTAAGATCTCTGTTGATAGAAGTATCATTTAGTTGGTCGATTGCCATCTAGCTTTCGATTCCTAAGATCTCTGTTAAAAGAAGCATCATTTAGTTGGTCGAATTGGAAATAGTTCTTAGTAGTTCTGTGTTGAGGTAAATATATTGATAGTATGTGTGAGTGATTGAAGTGGAAATCGCCTATTATATTTCACTAGTTTCTTTTGTGCAGAGTGATTATATAGAAAGTCAGTTATTTCTCTAGTTATTGTGTTACAGTGGAAAGCAGAATAAATTACTATTTCTAGCTAAAACTCATACAGCTATTAATAAAATTGATTAAACTGCTAGTAACCAGCAAGCGAATAGTTTAACTAAGTAAATGCACTGATGACTCATGAGTATTGACGAAATATATTTTTATGTATTTCTAATTCATGATGATGGGTTTTTTAAATGACTAGAATTTATTTCACGGAAGTTTTAACGATGAGACTAGCTCTAAGCTTATAGTTTCTGATTTAAGTTGAATAACCAAAGTGAATATTATTTACGCGTAGGATTAGATATACTATTAGGGTTGAGTATTTATGTGTTTTCTTTTCTTCCCTATACAGTATTCTGGGTCATAAACCCTAAATCTTACCAGCGGCTTTCAGTACCTATGTAACCGAGAAGAACATTCAGAATATAATTACCGGGTTTTGCAAGTGACCTGTCTGGCCTCGTGTTTTTTTTTACACCCAGAAGAACGACAGAGTACTGGCCCAAAAGTAATATTAAGAATAAATGGTAACTGGACTTACTGAATATCCAGATTTCTTTCTCAAGTTCATATATACTTCGCCTGTGGTGGCGACTGAAATAACATTTGACACTTCCCATATCAAGACCATTGTGTCGTGAAGGAGATTTATCCTAAACCGATTTATGTACCTGACATTCACCTTAACGAGTGAAGTTCCAAGCTATTGTACCCTGTGAACATTAGATATCATAAGTACTTTCCTAACTGGACAAAAATTGAAGTGACCTTCATCAGCCTCCTATTTACAACAGTGAGACAAACGTTTCCCAACAATTTGATTAATTAGTCTTTTGGAGAAACTGGGGTTTGACTCGCCAGTAACTCAAACTTGTTCCAGATGTTATTTAAAGCAACGATTAGGTAAGAGTGTGCATGTTGTCTGTGATCACAGCTGTCAGAGCGAGAGAATAACAGGGATGAATAATTCGTTTAGGATTTAACCCATGTAATAACTTTGTATTTTCTCTTGTATGCAAGGTTTTGCTAATGCTGTTTTCCTCTTAGGATAGATTAATATATATAAACTCTGTTATTTTACTGAGAGAGGGGAAACCTTGGACCTTAGCGTATAAATCTGTGACTCTTTGGGCTATAACTTCTCTTATAATGGGATCTTGGCAACAGAGGGGGGAAAGAATTTCACCTATGAGTCTATCTCTTTAATTGATTCTTAACCTACCGGTATGTTTATTGTATTTGATTTGATATTCAATATTGTCGATGTAAAGTTTTTTTTTCTTTTATGATAATAAAAATTTACATAAATTTTATCTACGTGTGGCGGTCAGCTTGTTCAAAAAGATCCATATTTCATAGATATAGTTTTCACGTATGTGCGTCTAATCATCGTCACTTATCTGAGTGTGTGTATATGTGAGGGGTTGAATATATCAAGATATATATATATATATATATATATATATATATATATATATATATATATATATATATATATATATATATATATATATATATATATATATATATATATATATATATTTATAGGAAACTGTCTGATCCAAACTCTCAGTCGTAAACGAAAGGCGGGTTTGATTATCTATCAAATCCAGGGACAGATTTTACCTTTCACCATTTCACTTGTGAAATTCTATTTCTTTACCTTATCTCTCACTGAGATATCACCTGTTCTAGTCCTATTCAGGAGGGACCAAAAGTGATCTTAATTACCCTATCGAAAATATACGACACACTGGCACCTGTCAGTTTCTTGTCATAAGTGCAAAGCTGCGATATTTGCGCCTTTCGGCCCGACGCATCCGTTTTCTGCATGGCATTTTTGGGACCAGGTTTGCCTTCCTTTTCGATCCCTACTCTCTCGGCCAGACTGCAGTGATGCAGCCTGTTTCCAGGACCAAAACTTGGAGGTGGAGTAGGGTCTTGGTCAGCTCTGGTTCGCTGACCCTGACTCAAGCAGTCAAGCTATGAGTCGCTGACTGCATTCATCTAGTTAGCTGCGTCTTCGGTCCCATTTTGCTATACTATTTTATTCCTTCTAATCTAGGCAAGCACCCAATTATAACACTTATTTATGATTCATTTGCCATTTTCTCGCCCTCTTATCTTGATTCTTTGGACATTTTTTTATGTACCCTGAATGAAAAAAAAAAAAAATTATAGCCATCGTAGCACAGTGGTTATTGCACTGCTTCTGGGCTCGGTGGTCCATAGTTCGATCCCCAGATGAGGTGGGATTTTTTAGACCACAAATGGCTCCAGGGTCGAACGGCTCCGTGGTCGACCCAGCCTCATGAATTGTGTACCTGAGCAACTCTGGGAAGTTTAAAGGCGACCGGCGTGTTGCTGACCACATCATCCCTAGTGTGCCAATGGTCGAGAAAATATGGGCCTAACACCATATTCCTAATATGCCTCAATGGGCGAGTAACGGGAGCCTTTACCTTACCTTTACTCTGAATAAAAATGCATCATATGGTATAATATACAGTCACACTCTTAATCTCGCTTTTTCTTATTATTTCCCACATCTTATTTTGTGTTTTATCTTCTAGCTTTTTGGTGACATGATGATAATTGGTTAGTTCTGATCAGCGTCCTAACTATTTAATTCATTGGCTCTCTACATATTCTATTCTTGACTTAGTTCCAGCATTTTCTTTTCTCTCGTCTTGTTGGCCAACTTTCCCGAATAACTTGTTTGACAGACGTGCCGTGCTTCTGTTGTGCGCCTGTCGTTACTGCAGCAAATTCTGGATCCAATCCCCATAATTATGGCAGGTCAGGAACACATTTTGCCTTACTTATTACTTTCATGATAATTTACTGCTATTACATGTTCCTTAATGTACCTTTATCATCAGTGTGTACTTTTGTTTCGCAAGAGCACAAATGTTAGAATCCAGTACAAACGCGCGGAACAAAAGAAGCAGAAAAAAAATACACGCACGTTTTGTAATTTGAACCGTAATCATATCAGTGGCGGCTCGTGACTCTGATGTTTGGGGGTGCTGCTTCTTAAAGTTACATTAAATTGCCTTGGTTATAAGACATGTAGACATAGATAGTAATAATAATAATCAAGTTAAAAATACTATAAAACATTAACTGGACACTTACCATTAACTTCAGAAAGCAATGGCAAACTACTGAATGAAAAAAATTGCCTAGAAAAATCGCAAACAGCCAATAAAAGTTGGGGTTGATTGCCACGTCCTGTAAAGGATAAGCAACTAACTTTTTTACCATTAACAGACTTGGGTAATCTTGAAATTTCATTTAAAAATAAAATCTATTCTTCGGCTTTTGTGGTTGTTGAAAATAGATTTATAACTTGTTCATTCAACGTTTGGTGCACTGTTGGCTAAATTTTTCTCTATTAAAAGCGTTGCTAGAGCATTTAGCCTTTCCTGATTCATAGTACTCCTTAAGCGTCAAGATGGCTAAGAGGTATGGCGTCCGCCTCGAGTTCTGGAGGTACCAGATTCGATTCCCGGTTGAGGGAATATAATTTATGGAAATTTTTTTTCAGAACCGGTGGTCCTAATGATGTTACACTTCCCCCTGGTCTTTGGAAATCGTAAAGAATAGGCCTCATCAGGCCGCTGCCCTGGCAAAATTTAAAAAATTAAAAATGTACCCAAAAATATGTATCAATCAAATTCCTTTAGCTCCCCGGGGAGCATAGGTCTTCAACAAACACATGCCAAGTCCTCCTATCCTGTGCCATCCGCTCAAGTTCTTTTCACGTTTTCCTCATCATTTTCACCTCTGTATCCAGTACTCTTCTCCATGTGTTTTTTGGTCTACCTCTGCCTTTCTTTCCCTGTAGACTCCAGAACAAGGACTGCCTTGTAATGCTATCAACAGGTCTCCTCAATGTGTGTCCTATCCATCGCCAGCGTCTTCTTCTCAACTCTTGTTCCACTGGCACTTGTTTGGTTCTTGTCATCAATTCCACATTTGTGACTTTGACATACCATTTCAGTCCTTCTATTCTACACAAGCACCCGTTTATAAAAGTCTGTAGCTTTTTAGTGTTGTTTTTGTTGCTCTCCATGTTTCAGAGCCATACATTAGTACTGACTTGACATTTGAGGTGAAGATTCTTATTTTCGTGTTGGACTTGATTTCTCTTGTTCTCCATATGTTTCCCAATGCAATGAAAGCTCCTCTTGCTTTTTGTATTCTTATTTTGATATCATTGTCTGTCCCTCCAACTCTTGTCTATATTACTGCCAAGATATGTGTACGATTCTACGTCCTTTAGTGGTGTTTCTTCAAGTTCAACCTTGTTATCATTTCTTGCATTTATTCTCATAATTTTTTTGTCTTTTCCCTGTGTATTTTCAGGCCCACTTGTTGTGACCTCTCATCGAGAATTTTCATTTTTTTCTTGCATCTGATTATGGTTATGGGACAGAAGAGCCAAGTCATCTGCAAAATCCAGATCATCAAGCTGTTTAGTCAGATTCCACTGGATTCCATTTCTGTTGTGTGATGTCGATGTTTTCATAACCCAATCTATTGCTAGTAAGAAAATAAATGGAGACAAGAGGCATCCCTGTCTCACTCCCGTTCTAATCCTAAACGATTCTTTAAGTTATCCTTCATGAAGAACTCTGCATGTCATGTCTTCATATGTCTTCTTTATTAAGTTAATGATCTTCATGGTATAACCGTAGAGCTGTCAAGTTTTGTATAGAAAACTGTTGTAGAAAGGGGCAGCAATTGTATACGAATAAAATTAACTACATTGAAAACTAGCAAACGAAAGGTATATTAATCCGCGATTTTTGTTTTTTTCGCCGAGGGCTAAGAAGCCAGGGTATTAGCCAATGGTCTCTGGTGAGACAAAGGAGCCAATGGTATCAGCCAATGGTCTCCGAGGAGACAAAGAAGCCAATGGTATTAACCAATGGTCTCTGAGGAGACAAAGAAGCCAATGGTATTAACCAATGGTCTCTGAGGAGACAAAGAAGACAATGTTATTAACCAATGGTTGCTGAGGAGACAAAGAAAGAATAGGACTACTACTCCATGAAGCATGTCCTATGAGGCAACTAATATGAAGTTGTGAAGGTGCTGGCAACAAAGATAGTTGGAGGAACAAACAAAGATATCAAAATAAGAATACAGAAGGCTAGAGGAGCTTTCATTGTATTGAGAAATACGTAAAACAAATTGTTATAGAAAACAATCCTGTAGAAGCAGACGAATAATTTCGTGCAGGCTTCCTGCAAGGGAGCCAGGTGCTGTAGTGACTCAATGCTCCAAATGGAGAAAACAAAGGTAAATGATGATGCTGATCATGATGACGACGATGATGATGATGATGGTCATGACAACGGTGATGATAAACCAAATCGTAGAAAATGTGAAAGAAGAATACTAGACCAGACTGCTAAATATAATCACATTACAGTCTTCATGCGTGACCTAAAGGCAAGGATAGGAAAACATAATAAATGTTTCTTGTCCTAGAGCAACATAAAGTTTATCCTGCTCGACATAAATATATATTCAAGTTGTAATGTACCAGTATAACCACCATTTTAACTTGTTCTGAAATAATATCATCTAGTTCTGTCTTGTACTTAGATAAGACGACACGGAACATACGGCCGCTTTGCGTCTAAAGAACTGGCAATTGAAAGCTAAAGGTAGTCTCATAGTAGATACGGCCGTAGGGGGTGAAATGTTAGAGACTTCACCATACTAGGTCCAGCTTGTTTATGAGGAGGGGTGATCAGTTTCCTTCCTCGCTGTTTTTTTTTTTTTGTTGCATTCTCTAACTCAAGATCAGAGTCAGGTACCCATTTACAGCTGTGCAGACTGGAGCGTGACGCTACCATGCCGGGACTTGGTACCTGTACCGCGAAAGAAAGCGTTCTAACCGCTTAGACAATCGTGCGACATTATAAACGTGGAAACAGGTCTATGCAGTCGGAGTCGTGGAGTCGGTAAAATGTCCGGAATCCGACTCCTAATTTTATGCGATATGACTAGTAAAATACTGTAGTCGGAGTCGGGAATTTTTTAAATTTCAGGAGTCGGAATCGGAAATGTTTTTTGGTAGACTCCACAACCCTGCGTGGAAAAGATATCTCATATTAAGTATTGCGCCATTCGCTTTTTTGCCTACCTGTTGGGTGGTTGAGACCGTATTATTAATTCCCCAGTTAACCGTGCTGTCATTTGTACGGAATACCCAACGTGATCACAATGGCGGCAGCAATGGTATCTATGTCTGAGTCCATTCAGGCATCCATAATAATCCATCATCAGCTACAACAACAAAACCGCCTGCTTCCATCGATACACCCGCAGCAGCAACCTAAAGGGATTGGGTTCTGTACGCAGATTTTATTGGTGTCCGCCCTGTTCGGCATTGAAATGTGTGTCGCCTTCGAGCAGATCTATCAGATATTGATGTGAGTACAGGACAGGTTCGTTTCTTATTGATAACCTCGTCTACTACTTTTTAGCCTTACTTCTGAAATTTAATAACAATAACTCTGCACCTCTACTACAAATATTAGTTAATTATTACTACTACTAATACAGTTAGTATTACTTCCTCTGATATTAATGCAGCGCTTTCTATTACTGTACTGTCTCTGTTAAAACTACCATTATTATTGTTCCTGATGTATTATTCTAGCAAAACTACTAGTGCTATTGTTCCTGATGTACTGTCTCTAGTAAAACTACTAGTACTATTGTTCCTGATGTACTGTCTCTAGTAAAACTACCATTATTATTGTTCCTGATGTACTGTCTCTAGTAAAACTACCATTATTATTGTTCCTGATGTACTATTCTAGTAAAACTACCATTATTATTGTTCCTGATGTACTGTCTCTAGTAAAACTACCATTATTATTGTTCCTGATGTACTGTCTCTAGTAAAACTACTAGTATTATTGTTCCTGATGTACTGTCTCTAGTAAAACTACTAGTATTATTGTTCCTGATGTACTGTCTCTAGTAAAACTACTAGCACTATTGTTCCTGATGTACTGTCTCTAGTAAAACTACTAGCACTATTGTTCCTGATGTACTGTCTCTAGTAAAACTACTTTAATTATCGTTCCTGATGTACTGTCTCTAGTAACACTACTATAATTATCGTTCCTGATGTACTGACTCTAGTAACACTACGGGACCCCAAGATGCAGCAATAGTGAATGCAGTCAGCGACTCATAGCTTGACTGCCTGCGTCAGGACCAGCGAACCAGAGCTGGTCAAGACCGTGCTCCACCTCCACGTGGTGGTCCTGGAAACAGTCTGCAGCAGTGCAGGCTGGCTGATCGAGCATGGATCGAAATGGGAAGGCAAACCCGGTCCTTAAAAAATGCCGTGCAGAAGTCGGATGTGTCGACCGAAAGGTGCAGATATCACAGCTTAGGCGCAAACAGACACAACGCAACCACCGTCCTTTTCAGGACGAACGAGGAAGAAGGAAGAAGAAGAAGAAGTAACACTACTATAATTATCGTTCCTGATGTACTGTCTATAGAAAAACTACTATTATTTTTCTCTGCTTCAACTATACTGTCACTGTACTACGTATTATTGCTTTTATTGTACTGTCTTTAGTAAAGCTAGTATTTCTGTTCCTGATGTACTGTCTCTAGTAAAACTACCATTATTATTGTTCCTGAAGTACTATCTCTAGTAAAACTACTAGTATTATCCTTCCTGATGTACTGTTTCTAGTAAAACTACTACTATAATCACCGTTCCTGATGTACTGTCTCTAGTAAAACTACTAGTATTATCCTTCCTGATGTACTGTTTCTAGTAAAACTAATACTATAATTATCGTTCCTGATGTGCTGTCTCTAGTAAAACTACTAGTATGATCGTTCCTGGTGTACTGCCTCTAGTAAAACTGCTATAATTATCGTTCCTGGTGTACTGTCGCTAGTAAAACTATTATAATTATCGTCCCTGATTTGCTGTCTCTTGTAAAACTACTATAATTATCGTTCCTGATGTGCTGTCTCTAGTAATACTGCTATAATTATCGTTCCTGATGTACTGTCTCTAGTAATACTGCTATAATTATCGTTACTGATGTACTGTCTCTAGTAAAACTACTATAATTATCGTTCCTGATGTCCTGTCTCTAGTAAAACTACTAGTATTATCGTTCCTGATGTACTGTCTATAGTAAAACTACTATTATTTTTCTCTGCTTCAACTATACTGTCACTGTACTACGTATTATTGCTGTTATTGTACTGTCTCTAGTAAAGCTAGTATTTTTGTTCCTGATGTACTGTCTCTAGTAAAACTGCTAGTGTTATTTTTCCTGATGTACTGTCTCTAGTAAAACTACTATTATTATTGTTCCTGATGTACTGTCTCTAGTAAAACTGCTAGTGTTATTTTTCCTGATGTACTGTCTCTAGTAAAACTACTATTATTATTGTTCCTGCTGTACTGTCTCTAGTAAAACTGCTAGTGTTATTTTTCTTGATGTACTGTCTCTAGTAAAACTACTATTATTATTGTTCCTGATGTACTGTCTCTAGTAAAACTGCTAGTGTTATTTTTCCTGATGTACTGTCTCTAGTAAAACTACCATTATTACCGCTCCTGATGTACTGTCTCTAGTAAAACTACTAGTATTATCCTTCCTGATGTACTGTTTCTAGTAAAACTACTACTATAATTATCGTTCCTGATGTACTGTCTCTAGTAAAACTACTAGTATTATTGTTCCTGATGTACTGTCTCTAGGAAAATTGCTTTTACTTAACTGCCTAGGTAAAACTATTATTATAAATCCGCTGCTGTACTGTCTCTGATTGTTGTTGTTGTTGTTGTTGTTGTTGTTGATGTTTAGCTAGAGTTTGCAGCCAATGCTAAGTTGAAGAATTCGTGGCATTATCTACATTGTAGATTTTGGTTTTCCCTTTGGCTTATCTGCAATTCTGCAACTTATTGCGTTGGAGTCTTGAGCTCCAGATTCTGACCAAGGTATTCACTTCTGGCTTGGCATGCACTTAAAGAATCCTCACATCTAGTTTCAAGATAGCAGGAAGTAGTGAGGTGGAATTTTGTGCAATTTCCGCCATCAAAAGGAGATCTCCACATCATAACCCTCCACTCCCAAAGGAGCATAGGCCTTCAGCAAACACATGCCAAGTCCTCCTGTCATGTGCCATCATCTCAAGTTCTTTCCATGTTCTCCTCATCATTTTCACCTCTGTTTCCAGCTCTCTTCTCCATGTGCTTCTTGGTCTACCTCTGCCTCTCTTGCCCTGGGGGTTCCAGAACAAGGACTGCCATGTAATGCTATCAACAGGTTTCCTCAGTGTGTGTCCTATCCATCGCCATCGTCTTCTTCTCATCTCTTGTTCCACTGGCACTTGTCTAGTTCTTGTCATCAGTTCCACGTTGGTAACCTTGTCATACCATTTTAATCCCTCTATTCTACGCAAGCACCCATTTATGAAAGTCTGTAAAAAAGATCTCCACATAGGCAGTGTTAAATAGTCACTTCATGCATACAGCCTCTTCCCAACCCCGGTCGCCAGTCATCTATTCATTTGTTGAGAGATATTTTTTGCAAGCAACCAACCAGATAAAAGGCGGAGTCTGGTGCTCAAGTGATTTTAAACTTAGTGTGCATGCTGGGTTCTCATCATGTTTTGCCACAGAAGGAATTGTGCTGTTGGGCCACTCTGGTGTGGCTACACGATCCCTGAAGAATATGACTTCTGCTCACTCTGGCATGACGTAGAAGGCGACGAATATGCGGTTGTGCATGAGGCTGGCAGCCTCATTGTATAAAACACATTGCTACAGAAACCACTGCTACAAGAGTACGTGAGTATATTAGTGCAGTCTTCTTACAAGGGGGACTAGTTGCAGTAGTGGTTCCATAATTCACAGGGAGCGAAATGGGAAATGATGATGCTAAGTTATGTTACCGCTTGTCATTGAGGGAACAAATGAAGGAGTGTTTGATATTTTTCCACTCAATTAAAAAAAAACCAAAAAAAAAAAACACTTAGGATTTGAAGCATTCCAGATATGGGTGACTGAAGCTGTTTCTTTTGTCATTGGCCGCTGACTGACAAAGCAATCAGTGACTATCACCCCTGGTGGCGTCTCGTAGGGCAGCAACAAATTGTCTCCACTTTGCTCGGTCGGCAGCAATCCTTCGTGAGGTGCCCCAGCTCTGGTTGATGCTTTGCATCTCTGCGTTCACAGTTCTACGCCAGGTAGCTTTTGACCTGGCCTCGCCTTCAACTTCCCTCTGCGGCAGCTCCTGTGATGGCGTTATGGTCCCCTCCGAGGACTCGGCCAACCCAACACCAGCGTCCACCCGCTATGATGGTGCGCATGTTCTCTTCTCTCTCCCCCGCCCCCCCCCCCCCCCCCCCCCCCCCCCCCCCCCCCCCCCCCCCCCCCCCCCCCTCCCGACGAACCCAGCCAGTAGCCCCTGGCCGACGATGGTGCCCGGCCAGAAAACCCGAAGAACCCTTCTCAGACATGCCGTGTGGAAACTGTACTATTCCCACAACTGTTACTGTTTTCTACTGCGTTGGAATGGCTGATTGACAGAACATTCTATGAACAATGACATTTTCGCACTGCAGCGTCAGTCGCTATTTATAGTTTCACTGTGGCGCAATTTTAAAAGCTCGTCTGGCAGATAGATAAAAATTGCGTAGTATAATTACACATACTGATGCTACGATCCTCAACAGAAATGCTTGCAAATTGAGTTCCACCTTACTTAACGACCTCACGTAACCCAGCGACAGTCATGAAACCTAGCCAAAGTAAACTGTCTGTTCCGTTTCTTCTTAATGAATTCAGTAACCTGTGCTGCCCAGAACCGACCATAACCCACATGCTACACGGGGAAGGTACCAATTTAAAAACATATCTTACCTGAGATAAAACACGTTCGTTGTAGGCAGTGCCGAATTAATGTCTTCCAGGGCCTAAGCACTGAAAATATTAAGGCGCCCCCAGCCCATTCCTACAAAATGTGAAAGTAAAATAAAAATACCATATTAAGACAGAATATGTTTTCATTATTTAAATTTAAATGACAATCATACCTTCTTCGCACACTCTCAGGCGTCCACTTGAATGTTTTCAAAGAAAGCAGTAGTCAGCTTGAGGCTATTTGAATCTCTGTAGAGCTTTTGCACGAATGGTACTGGTATCGTCCACATGCGCATTCTATGTTCCACATATGTTGGGCAACTTTGAAGCAGATGTTCTGCAGTTATTTTATCAGTGCCACAGTTACACTGATCGGTAGTTTCTATCTTCAGCTTGTTGAATAGATGGTATCTCAGTCTGTTGTGGCCCGTGCGGAGTAGGAAGATTACCACTTGTTCTCTTCTACTGAGCTGGTAGTATGCAGTATGCATCATTTTGTATGTGACCTGGATGCTCTACATCCCATTTGTTTCTAGTAGATGTTTGATTTGAAATAGCCTCTTTTTCGATTTTCTTATTACGAAATTTATTAATAAACCCACGAATTTAACAAACACTAACAAATCTTACACTTTTATTGAAATAAAATTCCCATAATTGACATTGCCTCACTCAGCATTGTTGTACTGCAAGACACCCTTGGACTCGACATTGAACAGCTAAAAAGTGAGAAAATACCATTGTTGCCATCATTACAAATCAATGTACTCGAACATGCATATCGAAGTCATCATTTCATCATCATTCTCCCTTGGCCATTGACTGACATGACTAAGCAGTCTCCGGCCATCACACCTTGCGGCGTCATAGGGCAACAAGAAATTATCCGTTGTTCCGTTACACCTAACGGCGTTTATTGGTACAACAGATTATTAATTGTTGTTTCTTTGATCAGTGACAAGCAAGCGGATGATCAGTCCACTGTGCCCCGAACTTGCCCTCGAGTGTACTCTACTTTTGCCGCCATAAAACCATTTCGCCATGCCAGCCATACTTCCATCCAGCCAAAATTTTATTCGGGACCGAAGGTCCGCGAAAAAGGACAGTCTGGTACAGGCACAGCTCTCTCTCACTGCCTCCACTATGCTGGGAGGACCCGGCGACCGGGACCACACACAGCCTTGAGAGGACAAAGATCGCCTTAAAGGAAACTTAGACATGCATGGCTTAATCTTTGAGACAAGCATATGACTACTGGCAGGATCAACCAGATAACTGTCTGAACAGAGCATTTCGTCGCTCGCGCGGGGAGGGAGACAGCGCTCTGTGCAGAGCGGATCCCGGCGGCCCCGGCGATTTTATTCTTGCGAGAACCACTGGCCGCCTGCCGACTAGTCGGACAGGACTGGCCGAAAGCGACACCAGATTACTGACTGCCGGCCCACGGCTCGTTGCGAGAGCGGGACCGTTTTTCGAGACTGTTGTCGAGCCACGATACGGAGATGCGACTGCTTGCTAACATCACGACCGAAGGCTGCGATTTACGGACACAGGAGCTAAACTACTGCCTCGCTAACCGATGAACTGGGAGGGCCCGGTCGTACCGGGATCACCACGCGCAGTCTCTCGAGACAGCGACCGCCAGCGCTCTTGACGAGGGCAACGAAACGAAACGCTTGCCCCCACCATATCGAAGTAGTCATAAATAATTCATTCAGTTTTATCAACAACAATTAATTTGAGGTTTTATTATTTTTTTAATATTGTTTATTTTGTTACAGTAGCCTGGTGCCGTAAGCTGTGCTTAATGGATAATCTGGCCCTGGCTGTAGGGCTGTACGATCACGCGTGAACTAATATATAAGTGAACAAGTCGCTGCAAGTTGGGATTAAGATAAAAACTGCGCATTCCTTGTTTGTAAATTGTCTCAGTAACCATTTTCTCCTTCTTCTTCGTTCGCCTTCAGACTTCCACATTAATGACTCTAATAAAGGCTAAAGTCAGCTCACGGTTTCCTGACGTTTCCCAACAGTTTTTCGTGAAGTGAAGTAAATTGTTCCCATATGCTACTCCATTTATTGCTGTATATTGGACAGGACTGCAGTAGGTGTTCGGCTCTCATCGGGCTGGTGCCGCAAGTGCAGAGATCTGTCGCACCAATTCTGCACTTGTGGTATAGATGGTATCTCAATTTATTGTGTCCAGAGTAGGTCTTAAACGAGGTCGAACTCTATCACCATTGCACTGCCACGGTTCACTAAAGCAAAGCTCCATTCAGTAAAGAAATATTTGAGCAGGTACCATGTAAAATACGCCGTGTAGTTCCCTGGGCTCTCAGACGAGTCAAAGAAAGAATAGGACTGAGGTGGAGCATGGGGCTGACAACTTCATTGTGTAAAACGAATTGCTTCAGAAACCACCGGTGCGACAGCACACGAATGCTCTGGGGAAGGCTTCGTTGGGGGGGAAGTGTCAGGTGCCGTGGTGTCTATATACTCCATCGGGAGTGAAAAAAAAAAAAAGAAGGATGATGATGACCATATAAAATAACCATTCTTGTGTAGAAGAAAGAAATCACTGTAGATAATCTAGGACATGAATAGACCAAATATGCTTACAAGAAAGTACCAGAGGCCACGGGAAACTAGACTCCCTCATCAATCATAACAAACACATAATAATACATTAATAGTTTTCTCAATGAAAGTTAATAATCTTTGAAACAATCCCAGCGGCTTTTTTACAAAATATGGAAGCGGCGCACAGCGCACGGTGAAAACTAAATTGAACACTTTTAAAAGAAAACGGTGTCTTTAAATCTTTTCATGGTGTATTTTTCAGTGTGATGGAAATATTCACACCAGCTTTTCTTGAAAATTTCAGGAATTTTTTCTCATTCATATTACACAGATTTCTTCGCAAAATGCATTACCGGGACGAAAGAAAAAAAAAATAAAACGAAAATGTATCTACCATAGACATATACATAACAATATAGAATTAATAGAGCTCATGAAAATTTGATCATATACCTACCAGAACCAGTCTTTGCTCGTGGCCAACTTTATGCAGCGCTCACACGAGGAAGGAACATAAACACTCTTAATTCTTTATTCAAAACACAGGCTTCGAAGGCAAGATTTTAAAAGATATCCATACATATTATAAAAATGTTGTGATTAAAAAGCTGCTAATTAATTCGTCAAATGTCATCCAATTAACCTTTTCTTCACTTCTTTCCATGTCATTTGTGACGGGTTGCTCCGTGGCTTCATATTCAATTCATCCAGGTAAGGTTGGATACGTATCCGATAACGGTAAACTTGAGTGGAAAGGAATCAACTGACCACAGGAGAAATAATGCCGTCATCAGTAAGTGTAGCAGAAAGAACACGACATAATTCACTGCTGTCATTTTGACGGGTTGCTTGCTCCGGTATTAACTAATGATCTTACAACTTCAGTAATATTATGATTGTCTCTCTTGTCTGAAAACAAAGCTGAGACGGTATCACGCCTGCATGAGATTCGTTCACGCCTGCGTGAGACTCGTTCACGCCTGCATGAGACTCGTTCACGCCTGCGTGAGACTCGTTCACGCCTGCGTGAGACTCGTTCACGCCTGCGTGAGACTCGTTCACGCCTGCGTGAGACTCGTTCACGCCTGCGTGAGACTCGTTCACGCCTGCGTGAGACTCGTTCACGCCTGCATGAGACTCGTTCACGCCTGCATGAGACTCGTTCACGCCTGCATGAGACTCGTTCACTCCTGCATGAGACTCGTTCACGTTTCCTGAGAATAAACTGAAAAACGGAAAGGAAGAGAACAAGAATCCTGAGAGACAGTGGCGTATTTAGAGCAAGTCCTTCAGCGCCCTCTCCCCGCGCTTCTTCTTCTTCTTCTTCTTCTTCTTTGATCCTTAGCCGCTGACCGTCAAAGCAGTCAGTGGCCATTACGCCTGGTGGCGTTTTGTAGGGCAACAACAAATTGATTCCAATTTGCTCGGTCTGTGGCCATCCTTCGTACAGTGCCCCAACTCTTGTTCATTCTTTGCATCTCAGCCTCCACAGTCCTCCGCCAAGTTGTTTTTGGTCGGCCTCTCTTTCGTTTTCCTTCAGGGGTCCATGGCATAGCTGTTCTTGTGATGGCAACGGGGTCTCTTCTGAGGACATGGCCAACCCAGCTCCAGCGTCTGCCAGCTATGATGGTGTGCATGACCTCTTGCTTGCTCCGAGTAAGCAGATCTTGGTTGGTGATGGTATTCGGCCAAAAGATTCGGTGAATTTTTCTTAGGCATGTTGTGTGAAAAGATGACAATTTCGACATTTCCTTCTCTGTAACTCTGAAGCATTCCGCACCATAGAGAAGCACAGAAAGCACACAGCTCTGATATAATCTTAATTATGTCCTTGTGCTGTACTGAGAGGACTTCCAGATGTTGTTTAGACTAAAAAATGCTGTTCTTGCTTTGTTCATTCTGTTGTTGATGTCTTTGCTTGCTCCGCCGTCTGGTGTTACTATGCATCCTAGATATGTGAAGGTGTCTGTCTGTTCCAGCTGCTGATTCCTTACTGATATGGGCTCAGGGTTGCTCACATTGAGCGTCATGACCTCTGTCTTCTTTAGATTGATGTTCAAGCCCACCTGCTGCTCCCCACCCTAATTTGTCCTTAATCTGTGCTGGGCGGCGGGTGGCTCAGAAAAACTTTTATTTTTGCGGATATAAACGTTATATTACATATGTTTTGTTTTGAAGGATTTGTATTCACCTTGTAAACAATATATCACTCAGTCCAGTGGCATACTAAGGGGGTGGGAGGGGGCTTAAAAACCCCGGGTGACAGCCAAGAGCGGTGTGCCATCGGACACCATTATAATAGTACTTGCTGTTGAAATAAACTGCCAAGTGTGCTTCTTTATTGAAAGGGGGGGGGGGGGGGGGGGGGGGGGGGGGCTAAAGATAGGATTCACCCCCGGGTGCCAAATACTTTAAGTACGCCCCTGATTCAGTCACTTCCTTTTTCGCTCCTTACAACGCAAGGGGGCAGGGGGGCACTACAATTGGCCTCCTTGCTGGATACTTGCATCAAAGTCCTCGTGCTCTTGTAGGGGTGGGTTTTTGTAGCAATTTGTTGTTAATGATGAAGTAGCCAGCCCCATGAACATCCTTTTACGACATATTTGAGGGAGCAATGGGCATGTTCTTTCTCTTTTGTCTCTTGAGTGACATATGAGCTTTACAGGCCCGTGGTCTGGGGCTGATAAATGTGTGATTTTTGAAGACACAAGAGAAAAAGAAAGTGTTAAGAGTTATGAAATATCTGTATCAAATCTATATGTCCTGCAGACTCCAGTACCTGGGTGTTCCCGTGTCCATGGTGTCGATCAATGGTATAGCATGTGGAGGTACCAGCATGGTCCTGTTACCTGTTCTGGGATTTGTCACTGACCGTGGATCTAACCCTAAGGTATGAAAATGTCGAATCTTTTGCGTGTACGTAGACACGTTAAGGGATGTTTATTTTTAATGGCACCTCCTTTCTTTCTTTCTTTTTTTCTTTCTTTCGTTCTTTCTTTCTTTCCGCCTGTCTGTCTGTCTTTCTCTGTCTGTCTTTCTCTGTCTTTCTCTGTCTGTCTTTCTCTGTCTGTCTTTCTCTGTCTGTCTTTCTTTCTTTGCTTCTTTGGTTGTTTCTTTCTGTCTGTCTTTCTTTCTTACTTTCAATCTTTCTTTCCTTCTTTCTGCCTATCTGTCTTTCTTTCTTTCTTTCTGTCTTTCTTTCTTTCTTACGTTCAATCTTTCTATCTTTCTCTTTTTCTGGCTATGTACTTCTGTTTATACTCTTCTGTTCCTCGCCTATTTTCCATTAATTTTCTTTCCTTCTTCATTCTCTCTCTCTCACTCTCTCTCTCTTCTTCTTCTTCTTCTACTTCTTCTTCTTCTCTGTTTTAGCCGACATTCAATTTCCTCATCGGAAACACTGTAATTACGTTGTAATCCTGTTATATAAATTCTCGAAGACTTTCTCCAGCCTACCTGGAATTTTGTCCATTGTTTTTGTAATGCACGTATTCTCTCATTTATTTCTTTATCATATTTTTCCTTTACGCTCCTTATGAAGCATGAAACCACCACTACAGCAGCTTCCCTTACAGGAAGCCTGCATCAAAGTTATCCATGCGCTCTACCAGTGGTGGTTTCTGTAGTAATTCTGTTGACATGATGAGGTTCCTGGCCTCATGCACAATCTCATATCAGTCGCCTTTTACGACATGCCTGATTTTTTTTATTTGTTCCACGCATATTTTTGTCATGCTCTTTTATCGTGACATTGCCATCTGAGCTAAACTGGTATCTGAGTTTTGATTACTGAGTGGGATTACATCTAACTGGGATATTTCCTGACGCAACCTCGCAAAGATCCGTTAGTTCCCGGGGGTCTGTTGGCAAACAAAGATGGAATAGGGATATTGTTCCTTCAGGCATGTCGTAATAAATGACTAATAAGTGGTTGTATATTTGACTGGCAAGTTCATCATGTTAAACAATTGCAACATAAACCCCCGCTGCGTGAGCACATGAAGGGTTTGGTGCAGACTTCCTGCACGTGGGATCAGATGCAGTGGCTGCTCCTTGTTCAGTAAGGAGTAAAAATAGAAATGATGACTGATCCTCGCAAAATCAGAAATATATCAAACTGTTTGACACAGGCTTCTTGACAAGGGTTTATCTACTGTGGTGGTTCCATGATCCGTAAGGGGGTAGAACGGAGATATTGGTGATGATGATGATTGATATACCACATCTTATACTCTGTTACATGATACATGTTTTCGCATTTGTTAACTGACAAACGTTATCTCCTTTACTTCGTTATTATGCAGCTAATTGAATAGTCTTACTTACTGAGTCGTTCGTTTTCTACCGCGGGGTGTAGAGATTTGCCAGAGAGAGCGCCCTACTATCTTATATGCTGCCTTCCCCCTGGCCTGGTTCTAATCTAGTCCTCGGTCTTTTAGAGATTGTTTAATGTTGTCCTCCAAGTGGCCTCTGGATCGTCCTGGAAGTCTGGATCTCTGGTTCTTAGTTTCCCATATTTGTCCTGGTAGCCGATCTTCTCCCATTCTGGACAGAATAGTCACTACCTATTTTTAAATGTGTATGTTCTCACGTACATTTTCTGGATACATCAGTCATATCACTGATACAGACCGCAAGGTCTTTTCTATTTTGGACATAGGTCCTAATATAACCAACGGACCATGTATTTAGGCTGAACGGGGCGCACCTCGCCAAAACGAGGCAAATTTTTTTTTTAAATCTTCTGGATATACTTTTAAAAAAATATCAAAACAAGGACGAATACTTTACTAGTAAGTTTTTGTTTGTTTTTTTTTTTTTTAATTCCCAGAACACAAACATATACACATATTAAAAATAAAATCTCAAATGACAATGAAACTGACGTTACAAGAGACAGTAAATATTGTAACGGATATTCTTCTGCATTTATGTGAATTTATTTATTTTGTTCAAATGGGGTTGTTGTGATAGAAATGAGTGTAGAAAATCTCATAGCCACTAAGACCCCATCAGAAATACAAAAGTTAATAAAACACTATATTACAGAAACAAAAGCCAACATATAAAAAATAAATAAATAAATAAGGATGCAAGCCAGTCTACAGTAGTGGAAGATTTCCCCCAGATAAATACAGACTGACTAAAAAATCCTCCAATGAACATTAAATGCATAACAATTTAGACAATGTAATTTTTTTTTGTATAATAAAACCATATTGAACTATAACTACAATAGGAAAAATACCTAGTAGAGATAATATAGTATAAATCATAAAATAAATTCAAACAAAAACATATTACAATAAATGAAACACGTCCTGATATAACCAACGGCTCCATGTATATAGTAGATGGTTGAAAGGAGCGTGCTAACAAAAAAAAGTAGCAAACACCTTAATAAAAAAAATAAAAAAATTGTTGTTGTCATTGATCCAGTGGTGTTTGGGTTCACGCCCTTCGCCCAATGCCATGTAGTGATATCGGATTGTTTTCGCAAGTTGTTTTTGTTTCTCCGTACAAGGTGTTCCATTTATCTGGCCTCGGAGGAAGGAGCATTTTCATAACATCATCGAGTGTTGTGCACTCAAAGAAGTGGTAACAATTCATCTAATCAGTTTGGAAAATATACTTCATCTGATTCTGTTGAATGATATCTTCTTCATTTGCTTTTGCATTCTATACGGGGCATGGGGACAAACGCTACAGCAGGTCCCCTGATGGAAGCCTGCATCAAGCATTCACATGCTCTTGAAGCGGGGATTTCTCTGGTAACTAGTTTCACACGCTGAAGTGGCCAGCCCATGCACTTCTTGTACTACATGCCTGTGAGAACCGTGGTATTATTCTTTCTGTCTCTCATAAAAGACATCCCACCGGCACTACATGGAGCGTTGAATGACATACTTGTGTTTTATTGTTAGTTGATATATTTGTTAGATGACATTCATAATATCATCCTTGTAGTTGATACTTTATCTCATTCTATTAGCTCAGGAAGCTGCTATCTCTGTTTGTGGGAATGGTTATGTTCCTATGTGGACTCGCCCTCCTGACGGCATGCGGCTTTATCAAACTAGCCTCGCAAGACGCCGCCACTGCCAAAAACAGGACCGATCTCTTCAACACAACTTTTTCCGCCCCTTTCTCTTATACTCCACGCGACGCCTTCCTCATTAACAACTCGACAGATATCTTGCTATCAACCGCCACAGTGAATACAACACACGCCCCTGAAACTGAGAGCAGTTCCAATCTACCAGCCACTGCGTTTATGTCAATCATAGGGTTTGCTTTGATCGACATCGGATTTGACATGAGCGTGTCTCTAACCAGAGCCTTTATCCTGGAGAACACCCCCACCTTCCAGCATACCCGACTTTTGGTTCTGGCCACAGTCATGGCTTCAATGGCGGGAACTACCTTTTCAGCGATCGGCTGCTTTGACTTCCCTGGAATTCTTGGCGCACTTTTCCAAGTGGAAGGAGTCGCTGCTACTCTTATTTTCTTTTGCTGTCTACTATTTGGTATAATCATCATCGGGTATAGTTTTACAACTTTTGCCGGCTTCTTGGTGAATACAAAGCCACAAGCGACGGAAAAGACCGTTGCTGTCCACAAACAGATTTCACACCAACCATTGCTTGCTAAAGACAAGGGAACCCCCCGAATATCTAGAAGAAGACTTAAAAGCAGATCACAGAGTCAGCTGCAACAACTTCATGAAGATAGACCTTACGTAGCAAACGTTCTTCACACAGAAGAAGGAGATCCTGCAAAACGACCGCTCTTACTGGACGACAGTGTTAAGGGACACAACTATTCAGCTATTTCTGAAAGTTCGAATGTTCTATATCCTATAATGGACGCAGGTGAGATGGACGTGCCTGCAAGAAATCTTACTCCACAGAGCAGTGACCAAACTACGTCCTTCGATAACACTTTCCACGTGGAATCTAATAACGAGGAGAATGTAGAAGCTGAAGAGAAACTAGATGAGAGATCAGAACTTGAAGAAACAAATACTCTGGTGCCCGAACAGCAGCCGGTCGACAACGGCGTATCTTCTGTTCTGGCAGCCATAAAACAATCTTACTCAATGTCCATGTCTGTGATGCAGTCACCGCTGGGAGATTTTCACACCAGAAAGCTGGAGCAACTTCAAGAGAAAAGAACCAAAGGCGACAAAAGATTTGAGACAAAAGCTCCCTTAAACAAAAAGCTGGTAATTTTGGCTGCATCTTCATTTTTCACTGTTGGTAGTAGCCTGGGATTTATCGTTTATGTTGCCAATACTCTCACCATTGGCATATTCCAAGGGGAGCCTACAGCTTCTCCCGGCACAGAGGGGTATGAACGGTATGAGAGGGGTCTTCGCACAGCAGCTCTTGGAAACTTGGTCCTCTATTGTTCCTATATGATGGTCAGCATAAACAATACTAAAATTATCGATATCATAGGTATGTCAATCTTGTAATGTCCGTCGTGTTTGTTCGTTGTTAATTTGTTTTTTATTTGCACTACTTACTTCCGATCTGAAAATATGTCTTCTCCTTTAATCAAGTTTTAAATGTTCATCATTATCACCAAGTGACGTACCACAAAGCGTAGGCTATATTATCCCTCCACAGATCTAGATTTTTTATGCTGTCCTTCATACTCTGTTAATCTCTTCCCATGCTATAGGGCCAAGCTGTCCGTCATCTTTTCTCTCTACCTTCCTCTACTTCTCGTCTCCTCTATATTTCACCGTGTTTTCGGGTGCTCCTCTTCTTATCGCGAATCTAATGAATGCCTTTTTTTTTTCTTATAATTATTTTTCTTTGTTCATGTGCTCTTAGAACATTCATTATTCATTAGTTTGTTTTGTGTATTTCGTTGCCTTTCTAAAGCCACCCATACGACTCTTTAACAGCGATGGTCATCGGAAGCAAAATAACTGCTCCAAAGAGCACTATCAAAGTAAATGTAACAGTTTTAACACAAGTCAATAGATTCTAATACCTAGGCACATTAATATCGTCGCATGGATGGCGCCTGTCGGATGGGAAGAACAGAATAGCCAAAGCAAAAGCAGCATTCTATAAAATGAAAAGTATTTTATGAAACAATTCTTTGTCAATAGAAGTAAGAAAAAGAGTTCTTCACTGATATATAGATCCAGTCCTGTCATAGACCCAATTCCGGTCATGGAGCCAATCCTATCATACGGCGGTGAATCATGGACAATTAGTAAACAAATAGGAAAATCACTGGTGGCCACACAGATACAGTTGTACAGAATAGTGCTCAGAATGCCACGGACAGCTCATCAGTATAATGAGGATGTTCTGAAACAATCCAGTGCTCAAAGGAAAGTCTGTTAGTCACATTATAAGGAAACAATCCACTTTCTTTGGGTATGTTATGAGAAGCAGGAAGCAGGAGCATATCGTGACAACAGGAAAGATAGAAGAAAAAGCTCAGTTTATTTTTCGCGGTACTATTCCGTATCTTCCCGAAAAGCTGGTGGGATTTATTCATTGTTCGTTACTATATAATTGGTATATCCTCTTCTTTTTTGATCCTTAGCTACAGACTGTCAAAGCAGTCAGTGGCCATCACACCTGGTGGCGTCTTGTAGGGCTGCAACAAACTGCTTCCATTTTGTTCGGTCGGCGGCCATCCTTCATACAGTACCCAAACTCTGGTTCATTCCTCGCATCTCGGCCTCAACAGTTCTCTGCAAAGTTGTTTTTGGTCGGCCTCTCTTTCGCTTTCCTTCGGGGATCCATAGCATAGCTGTTCTTGTAATGGCATCGGGGTCCCTTTTGAGGACGTGACCAACCCAACTCCAGCGTCTGCCAGCTATGATAGTGTGCATATCCTCTTGGTTACTCTGAATAAGTAGTTCTTTGTTGGTGACGGTAGTCGGCCAAAAGATTCGGAGAATTTTCCTTAGGCAGATTGTGTCGAAGGATCACAGTTTCGACATTTCCTTCTCTGTTACTCTCCAGCATTCCGCACCATAGAGAAGCACATAAAGTACGCAGCTCTCATATAATCGTAATTTGGTATTTGTGCTGTACTGAGAAGACTTCCAGATGTTATTGAGACTAGCAAAGGCTGTTCTCGCTTTATTCATTCTGCTGTTGATGTTCTTGCTTGTCCTGCCATCTGGTGTTATTATACATCCTAGGTATGTAAATGTGCCTGTTTGTTCTAGCTTCTGGTTCCTTATTGTAATTGGCTCAGGATTGCCCACGTTGAGTGTCACTACCTCTGTCTTCTTGAGATTGATGTTCAGACCCACCTGCTGGCTATACTTATTCAGTCTGTTTTTTTTTTTCGTGGATGTGTTGATGTGAATATGTGAGTAGTGCAATGTCATCTGCATATTCCAGGTCTTCCAGGGTAGAAAAAATTGCCCATCTAATTCCTCTTGGACTGCCCTCTGTTGTCTGGCGCATCACCTAGTCTATGACTGTCAAAAATAAGGTTGTTGATAAAGGGCATCCCTGTCGTACTCCTGTCTTCACCTCGAAAGTTAGGTTGCTCATCCCAACGCTGCATGTACAGTTAGCATAGAGGCTTTTTGTGATGGCAAACAATGCAGCTGGGAATTCCATACGCCCTCAGTATTTTTCATAGTCTGTCCCTGTGTATACTGTCAAAAGCCTTTTCAAAATCAACAAAGTTAATGTATAGCTGTCTCTGCCATTCTGAACACTGCTCTATAATATTCCTGAGGGTGAATATACGGTCTGCACATCTTCTGTTCTTTCTGAATCCCGCTTGTTTATGGTCTTTTGCTTTTGAAATTCTCTGGATGATTATCCTGCCTAGTATCTTACTAGGAACTGAGAGGAGAGTAATTCCTCTCCAATTGTTGCAGTCTGCAAGGTCGCCTTTCTTGGGCAATTGGACAATTATTCCTTTACTCCACTCCGTTGGTGTTGTCTCTGTGTTCCACACTTGTGCAAATAGTGGTTCTAATTCTAGAATAATAATTGGTAAATAGGCGATATCAAAGCAGCATTTACCACCTGGTGTTATCAGTGTGCTGATGTAATAAAATGTCTTCTGCTTTTTTCCTTTTCGTTCTTTATGGAACATGCAGTCACCACGGCAGCTTGTCTTCTTACGGGAAGGTTGCATCAAAGCATTCGTGTGCTTTTGTAGAAGTGGTTTCAGAAGCAATTTGTTTTACATGTTGAAGTTGCAACCCTCACGCAAATATGTTCCTCACTGAAACAGATGGAGGACCTTGACATCGTGATAGGGTAGGAAAGGTCAATAACAGAAAAGATCATTGCCATTAGTTGCCATCTTCACAACGAAGGTAGGCTGTAATGGATCTCCAACGTCTTCTGTCTCTTGTCGTGTTGGTGCACTCTGATAGACTCTTCCTTGTCTATCTCTTGATGCTATCTTCTCCTTTAAAGCGCTGTCTTCCGCTTGCACGTTTGTCTTCAACTCTGCCTTCTGTTGTGGTCTTCGTTTGGTTGTTTTATCGTTTTACATGGCCAAAATATGTTAGGTCTAATTTTGAACTTCTTCATTGACGCTCTATCAGAGAAGAGACATAAAAGCCGTGTTTTGTATTAATAATAAATACAGGTTATTTCTACTTCTTCTTCTTCTTCCTCGTTCGTCCTGACAAGGACGTTGGTTGCGTTGTGCCCGTTTACAGCGAAGCTGCGATATTTGCGCCTTTCGGCCGACACATCCGACTTCAGCACGGCATTTTTTGGGACCGGGTTAGCCTTCCCTCTTTGATCCCTACTCACTCAGCCAGACTGCAGTGATGCAGCCTGTTTCCAGGACCACCACTTGGAGGTGGAGTAGGGTCTTGGTCAGCTCTGGTTCGCTGACCCTGACGCAAGCAGTCAAGCTATGGGTCGCTGACTGCATTGTCTATTGTTGCGTCTTTGGGTCCCATATAGGTTATTTATAAAGTCCTTGTACAACTTTAAACTTTACTAACTTTAGGTGCACACATGATAACAGCACGCTGTGCAAAAGGGTTTTATAGACACCCTGTATAACACAACCTTATGTAAACAATAAACCATACGTTACAATACTAAAAAATTCTAATAACGATAGAGACCCTGATGCCATCACAAGAACAGATATGCTATGGACCCTTGAAGGAAAGCGAAAGAGAGCAGACCAAAAACAACTTGGCGGAGAACTGTAGAAACCTATATGCAAAGAATGAACCAGAGCTGGGGCACTGCACGAAGAATGGCCGCCAACCGAGCAAAGTGGAAGCAGTTTGTTGCTGTCCTACAAGACGCCACCAGGCGTGATGGCCACTGACTTCTTTGACAGTTGGCGGCTAAGGATCAAAGAAGAAGAAAATTTTAATAACGATGGTAGTTAGAAATAATGAATCATAATGAGGAATAGATATGTGTTTAGCTGGACTGCGAATAGTCCTTGTACAAGACCGTGAAGACCGTTGTGGCATACGGCAATAGACAGCCTATAACATCCGGTACATAGCTCATCACCTTTCGTAGAAAATTGCGGAAATGACGTCAATGTAAAAATGCGTGATGTTACGAATATAACAACTAAAGACAATAATATGTGTGATAGATGGTCGCCTTCGCCAGTCGTTGTAATAGTTAAAGAACAGGATCCCGTGGAATTATTCATGTTCTTTTGAAGCTTTCATGAAAAGGAAACGCTCGCGATGAATAACAGCCCCTTCAGTTATAACTGACTATAGGACTATGCAATGGGCCCCCTGAGGTGACAGTCCTCCGCTGCTTATTTTCTTCGTGTTCCTTTCGACGTTTTCTCCTCTCTTCTGCTTGTGTGAGCTTTTTTTCGCCCAATCTCAGGTGGCTCCGCAGATAGCACCGCCACTTGGTGCGATCGGCAGCTTCATTCTCCAAGGTTGCTGTATTTATGTCCAGTGCCCTCTTGTCTCTCTTACACATCTTTGAATCTCAGCAGCGGTCGCCCTTTTGCCATCTGCCAGTTGTCCGTAGAAGGTATCTTTCGGGATGCGACCATCTTCCATGCGGCGGACATGGCCAAGCCAGCGTAGTCTGCGCTGTCTAAGCAGTGTATACATGCTTTGAAGGCCAGCACGTGACAACACCTCGACATTTGTCACTTTTTTCTGCCCACTAAATGCCGAGGATGTGGCGTAGACACCGTAGATGGAAGGTATTGAGTCTTCATTCTTGCTTAGCATAGGTTGTCCACGTCTCGCTGCCATACAGAAGTGTGCTGGTGACGCAGGCGTTATATACCGCAGCTTTGGTCTTCATTGTGAGTTTGGAGTTTCCCCAAACACGCGATGTGAGGCGGCCAAAGGTAGCTGCAGCTTTGCCAATGCGGCTGTCAATTTCTGTGTCCAGGGAGTGTTTGTCATTGATGGTAGACCCCAGGTATGTGAAGTCGTGCACCACTGCCAACTCATAGTTATCGATAGTGATAACTGGTGCAGCACCCACATTTCTGACTCAGCACATTTGTTTTCTTTAGACTTATAGTGAGGCCAAAGTCCTTGCATGTTTGGGTGAAGCGATTCATCAAGCTCTGAAGCTACTGTTGGCTTTGAGTGACGACTGCAGCGTCTTCAGCGAATAACAAGTCTCTTATGGTGACCCTTCTGATTTTTGTTTTTGCCTTCAGCCTTGCGAGATTGAACAGGCGGCCATCTGACCTAGTGTGAAGGCATATTCCTTCAGTTGCATCTCTGAATGCATGTTTCAAGAGTAAGGCAAAGAAGATCCCGAAAAGGGTTGGAGCCAGAACGCAGCCTTGTTTAACGCCACTGCGTTTGTCAAAGAGCTGTGATGTACTTCCAGTATATTGGACTGTTCCCTTCATGTCTTCATGGAATGACTTTATCATCTCCAGCAATTTAGCAGGGCAGCCTATTTTCATGAGGATTTTGAAGAGTCCATCCCTACTAACCACGTCAAGTGCCTTTGTGAGGTCTATAAAGACGATATACAAGTAAAGGCATTTTCTGCTCTCTTGATTTTTCATGAAGCTGGCGGAGAGAAAAGATCATGTCTGTTGTTGATCTACCAGCTCGGAATCCACACTGTGACTCTGGATATATGCGCTTAGCTAACTTGTGTAGTCGCATTAAGATGACTGGCGAAAACCTTACCAACAATGCTAAGAAGAGAGATGCCTCTGTAGTCATTGCAATCAGTTCTCTTTTATTTTTATACAGTGTTACAATCTTGGCATCTAGCATGTCTTGAGGAATAATTGTCTCTTCCCAGCACTGGCACAGCACCCTATGCAGAGATGTAGTAGCGTGCTGTTACAGCATTTAATTAAATAGGGAGGAATCCCATCACTGCCTGGTGCTTTGCCAAAGGCCAAGCTATCAATGGCCTTGCTAAGTTCTTCCAATGTTGGTTCGGCATCCAGCTCCTTCCATAGTTGGCAGACATTTGACAGCATCAAGGGCTGCAGGCGTAACGGTATTTTCTCTAGCGTAAAGCTCAGAACAGTGCTCGACCCACCTCTCTATCTGCTTACCCTTATCGGTTAGCTTCTCTCCGCTGATGGTTTTTAGCGGTGCCGTCTTACTTTTTTGGGGACCAAGTGCTTTCATTATACCGTCAAACATTTGTCTAATGTTGCCTGTTTGCGCTGCGGTCTGGATGCTCTCACTGAGCTGGATCCAGTAGTCATTTGCACAACGTCGTGCAGTTTGTTGAAATTTGCTTCTCGTAGCCTTCAGGATCTGTAAGGTTCTAGCGAGAATAGGAATAGGAGACACATTAATCAAACTTCTTGAAAGCAGTACAATGCAGTCCTTGTTCTAAAATCCCCAGAATACAAGAGGTACAAGGAAATCGAAAATCACACAGAAAAAAGGACTGGAGATAGAAATGAAAAAAATGAAGAAGGCAAATAAAGACCACTAGCTGATGGCACGGGACGCAAGGACTTGGCAAGAGTTTGTTAAAGACATGTACTCTGTGTAGAGCTAAAGGATGATGTTGATGCTGCTGCTGACGATGATGATGAAGACGTTAATGATGATGATGATGTTAATAATGATGAAGATTTCTCCTTTATTTCACCAGTGTTATAATGTTTTATTGTTCGCATTTTCATTCCAGGAGAGAAGTTACAGTTTGTACTATGCCACGTCCTCCTGATAATTACCTTACTGGTTGTAATTATCATCAAGCGCGTGGAAGCATACTTCGTCTTCATGGTCTTCTGCGGCGCCTTTAGAACGTGCGCCTTTACGCTTCCTTTTGTCCTGGCTAACAAGTTTACACAGGAAGAGGTAGGGAAAACAGAACAGTCAGATAGATGAGAAGTTACAGGGAAGATTTTGGGGTTTGTGAGTGTGAAAGAGGCGAGGTAGGGTCTGCCCTGGGCGTATATGGTAGGGGGGGGGGGGGGAAATCAGGAGCAAGAGAAAAAAAAAAGTATTTGGTCGTCAAGAAACTTGATATTTCTTTAGCCGGGACACAATTTGCCCAGGCCAAATCACGTAATGTAAATCTTTTGTAAGAAAACACTAAAATCAAAGGGTGACCTATTTAATTACCATTGTTGTTATCGTCTTTTTGATCTGTACGTAATAACTATCTACAGTAATGTTAGTTGGTTTTTTTATACGTGATCTGGGTCACTCACGCTGACAGCATACATGGTCCGTGTACGATGATGATGATGATGAGACATGGGTGTGTAGTCGCGAATGCGTTTAGGCTCATATATAGTTACACAATACACCCAGTCACACTCGTACTGAAGCCAATGATGGTTGAAACTACTGGTGACAGTTCATACATTTATTCACAGGACTAACAGTAGAATCACACAGGAACAGTCAATGTAAACAGGATCACGTACATCATGTTAATTGAAATCGCTTGGTACATATCAGGCCTTCTAAGGCTGGTGAACATTCAAATATGTGGGCATGATCAATAGTGGTATGTTCTTTAATGTACAGTTCATAATGCCGCTTTGGTATCCCTGACTGAACGCGTCAGATACCTTAATAACTCCGTCATACAAAGGACGAGCCCTTAACTAATGTAATCCTATTACCAGGGCCGTCGTTCAACTTGGCATAACTCGCCAGTTATATCTTTTCATGCGGTAGAATAGTGGCCATTACACAGACCTCGATATGACGTCAGCTGTGTATTCTTCATTAAGCAGGTTGCATAAACCCTGCTATTATGTTTGTATAAGTATACCGCCAACCTGCGGTTTCCACTATATATAACTTCGTCACTGGACTTCTGATCATATGAAGACGAATAGTCTTAAATAGCTACCTTGAGCACAAAATATAAGTTCTGCATTACAGGAACTGTGAGCTGTTCTCACAGGCTAGGTAAGCCTTTAACAAATTCTGTAACCGAATGCGTAGTAATGATAAAGTCGGTGTTACCTTGAAACGAATCCTCAGAACACAAGAAATAACACTGTCGTCATTCCTGACGTACAGTAAATCACTGGGGAAAACTGCCAACGCAGTCACTTCGAAGATTTTCCTTCCTCAGGAAACAACGGACATTCACGTCCTACAGAAGCCAGTTCGCATCTCTCCCTCACGGAAGTCTAATTTAGCGCGCAACAACTGCGTATGGCACATAGCCCAGAACTGTTTACCTTTGACCCTAAAGGTCAAACACAATGAATGAACCAAAAAGGGAGATAACCCCTAATCAACCTGACACAGCAAAGTTAAGACATAGTTCCCCAACTTTGACCAGGGTGAAAAACATACAACCAATAAATCGACGTTTGAAACTCCATCAAAATGACCGCAACAAATACATCTGAGGTTTTATTCACAAATCTTACCTAATTCTCCAGTAGAATTTATCTTTCGCGGCTATAAGTGTGGGGAACACTTCAAATCACTGGACAAGGGCTCTGAGACCGGCTGTGAGTGTCATAGTTGATGATAGTTGTAGAGAATCATTAGCCAATTACTAGCCTCCTGACAGGCTGGGGACAGCCAAGGGATGAAAAAAAAACTATCAAAAATACCTGTTGAAATGAAATGCACTGGACCACAGGCCTAACAAAACAATGCAACGTAATCCGTCCAATGGAAGACGCCACAAATGTAGTTTCTAACGCTTTCACATTTTAAGCCAATAACATTTCTTCCATTTTTATCGATTCTCACTCATAATATTAAATACATGTTTACAAATTACATTTTATATTCGCAGAACAAAAATGAAAGCACCGACACTGCTCAACCAGCAAGAAATCTGGGCAAAGTGATGACTCTGATTGGATTTCTGATGCCTACACACTACATTTTGATGTCTACCTTCATGGGACCTTTAATGGATGCTACAGGAAACGTGTGGGTTCCTCTCATCTACAGTCTTTGTTCCTGCATAATATCCCTGGTTATTTTCACACCCTTGTTCTTTGTCAAAAGCTAAGATGTGTTGTTGAGCAGTGATATCAAAGAAAGAATACAAAACGCAAGAGGTGATTCTTTGCATTGGGAAATGTATGGACGTTTGACGAAATCAAGTCCAACACTGAAATCAAAATCTTCAACTCAAATGTCGAGTCGATCCTGGTGTATGACTCTGAAACATCATCATCAGCATCATCATCATCATTGTCACAGATGGAAATAGTGCCGCAGTAATCTTCCACTTTTGCCCCTCCCCATCTAGAGTATACTTTTGCTACATGAACGAGGAATTCACCAGTTTAATTAACACGAGGGCCATCTGGCAATCAAGCCCTATGTGAAACAGAGAGCGAAGCGCAAAGCATGGTGTAATAGATTCTTTGATCAGGTGAACACACGATATTCAGTGTGACGGACCTTGAATTGTAAAACTTTCAGGTGAAAATTGCTAGCTGATTTTCGGCAAGGCGGAGATGATGAAAGTCAAGAGGTGGTAAAATTACCTTTGATTCAAGAAATCGAACGGCAAATTGGCTCGGGTCTGGCAGTGGTGTGACTTTCGCATTAAAGAACGATAGTACGGAACATATTAATATATACCATGTCTCTCCGATAGCCATGATCAGTTGCTAGAAATCTATCTGAATTCACTAGCTCGTTATCTTAAGATTTCTCGTACATAGTGAAAATTAATAGATTTCGTGGAGTGTTTCATTTTTCTGATTGCGGTAATTTATATACTAAATTTGAAGTGATTTAGTGTGTTTAAAGTTTTCAATATATATTTCACTGAGATTTTCTGTGCTAATTAAATAACTTATAGCTAACTTTCCAGCCGTAAAGTAAATTTAATTACTCGCTATTTTTCCAGTAAGAGATGTTTTAAATTGACTAGTACATACATTAAATAACTGTCTACTGACGGCATATATTATTTACTTCTATCTATTTTATGTAATTTTTTTAAATGACTAGTGTTCATATCATGCGTTAACAGAATGATAGGATACACTAGACACGTGTGTTTTAAATCTAATTTATAACAGTGGTGAAGAGGTCCTATTTTAACACGTGTTTGATATGATATTGATAATTTGGTTAAATTTTTATATTTTCTGTTCCTAAAATATAGGCTGATCAAACCTGAGTACTAGCGGCTTATTTTCTTATGGCCGTATGAACTTATGATCATACGAACTTATAATATTATAAGCATCCAAGAATATTTAATATTGATGAGCTTCTTGCTGTGACCTGTGCGGTCCAATTTTCCTCATTTTCATGAGAGAAACCAGAATAGAACCATTGAATTATAATATTAACTGGGCCAGAACTATTACCAGATTTACGTATCTCAAATCTCATCAGCCAGCGGTGGCAATATATTGTCAGCAACATTTGTGTAACTTAAACCTAGCGTTTCAGCCACCTGAGGCTAAACAACCTAGGAACTGTATATGTTCTATTTATTCTACATCGGCGATCACCACGCATGAACCTTACTCCAACCAACTGAAGGCATAGATAACTTATTGTATCCAGTACAAATGTAACACCGACTCTAGCGACTCCTGTGAAATTTGCAGTCAGCAACTACGGAGAGTCTGGGGCTGGATTTGGCAAACTTAAATTTGACACTAAATATATATATTACTTATTAGTGTATTTCCTTGGAATGCCTGCGACAACTACTGGGGTAAGTGCATCTGAAAGTGGCCACTGCGTGTATGTGAATTGAATGAACAGAGAAAGAAACGTATGTCTTTTGTTAACATTATATACTTATATGGTTTCTTCCTTCTTTTTGTTGTCTCAATAATCTGATTAGTCACGGGATAGTTTACATTAGGAACCTATTCTTTTCCCATACTGACTATTTCATAACTTATTGTTAACCTTTGATCTTTTGGGTTAATTAACCTCTGTTGGGATCGTCCTTTCTTTTCCTTTACCAGAGGGGAGAACCTATTTGATTAATTTTCATTTTGTCTGTAAACCATAATCTATTGATGTGTATGCTTATTGTTGTGATCTTTCATTGATAATAAACTTTATTAAACCTTTAGTTATCGTGTCGGTCAACCCTTATACACTATATGTTATTCATAGTTTGTTTTCACGTTCGTGCGTATTTGTCACAGAATTGTGTGCATGTGAGTGCAGTGTAACTTGTATTTTCGTACAAGGAGAGAAAGTGCGTCTGATTTAAATATCGTCGTCCAGGCTGGATTAGATAAATTATTCTATCCAGAGACTGTCCTTTCTCTTACACGATCACCTCGTGATAAAACTATTTCTTACCCCTTACTTTCACGCACATTGTCATCACTATCACCTCTGCTCAGACAGGGCTATAAACATCTATTACCTATCTGATAAATCATACACGACAATCATCATCATCAGCATCATCACGCTGCAGCTTCCCACGGAGCTAGGCCTTCAGTAAACTTATACCCAGTCTTCATGTCCCGTGCCATCACCGCGATGTCTTCTTCATCCCCTTCTTTTCTGTCTACAGTTCTCTTCTCCACGCGTTCCAACCAATGACAAAGAAGAATCTGTGAAAGAAGAAGAATCTGTGAAAGAAGAAGAATCTGTGAAAGAAGAATCTGTGTAAGAAGAATTTTGCTGCAGACTAAAAATATCATGGATATAATGAGAAGACAAGGCATCACAGTTTTGACTGGTGACCTAAAAGATAGGTGTAGACAGTAGCGGCACTGAAATCTTGAGAACAATGAATACTACAACCAAGGACTTACAAACTTCCATAAATAGGTGCTTGCGTAGAATGGAATCATTCATTTGGCATAACAAGATCACTAATGTCAAACTGATGACAAGAACCAGATAGGTGCCAGTGGAATAGGAGATGACAAGAAGACGTTGGCGATATATAGGACACGCATTGAGGAAACGTTTTAACAGCAGTACAAGACTGTACTTTTTATCGGAAACCTCATGGTAAGAAAAGTAGTGGGAGACTACAAAAAAACACATGGAGAAGAGAAGACAGAAATGAGAAGGATAAAGATGACATGGAAATAACTTGACCGGATGGCACAGGACAAGAGGACTTATGAATTTGTGGAAGGCCAGTGTTCCTATGGGAGCTTAAAGGTAATGGTGATGGTGGTGATGATGATGATGGTGAAGAAATGTTGGGAAATGTGACATCATGAGCATAGGACATTCGTTCTATTCAGTTTTCGAGAATTTCTGAGCCCTGACAAATTTTGACGCTAACACTGGACAAATGCAAAGCTGTGATCAGTACAGGTTGCGTATGTCAACGAATAAAATCTTACCCACTCAATTCGGCTGTAACTGATACTTGTGTAAACTGTTGATGTTGTAACTGATACTTGTGTAAACTGTTGATGTTGTAACTGATACTTGTGTAAACTGTTGATGTTGTAACTGATATTTGTGTAAATGTCGTAATTTTATAAGATAGGTTTATGAATCTTTATGGTCCGGTCTGAGCAGAGTTGATAGTGGAAAATGTGCGAGAATAAAGGTGTATGAAAAATAGATTTTTCACGAGGGGGGGGGGGGGGGGGAATAGTGTAAGAGAAAGATCAGTCTCTGGAGTGTGTAGTTTCTCTACTCCAACCTATCTATACGACTATATTGTAATCAGACGAACTTTCTCTCATATAACAAATATAAGTTACACCTCACATACATACACAATTACGTGACGAATACGCACAGACGTGAAAAACTGGATAATATATATGGGTAGGGGTTCGACAAACACATTTAATTAAGTTTTATTAAGTTTAATATCACTTTAAAAAACTTCACAACATCAAGCATATACATATCAATAAAAGCATGGTTTAAGACAAATTGAAATAACCCGATATATCCCACCCCTCTTGTAGAGAAAGGATCCCAACAGAAGTTAATAACCACAAAAGGTCAAAGGTTAACAATAAGGGTATGGAATAGTCAGTAAAGGAAAAGAACGAGTTCCTATCCCGTAAATAATCAGGTTAGTGAGGAAATAAAAAAAAGAAGATTAGTATACTGATGGTAACAAGGAAAAAATATGTGTCTCTCTTTCTATTCTTTCACTCAGTCATTCTGTGGCCACACGCATATTCGCTTACCCAGTAGTTGTCGCAGATATCCCTTGAAATAAACACTAACAATAATATGACCCTACAGTGTCATGTGGTTTGCCAATTCCGGCCCCAGACTATCCTTGGTGCTTACTGCTAATGTCGAGGTAGTCGCCGAAGTTGGTGAGTTAATTGTTTTTTTTTTCTGGATAATTCATGTATCACTGCACACAGTTGGTTGGAATAAGACGTATTCGTGATGGTCACCGTCATAGAAAGAAAAATATATTGTTCCTGTGCTGCCTAGCCTCTGGTTGCTGAGACACTCTGTTACGTTATGCAAATGTTAATAATAATTATCGGCTGTTCTCTGAGTTGATGGCCGATTCTGAACAGTGAGTTCTCTTGAGTATAATCCCCGTGGAAAACTACTGTCATAGGTCAGGTAAATATATATATATATATATATATATATATATATATATATATATATATATATATATATATATATATATATATATATATATATATATATATATATATATATATATATATATCTTGCCTCAGCGGGCTGATCAAATTGATAGAAAAATCTGGTAATGTTCAGGTCCAGTTTAATATTATATTTATTATTCTAGACTGGGCTCTCTCATGAGTGAAGAAAGTGGACCGCACAGGTCAAAAATCGAAGACCCAATATTACAATAATATCTCTGCATAGCTTTATAAGACCGCTAGTTCGCTGGTTTATGATCAAGCCTAGATTTAGGAAAAAAAAAATTTAATCACAATATCAATATCCTATCCTGTCACGCGTAAGGTTTAAGATCTCTTATCCACTCCGTTATTAAATTAGATTACAAACCACAAGTGTCTAGCTTATCTTATCGCTTTTAACACGTGACATAAACACTAGTCATTTATAAAATTACACATAATTGATAGAAGTAAATTGTATTCCATCAATTAGCAATCGCCTAGCGTATTTATTAGTTAATCAAAACCATCTGGACTAAAAATAGCTATGCGTTATTTAGTACACCATTTTTAGCACTTAGAAAATCCCAGTGAATTCTAATGATAAACTTAACACATAAAATCACGAAAAATGCTAGTATCTATTACCGAAAAACATAAAAATAAAACTATCTCCACGAAATATAAATAATCCACTTTGTACAATGGCTCTTGAATATCGAGCTAGATATTCCAAATATTTCTGAAGCGACTAGATAACTGATTTTCGGAGATTGGGCCTATATCCAAGAATAGCGTTGTTTCGCTGAGAGATGACGAAAGTCACGCCTTGGGCAATCAGGGGGAAATCAACGGGGTTTTTCTTCCTAAATAAAGAATTTCCTCCGTTCGCTCTGTTCGCCGTTGAATCGACAACAAAGGCTTCTGATCTCGGCGATTGTCTCCCTGTCCGTACCACATCATAGGATTTCCCTCCCCTTGTAGAGACTTCAAAGCTGATTACCTCCCACGCGTTTTGGGCCCGTGCGTTCTGTCAGTTGTCGTAATACTAACGGCTCTGCTCGCATAGGAGATTCAGGCAAACGCACTGGAATCGTCCCCTTTGAAAGGAATGACAGTTACGAATCTAGGTAGACGCTCGTCAGCGCATGTAACAAGAAAAATAGGCGTGGCTAAAATATGAGTTAGACAGATAGCGAAAAAGGCATGGATTTAGCGTAACAAACCGTGCATACTAATGAGGAACCAGGTGGGGAAGCGAAGGCGGACGGATTCAGGTAGTCTATTTACATAACATGTCACAGTAAACTGTTGATATTGTAACTGATACTTGTGTAAACTGTTGATGGTGTAACTGATACTTGTGTAAACTGTTGATGTTGTAACTGATACTTGTGTAAACTGGTGATGTTGTAATTGATACTTGTGTAAACTGTTGATGTTGTAACTGATACTTGTGTAAACTGTTGATGTTGTAATTGATACTTGTGTAAACTGTTGATGTTGTAATTGATACTTGTGTAAACTGTTGATGTTGTAACTGATACTTCTGGGATCTGTTGATGCTATAATTGATTGCTGTGTCTCTAATAATAATAATAATAATAATACAGATGAAATAACGTAGCGTGTTTTTGTCAGTTTTCATTATCATTTGTCGTTCCTTATGGAGCGGGGATCAAGCCCCGTAGCTGGTCCTTATATTGGAAGCTTGTAATTGTGCTGCATGGGTAAAGTCTCAAGACAACTTAATCCTTCTTAGGCTTTCTTCGTTACTTATCTTATCTGTCTGTGAAACTATTAACCTTATTTTGACTATTAAAAATATATATTAGTTTCCTCCCATGATAATTGCATTAATTTTTTGCTCACTGTCCAAGACTCACTTCCACACAAGAACAATATTTCGATGTATCAATTTAGAACCATTTTACTTGTATTCAATGTCAAAAACTTATTGCATAACATGTTCCTCAATTTATGGATTTATTTATTTATTTTGCTTGACTTACTCTGTTTTTGATCTCAGTGATGTGATAATTGTTGTAACTTGACAAAAATACAGAATAACCACTCATGGAATATAATTTGCATGAAAGTAGGAAAAAACACATGAATATTGTGATGAAAGAAGGGGAAAAACTAAGGCTGGAGGATGAAGATGAAAAAGATATTGACAAAGGAAAACATATCAAAAGGAAATATGAGGGAGAACATTAAGAAGATTACGATTAAAGCTATAGTGATAACTTTGAAGAACGAACGAACGAACGAACTTTATTTTCAAAGGGTTGAGAATTGGGCGCGCAGGCCCGTCTGACATTCTGCCCTTCCACCCTCACTCGTCTTGCATTCTGTATCCTTTCATTCCCACATGTTACTTTAAGTATTAATTTAAAGGCATGCAATATTATATAGATAATATAACAGCATACATTTACAGTACCCGATCATGATCAAAATTAAGTATGTTCTTTTAAGCAAACAATAAAGTAATAAAAAGACACCGAACAAACAAAGCAAAAACAAACAAACAAACAAATACAAAACAGCCATGCAGTAAATCCGACAATAATTGGAACATAATCAGATTGGGGTGGCATAGAATTAGAACTCATGACATATTTGAACAGTCTGCCATTGAATGAGATGGGGCTTCGCGTCTCTGTCTTTGCCAGCCCTAACTCAAGAGCAGAATCAGATAGAACGAACGAACGAACTTTATTTTCAAAGGGTTTAGAATTGAGCAAGCAGGCCCGTCTAATGCTCTGACGATAATGAAGAACTAACTTTGCCCCAGACTGTGGCCAAACCAACATTTAGTGTGAATGGTATAACTGTTAGATCAGAATTTGTGAGCCGTGCAAGGAAACAGTTTTACAGGGTAAGTATAAAGTCCTTGTGCCCCGTGCATATCCTGGTGGTCTCTGAAGATAGAAATATAGAATAGGACAACTCCACCTTCATGCGTGTCGTACAAGGCAACTAATATGACATTGTGCATGAGGTCATAAAACAAATTGCCTCCAAAACCACGTCTGCAAGAGCACGTGACTACTAGGTCCAGGCCTCCTGGACAGGGGTCAGCTACAGCGGAGGCACAATACTCCGTAAGGAACGCAATGGAAAATAATGATGATGATGATGATGATGAAGTCCTTGTGCAGCTTTAAACTTTAATTTCTCTGCACACTGTAAACGGCTAATATAAGCATAATTTATAAAGTTAAAATTGTTGTCTACTCATCAAAATCACATTGTTTGAACGAACTTCTCACTAATTAGTCGTTCCTCTTCTACCGTGAGGTGTAGAGGTTTGGAAGAGAGAGCGCCATATTATCCTACTGGCTGTCTTCCTCCTGGCCTGGTTCCATTCTAACCCTCGGTCCTTCAATGATTGTCTAATGTCCTCCCAGCGGACTATGGGTCGTCCTGGAGGTCTGGATTCCTAGCTCTTAGCTTCTCATATCTGCCGTGGCAGCCGATCTTCTCCCATTCTGCAGACATTGCCAGACCATCTTAGTTGGGACTGTTCTACTATTTAACGAACTTAAGATCACAAATGCAATTCACTTAGCAGCAACTGCTTAATGTTTTCAACGAGTTGGAAAATCGGATCAAACTATGAATCATGAAAAATTTAGTGGTCAAGCTGAAGCCTAGAAATGTGAAATGTGCTGTGTTAAAATGTAATACATTTTTCTTTCATATGCCGGTTACATTGTACTTTAATCTTGTGTACATAAATTATAAAAATTTTCAGTTGCACAAGGATTTGTAATCACCATGTATTATATCTCAATATATTTTTTTAAAATGTAGCTTGGCTCAAATGTACTAACAAAATAACTGAACGTGAAGACTGTTGCCTCTTCTTCAGGGAACATGCAAAATGTAACCAATCAAAACAATATAATATATTTTGGCCCACCTTTACTATTTTATTCTCCAAGTCATCTTCATAATTTTCCTCTTAGGTCCTTGTGAAACATGGTGCCACTATTGGGGGTTCCCTTTGTCGTAAATTTGATAGGTATTTAAGTTAGATTAGGTCCGTCTGAATAGAACAGGCAAAATGGTAATTAAGTGATAATCAAGGTATGAGAAATAGATTTCATGAGTGAATAGTTTAAGGGTAGAATCTGTCACTGGCTTGAGAAGATGCTCTAGTCCAGCCTGTCTTTACGACTGTAATCTGTTAACAGACAATCCTACTCTCCATACATTCAACATATATGTTTAACTATATACACACACACAGTTATGTGACAACAAGACACACAAACGTGAAAACTCTGATAAATGGAGTATGGGTATGGGCTGAGCTGACCAACACAAGTAATTAAGCTTTGTTAAGTTTATTATCATATAAACTGCTCACAACATTAAACATATATAAATCAATGAAATCATAGGTTACAGAATTTGGAAAATAACCCCATAAATGTCATCCCCTCTGTTGAGAAAAGATCCCGCAAGAAGTTAATAACCCCAAAAGGTCAAAAGATTAACGCGAGGGTATAGAAATAGACGATAAAGTAAAGAACAGAGTTCCTAATTAATCTATCCTGTAAAATAACAGTATTAGCGAACAAAAAAAGAAGTGGGTACAATGATTATACAAACAGAAATATTCACTCCTCTTAGTCACACTCTGTCAATCTGTGGCCACATTCAATCTCGCTTACCTACTAGTTGGTTAACAACATCTTGAACATAATCATCAGGGTACATGTAACAAAATCCAGTGTTGTGCGTTGCCGAAGTGAGCCCCAGTTCCTCCACGAATAATTAATCCTCCTAATGTGGAACGCTTACTTGGGTTGTGCTTACTGGATATGATAACGTCGCGTCAGATAGTTCAGGTAGCGAAATAATTACCAAGATCTAGTGTTCACAGTGGACAGTAGTTAGTACTTCCAATAATTAAAGGAAATGTCTGGTGGGTAAATCTTTCTGGATAATCCACTTGACAACACAATGGTCAATAGTCGGGAACAATGTTATTTATAGACATTTTGCCACAGCGGGCTGATAAAATTGATTGGAAAAAATATGGGTATTTGGTACCTCCAGTTATAATTAATTCTTAATGTCTATACGTTTGGACTCTCTCTCTGGATGAAGCAAGAGGACCGCACAGGTCAACATCGAAGACCCAATAAAAACTAAAAATTGTTACTGGTTGTAGTTAGACCGCTGGCAGGCTGGTTTTTGATCAGTACTAGATTTAGGAGAAAACAAAACATTTAATCACAATATCAATATCCTATCCGGTCACGCGTAAGGTTAAGATCTCTTATCCACTCCGTCATTTAATTAAATTAAAAGCACACGTCTCTTAGCCTATCTTATCACGCTTTGCTCACCTGGGACGGATTTGGGTTTAAGGTATGCGCCTTCCCCCTCCTCCCCCTGGTAAAACTCTCAGCGCACAATATCAGTGTTAATTTAATTATTGACTGCTTTACAAATATCGCTTGTCATTACTAGCTATTTGTTTTGCCGCATGATATTACACTAGTCACTTACGCAATTACACATAATGAAATTAGAAGTAAATTTATACTCCGTAAATAGTCAGTGGCCTAGTGTATTTATTAGTCAATTAAAACATCTCTTTCTGGGTGATAGCGGTTGATTAAATTTTACATTAAAGCTGGAAAAATTAGCTATATGTTATTTAATACGCCAGTCTTAGCACTTAGAAAAATCCCAGTGAATTATAATGATAACCTTTAACACATTAAATCACCTAAACGATAATATATATTACCGCAATCAGAAATTGAACAATCTCCACGGAATGCTATGACACACTTTCACAATGGCTAGAATCACGAGCTAGATTTCCAAAATATCCTGAGCGAACTGATAAACTGACTTTGGGAGTACTGAGTATTTATACGGAAATGGTGTTATTTCACTGACTGGTGCAAGAAATCGCGCCTTCGGCCATATCAGGGAAAATCAACGCGTTCGACTCTCGAGATAAGATTTTCTGCTCCCTGGTGCCGCCCAACAACAGAGACATCAGCCAAAGCGGACAGACCGTCTTTCATCTCGTCTCTCTGCTGTAGATCAGATAATTACCTCCCCTGGGATCACGGACAACGAATGTGGTCGGTAAATCTTATTATCTCCCCTTTTGCATTTGCTTTAAGTCCCCTGAAATGTTGGACATCAAACCGTTAGCGGTCAAACTCCTGCCCGCCCCCTCTCTTCCAAAGATCCCAATTTACCTATCCGCGCGCTCCTGTCTGTCAACAATGCTAGTTGCCAAATCAGCTCGTATGATAATTTATGATAAACGAATTATTCTTTCGCTGACTGTTACCTTAGCCTGTACGAACGTAAGTAAACGCTTGTCAGCGCCTGTAAACAGAAGAAATAGGCGTGGCTTCAAAGGTGAGTCTGCAGTCAGTGAATTTCGTCTGCGAATTGAATGTTTTTTCGTAGCAAAGATTATAAACCTAAGATGGGGAAGCAAGGTGGACGGGTCACTGCTGCACTATTTACATATATATGTGACACCCTTGCAGGAAGCTTGCTGTCAGGCAGCGATGGATTCAGTAGTTATGTGTTTTACGTCATTAGGTTTCCAGGCCATGCATGATCTCTTGTTAGTCGTATCTTATGAGTGCTTGAGGGTGTAGTAAAAGGTCAAGGTAGGCCTATAACAGATACTGCCGTAGGAGAGTGAAGTGATAGAGACTTCACTATACTAGGCCCAGCATCGAGAGGTGGGGTGATCAGTTTCCCTCCACGCTGCCTTTTTCCTTTCCTAACTCAAGAGAAAAGTCAGGTACCCATTTACAGCAGGGTAGACAGGAGCGTGTCTTTTATATTTGGAAATGCGCCCTAATATAACCGACTAGGTTGAACGGGACGCGCCTCGCCAAAACGAGGCAAAATCTTATTTAACAAAAAAAAAAGCGTGTCAATACAGGGAGAGACCAGTGTTCTAAACACTCTGCCAGTCGGACTCTCCTGAAGGGGTAGTAGTCTACCTTTACTTTGTCTTCTTGGCGGTCTGCAGTGACTAAACAGACACACAATATTAAATAAATTACAAAATAACAGCAACTTACCAACTGTCATCACTACTCAAATATTCGCATGGAAATTAAACGGCAATTGATAAGTAGTACATTCTTACCAACTCTTTGCAATCAGTGTCAAACATTGTCCATGACCAGAGTGCGGAAGAGAAAAAAAATCACAGCATTCGAAATGAAATGAAGAAGAATCATTAATTATACTGTTCAAAAAAAGAAACGCAACATTATTGCAGTGGTAATGGACACCAAATTTCAAACTTGTACCCAAATTTTATTTTACGGAATTAATGTTTCAATCTTGGCACGAAGAAACTTTCAGACCTTAACAATGAAATGCTGTTCATTAAATTTGGTTTGGACTTTTATTCTTTGCGACTGAGGCCTCCGTTTCAGTAAGGTGTATGGCCTCCTCTGGCCTCTATCAGAGAACGACATCTCCTTGACTTGGATCCCATTAGCCGTTGGATCTGTTGTTGTGGGATGGATTCCCACTCTTCCCGCAGTGCAAGAGACAACTGTCGGAGATTGGCTGGAGCCACGTCTCGCTGGAGGAGTCGTCTGTCGAGTTCATCCCATAAGTGTTCTATGGGGTTCATGTCTGATGACATGGCTGGCCACGGAATGGTCAGGACGTTGTTGTCAGCGAGGAACTGGGTGGTGAGTTGTGCCACATGAGGTCAAGCGTTATCCTGCTGAAAAATCGACCATCGTGCAGCCAGAAGTGGAAGGACGTGAGGACGAAGAATTTCAGCGACGTATCGTTGGGCATTCAGGCGTCCTTCAATTTGCACCAGGTCACTTCTTCCCGTGAAGTTGATCGCCCCCCACATCAGTACACCTCCACCACCATGTGGAGGAGCCTCATCAACGCTGTTCTGGGCGTAGCGCTCATGGACACTGCGGTAAACTCTTCTCCGTCTATCGTGTCGCTGGAGCACAAAAAATGATTCATCACTAAACCAAACCCGTCTCCAGTCATTCCCAACGGTCCATTGATGATGCTGGTTCGCCCACTGCAGTCGGTTCTGGCGATGCCGGTCCGTAAGAACAAGACCTCTGTAGGGTCTTCTAGCCCAAAGACCAGAGTCGTGCAGCCGGTTCCTGACCGTTTGATCAGAAATTCGACGAGCTGGTGATATTGACTGGACTGTGGAGGACGCAGATGCAAGTCGATTCCTGTGGTGACGCAGCCGTATGAAGCGGTCTTCGGCAGGAGTTGTGACTGTGGGTCTTCCACAGCGCGGCCGGTCTGCCACTGAGCCAGTTTCTTGAAATCGCCCCCAAAGGCGACTAATGGTGCTTCTAACCACATTAAATTGTCTGGCCACTACACTTTGTGACTGTGCAGTCTGTAAACGTCCAATGATGATGAGTCGTTGTTCTGTAGTGAGATGAGCCATACTTGCGCATTGAATTTTCAACTGAATTTATTCGAGGAGCGTCAATCTTTTATAGGCATTCAATAATATGGGCAGAGAGTTTTGTGTTCAGTAAGTTTCACTGGATTCTCATGAACCTGTCACGAGTTATTGTCAAAAATGTTGTTTTGACCTTGACCTCTTTCATGACCTCACGAATCATGAGGTGAGTACAATTCAGGTAACCACGAGAAGTTAATGACCAGGTGGACACAGTCTATAGATTGACTGATGTCCAATCAGCGAATATCTTTTATAAAAGCAACACCAAAAAAGTTGCGTTTCTTTTTTTGAACAGTATATATCCTTATGTTTCCTTAGAGAGACAGAAAATAAAGTGGTTCGGCCATATTACCAGAATGAAGACCTATCAGTTACCACCATGTAGGCATACTTACAACAGTGGAAAATCTGGTTTTAGAGCCAGAGAAAGACCAAAAGAATGATGAATAGACCATATTACAGACATCCTACAACAACACTAGCTTACTCCAACCAGTGGGACACACGACTCAAGAAGGTAAACTTCAGCTAACCAGAACGCTTCACGGTAACACTGTGAACCGAAAAAGTAAAGTATGCAGGCAAGACAAGGGAAGCAACTACGGTTAGTTTTTCTCCCCACTTGGTTTTGACGTGTTCTCTCCCCGAAGCGTCTTTGCGGTTGAAATGCTGTAATTTCTTGTTACGTTTTCTTTCTTTTTTTCCCCCTACAAGTGGCTACCCATGCAGGCATACATCACCAAAACAATGTCAGCAAAGTGCACTTCACCGCCCACCATTCCGTTGAAAAGATAATATTGCGGCGTCTCCAGAATATGATCATTCATTAACAGCCCAACTGCCCGACCAAGGAAACTGCTTTAGCTTGAAGATTTTATTAATACACCAGACCACTAGGTCTTTTATATTTGGATGTGCGCCCTAATACAACCGACGGACCTTGTGTCTCGGTTGAACTAGACGTACCTCGCCAAAACGATGCAACACTCCTATTTTAAAAAAAAAAAATTTTTTGCATGAAAAAAATTAAAGACCATTAAAAAAAATGGTTGTCGCGAATTCGTATCAACCATTTGAATAAGACATAGTCCACAAGAGTAGCTTTTGAAAGTCTAATCTGCTTTACGTTTTGCAACAGACTCCCAACTCATATCACCTTTTGTCTTGTGTTTTTTTTTAAAATTATTTTTAATGTTCGTTATTTATTTATTTTTTTAAATCGCGTAATCAACAAAATACCATGGTCTTTAGTTGTTTGCGTTTTTGTTTATTTTTCCCTGTTCAGCAAGGTCGACGGTGTTGTATTTTTTCCTTCAGACACTTCGCTTTGTAATCTCGTTTGATACCGGGCATAAATGGTTTTAATAACTTTTGTAGCACACATTATATGGTGTATTATGCCTGGTATCACGGTACACCAAGCAGACACGCGCAGCACATTGGTTGCGGAGGAATGGATTATATGGCTCCATAGATGACCGAGTTTTACAAAAGTTCTTGAGAAGACCCGTCTATGTGAATATCAGTTGGACTGGATGCATCTGTGTTTTATATTTCCCTCATGCACTTAAAGTGGTTAATGGACGTGACGGTTGGCAGTCATTCGAATTAAGAGGTTGTGGTAAAGTGGGATGATATAAATATTTATAGGGGACTTAGTGTACTGACTGAGATCAGCTGTGAAGGTATCTGTATCTAATAAGTGTGGTGTGTTACAGATGACCTTACTTTGCTACCACATTTAGACCTCAGTCAGACGTATTCTGGAATATTGTGATGACTACGTTGAATGTCTAGGGTTATGATAGTGATGAAGTGTATGTTCACAACAACCAACAGACAGATAAACAATTTAATTTAATCCACAATACTTTACAACACTGTGACACTCACATACATAAAACACTCTATAAGACTATCTTAATAAGTCAAGTGTTAACTTTTAAAATATGTATTAATTCCTTTCAATAATAGATATCCTGATTCAACTACAAAGTGAATCAGGAATCACACTCAAATGTAATCACAAGTTGTATGTACACAATTTATAGATAGGATCTTTGTACTGACATATATTATTATTACAATATGTGTGTAAGTTGTGATGTAGTACTATGAGGTAATACTGGCTTTTCAAGCTAGGTTGTTGTTTGTCATCATGACTTCATGTGTTTGTTACTGGTGGAAATAATATTGGAAAGGTTCAGTTTCTTTTTATTTGAAACAAATAACTGTCCCTCTTGATTTAATGTACAGTCAATTTTAGAGGGGGGTATACAACAAGATTGAGCTGCTCTGGCCAACGAAATCTTATCTTCTGTGTGGGCGGCAGGAAAACTGTCTCCTCTGCTCGCTTGCTTCACAGTTTTCTTGAGAAACAACACTGGTCGATATCTTGACCAAGGAGTATGCTACCAGCCTCTGGATTCAGCAAAACTCAGACCAGGTGCTGATCTAATACTTTAGTACCACGGTCCCACAATTCAAGGAAATATTAAACAAGTACGTTGACTGGCGATGAGTTATGGCACAATTCCGATCTGCCTCTGTCTCAGGCTTTTATTAGAAAAATATGAGCTGGTTCTCAACGCACTTGCTTCTACAAAGTTTATTTTCAAAAAGTGGCACTGAACTGACGCTCCTAATTGACTATATCAAATGGTCTAGCCAATGAGACCATGTTTACAAAAGCCTTTGAAAAAATGTACCCTTCCTACCGTTTCCATTAACAACCAAAAATAGTATTTGCAGTCGACTAATCATGTTTTGCCTTACATATTATTCTAACCAATCAAATCGGATCTAACGTGGTGGCCTCATGTTGCTGTCATTTTCGACGGAGTCATCTGTCAAGTTATTTGCTTATGTTTGTATCATAAGTATAATTGTGTCTTTACCTGCGATGTCAGGTTGATTAGGGGTTGTCTTCCCTTGTTTATTCATTCATTGTGTTTGACCTTTAGGGTCAGAGGTTGACAGTTCGGCGTAGGCCTATGGGAAGGTTTTTTAAGCGGGGGTGAGATATACTTCCGGGAAGCCGGGAGGTCCTGTTTTTCTGAAGGGACCAAGAGTCCATTGTTTTTCGGGGAGAATCTTCGAAGTTACTGCTATGGCAGTTTTCCCCAGTGAATCTCTGTGCGTCGGGATGACGACAGAATTCCTTGTGAAGTTCTGAGGATTCATTTGCCAGGTAATACCGACCTTTATGCATTATTACGCTTTTCGGTGGCAGAACATGTAAAGGATTACCTAGGGTGAACAGCAGCTCACTGATCCGCCATTTCAGAACTTATATATTTGTGCTCGAGGTAGCCATCCAAGACTGTTAGTCTTATATTGTCCAGAAATCCAGTGACGAAGATATATTGTGGGATTCCGCAGATTGGCGGAATTCATATCTACAATAAGTATTACTGCAGGGTTGATGATAACCTATTTAACAGAAGTACACGGCCGACGTCAGAACGAGGCCTGTGCTTTCGGCTATTATACTACAGCCTGATATGTGCAATTGGCAGGGAGTGCCAAGTTGCACCTATGTGTCATAGTAACTAAGGCATCTGACGCGTTTAGTCAGAGACGCCAAGGGCGACGCTACGAACTGTCATTATTGAAGAACTTTGCTATTGATCATGCACGTCTATTCTGATGTTTACCTTTTTGAATGCCAAATGTATACCTATCGATGTCAGGTCAGCATGACCTTGTTACACTGACTGTTCCTGTTGATACTATGTGTGTTCCCGTCAATAAATGTCTTGAAACATGCCTGCAGTGTCAAAGCATCCTTGATTACTGCATGTGAGAGTATGGGTTGCAGGATCTACATCTATACGAGCCTAAACACATTCGCGTCTTCATTCGCACCCACACTCAATTCATCATACGCTCGCACTACACATCTAACAACATGTATACTGTCTTGGGCCAGTGATCACATCAACAAGAGAAAAAAAGACAGTTACATTTCTGGTGGACCAGTTACGTGGGCTCTTATGATACATTTCTTGTCGCCAATGTGGCCTAGAAACTTACATTTCTGATGAACCTGATCTGTGGGTTTAAAAAGAACAGAGCGAGCATTTGACATTATTGTTGACATTTATGGATCCAGAAATTTACATTCCTGGTTGGCTGTTACATGTATGATGTCTCCAGTTTTGTCGAGAAAGTTACAAGAAGGACAAGTACACATTACACTTCTGATCTGTGGGTCTAATCTACACACGGGACAGCCGTAACACACAGCGCTAATTCTAAACTTGCAAGTTTTGGCTACAACAGGACAGAAATAGGTCATCAACGGTTGACCCAAATAAACAGTACGAGCATTTATATTATAATGCTACATAAAGCATAACAAGACATGTACTGAAGTTAACTACTAGGCATTTGCTACGTGGACCATAACTGCATAGAAGGCGGGTTCCTATTGTAAACAGTACTGCTGGTTGTTACACGTTTCATTCAACAACAGACTTTTCTAGGTCAGAGCATTCAAGCTACATTGTTGGAGGTCAAGTGTCTGTAAACAGTACGTGGAAATTGTAAACATTCAATGTGCAAGGCGTAATTTGAGAAGGTCATAGTAACTTTGGTTCGTGAATACCACTTTATGTTACAGTGGATTTGACGTTCAGTGTGCGTTTGACATTTCGTTTCTGTGTTCGCAAGGAGCAAGGAATTTATTTTAGTTTCAGCTGTGACTGAACTTGTTCTGCAACACATTGAAATTGATTGCTATATTATGTTACTTCTACTGTTTTTGGTGTATTTTTCTGCGGGTTTTTCGGTTGGTGGGTCTTACGGTAAATATGCCACTTGATCGAGGCTTACTGTAAGCGTTCTGTAGGTGCAAATTTTCTTAATTTGGAAATTTGCTAGTGACAATTGGTCGCTATTGATGTTAGCTGTGATGTAATTGTACTTAACGTTGTTTTTGTAATATTTTGTCTGCTTTTCAGTTTTGATTTTCGATTTGTTTTGTTTGTATTTTGTAGGTCTCTCCTTTCTTGTGTATTTCTCTACACATTTTTGGTTAAAACAGTGTTGCCATTTGTATTGTTTTGTATTTTTGACTTTGTATTTTTTTTTTGGTTGTACTACATTACTGTCATCCACAGTCTACATACACATACTTGGTCATGTTTTGATATTACTGATAAGGTAGACTCTTCATATAGAGTTTGTTAAATAATATTATATAAGATATTTATTGTTATCTACAAAGATTTAGACAAGGTGAAATACATATTCAAGTTCTTTATAAAAAAGACTTGTGCCCATAGTGAGTGGGATATAAGGGAATTTTTTTTTCCACAGGTACT